>JASVEL010013238.1:0-129459 GCA_032618575.1 Nicotiana noctiflora | reverse complement strand
CCCCCAGCGGTCAAGAAGTTACTGGAAGAATGGCTGACAAGCGCCTTGAGCGGCCTAGTGGAAAAACCACCACGGAGTCATGAAAAAGCAGCACCAACAACAAGTACCACCGCCAAGTAGACGAGCAAGAAGAAACACAAACCAACAACCAACCCGTCGAAACGCAAATACGTGACGATACGTTAACGTCCATTATGAGAAAATGGAAGAAATGGGGAGCGAAAATCAGGCCCTCCGCGACCAAATGAAGGAACACTAGGATAGGGTCGACAAGATCCCCGGAGCGCCCAAACTGCTGCCAAAACATGACGTAGGAAGGTTCGTAGAGCAACCCTACTCCGAGGAAGCCATCCCCTAAATCATCCCAAAAATTTTCAAGATGCCTCATTTCCTGAGGGTATACGATGGATCTACTGACCCTGAAGATCATCTCATCCACTCTGTCACCGTCGTGAAAGGTAATCACCTGTCTAAGGAACATGTACCATTTGTGCTGCTTAAGAAGTTCGGCGAGACGCTGATTGGAGTAACCCTGAAATGGTACTCCCAACTGCCCGCCAAAGCAATCTCAACCTTCAAAGAAATGGCAGACAAGTTTGTCACTGCACACGCCGGAGGTAAGAAGGCAGAAGCACGGGTAAACGACATCTTCGCCGTCAGACAAACCACAGGCGAAGGCGTCAGAGACTTTCTCGCCAGATTGAATAGGGTAAGGATGAGCCTATCAAATGTATCGGAGGGCATGGCGGTAGTAGCTTTCCAAAATGGACTAAGCAGGGACGGCTCCAGAGCAACCAAGAAACTGCTAAGTTGGCTCATGAAATATCCCTCCACAACTTGGGATGAGATCTATAACGCCTACTGCGCCGAGGTACAAGCAGATGAAGAGGAACTCAATGGACCAACATGACGACTGACAGCCATACATCCAGACGCAAGGAAATCGACGACATGAGGGACGCCGAGAACTCCCCCTCGCTCTAATATAGAACGATATCAGCCTTACATGAGGTCTCCTCTTCCGCCCCCTCGTCATGCAGACGCACTACAACGCTACTCGCCCCACTCAGAAACGAATGAGGTAGGCCCCCTTTACTTTCATCACATAACTTTTGTGTTTCTCCTTCAGAGATTGTGTACACACTGGAAAAGCTCGGCACCAAGGTGCAATGGCCTCAGAAGATGAAATCGGACCCTGCCACAAGAAAATCAAACGTTCTTTGTGAATTCCACCAAGAACGAGGGCACATGACCGAAGACTGCATAGGCCTGCGATAGAAAGTCGTTAGGATGCTAAACCAAGGATACCTGAAAGAGCTGCTCATCGACAATGGGAAGGCCAATTTCGTGCGCGGGTGAGACCATTCTCGTGGACCACCGAAACCACCCTCCTCGACGAGCATGGTAAACATGATCATGGGAGAAAGGAATGACGTTGCTATCAACCATGTCAAATTCGCCAACACACACAGACTGAAGAGGACCATCTCCCACGAACGGTACAATGACCTCGAAGGAAGTATCACCTTCGATAAGTCTGACGTCGACGGTTTGTGTTTTCCCCATTATGATGCTTTAGCTATCACTTTACGTATTATTGATACGGATGTCAGGAGAGTCATGATCGATGACGGATGCGGCGCCTGTATCATCCATTCGAGAGTCCTCTCACAGATGGGACTCGAGGATAGGATAACCCCCCGCTGTATAACTCTAACTGGTTTTAACAATAGTGGAAGGCACGTCAGGAGAACTGACTCTACCCGTCCTCGCGGGCGGAGTCACCTTGGAAACCACCTTCCACGTGATGAACCAAGAGACGACATACAATGTCATCATCGGGCACCTGTAGATACATGCCATGCGAGCGGTCCCCTCGAGCTTATATCAAGTGGTAAAGTTCCCTACACCATGGGGAATATTCAACATCAAGGGAGAACCGCGCACAACGAAAGAATGGTATAAGATAACACAAGACTGAGCCCACACCTGATAATTGAGTAGGGAAAGTGCAGAGGCATAGAAATCAGCCATGTTGGGGACTAAAGCGGACTTGACAACCGACGCCATTAAAGACCCAAACATTGTGGAAGCCTGTAAGGCCACAGTCGAAGACCTCGACCCAGTTCAACTAGATCGTCACAACCCCGAAAGGAAGGCATATATCGACCATGGGCTCACCGACCTGGGTAAGTACCATGAATTTATGACTAACCATGCAGACACATTTGCTTTTTCCCATGCAGACATGCCAGGAATCTCGCCAGACATCACCACTCACAAGCTCAACATCGATCCGCTACACCGGTCGGTAAGACAAATCAGGAGAGAGTTCAACACCACAATCAATGAGGCAGTCTGTAAGGAAGTAGATAAACTGCTCGCCAACGGCTCTATCAAGGAGTCAAAATATCCACAATGGGTCGCCAATGTGGTAATGGTCAAAAAGAAGAACGGAAAATGGAGAAGGTGCGTGGACTTCAACGACCTGAACAAGGCCTACCCTAAGGATTCCTTCCCCCTCCCTCACTAAGAGGTTGAAGGAGCAACACGGGGAAACCATGGATGTTTACATCAACGACATGCTAGTGAAGTCTCCCACAATGGAAGAGCACACCGACCACCTGCGAGAGGCCTTCGAAATACTAAACAAGTATGGGATGAAACTGAATCCCGAGAAATGCGCCTTTGGTGTGGCGTCAGGAAAATTTCTATGGTTTCTCGTATACCAAAGGAGTATCGAAGTCAATCCTGATCAAATCAAGGCAAATATCCTCAATACCCGAAATACTCAACATCAAGAAACAGGTACAGAAATTGACAGGTTGGATAGCCGCCCTATCCCGCTGCATCTCCCGATCCTTGGACAAATACCACAAATTCTTCAGCGTGCTAAGAAAAGACAATGTATTCCACTGGAATGACAAATGCGTCAAAGCCCTGCAAGGGCTAAAAGCATACCTATCGTCGCCACAGCTGTTGTCAAAAGCAAAACCAGGTGAGCCTATACTGACATACCTAGACGTATCGGAAGTCGCGGTAAGCGCGGTACTAGTTCGTGAAGAAAAAGGTACGCAATCACCTATCTATTACATTAGCAAAACCCTAGTGGATGTCGAAACGCGATACCCACATCTCGAGAAATTAACTTTGGCACTGGTCACGGCTTCCAGAAAGCTGAGACCCTACTTCCAATGCCATCCCATCAAAGTAGTGACCACTTTTCCTTTGAGGAGCATCTTGCACAAGGCCGAACTATCGGGCCGGCTTGCCTGATAGGCCATAGAGCTCCGTGAGCATGATATCACCTATATCCCCAGGACCGCCATCAAGTCACAAGTCCTTGCCGACTTCGTGCCCGATTTCAGTGTCAAAATATCGCCAGCTGCAGAAAATGAAGCCCTACATGCCACTTCGAACACCCACCCCTAAACCCTTCACACCGATGAGGCCGCAAACTCCTTAGGATCTGGACTAGGACTCGTCCTTGAAGTCCCTACGGGCGAAATCATTCGCCAATCCATATGATGTCCCGAGATGACTAACAACGAGGCAGAATATGAAGCCGTCATCGCAGGTATAAAATTAGCCAATAGGTATGGAGCTCGCCGACTTGTCCTACACTGCGATTCACAACTCATGGTAAATCAAGTCACCGGGACTTACCAGGTCAAGGAACAAAGGCTACAGAAATACCGAGCAGAAATCCACAAACTAATTGGCACAGCTCGACGAATGCCGCTTTAAACAGGTTCCTAGGATGCATAACGCCGAAGCGGACATACTGGCTAAACTGGCCGCTGCCCCCACCAACCTGAATAAAGAAAGCACCGTCACCCTCCTTCACTCGGCGATCGACCATACCGAGGTGCTCCCCCTACATCTAACTTAGGACTGGCGCAACCAATTTGTATCATATTTGCAGGATGGAAATCTACCACCCGACAAAAAGGAAGCACAAAAGCTTCGCATGCAGGAAGCAAGATACTGTATGATAAACAACAACCTCTACAAGAGGACTTGTAGAGGACCCCTGGCTAAGTGCCTAGGCCCCAACCAAATGACGTCGGTGTTAGAGGAGATTCATAAAGGTCATTGTGGCGCTCATACAGGCAACCGAGCATTCGTGCGATGTCTAGTACGAGCTGGGTACTACTGGCCCACCTTGAAAAAAGACGCGGTAGAATACGTTCGCCAGTGCGAGAAATGCCAAAAGTTCGCCCCTTTGATACATCAACCAGGGGAACCCCTCCATTCGGTCACTTCACCATGGCCGTTCATCAAATGGGGAATTGACATAATTGGACCGCTACCCGCCGGACGAGGAAATGTACGCTTTTTATTGGTTTTTATTGACTATTTCTCAAAGTGGGTAGAAGCAGGTGCCTACGCCCAGATTCGCGAGCAAGAGGTCACCGCCTTCATCTGGAAGAATATTATATGTCGCTTCGGCATCCACAAAGAAATAACCAGCGACAACGGATGACAGTTCATAGGGACAAAAACAACCGACTTCTTTGACAAATGGCGTATCAAAAGAATACTTTCAACGCAATATCATCCTGCCGCCAATGGCCAAGCGGAGTCATCCAACAATATCATACAGAATATTTTGAAAAAGAAACTCGAAGACGCTAAAGGACTATGGCCTGAGTTATTGCCATAAGTACTATGGGCATATAGGACTACCCTCAAATCCTCCACAGGAGAAACTCCTTACTCACTAGCCTACGGAACTGATGTCGTCATACCAGTCGAAGTCGGTGAACCAAGTCTAAGGTACTCACACACGATCAGAGAGGAGAACGACACAAATAGACTACAAGACCTTGATGAAGCCGAAGAAAGAAGGGAAATGGTGCACATTAGGCTAGTGGCCCAAAAATAGCAGATCGAAGATACTACAACAAGAGAGCAAAAATCCGACCACTCAAAGTAGGTGACTATGTGCTAAAAGCCAAGACACTGGCATCCAAAGACCCTAACAAAGGAAAGTTGGGCACCAATTGGGACAGACCCTACAAAATCACCGCAGTAGCAGACAAAGGTTCCTTCCGGCTAGAGACCATGAACGGGAAGACGCTCCAAAATAACTGGAACATCTCCCACCTCAAGCATTTCCATTTTTAGAAAGAGTATCCCCCAAGTCATACTCTTATTCCCTCATCCGAGTTTTGTCCCAATTAGGTTTTCTTGGAGAGGTTTTTAATGAGGCGACGAAGGGGACTCTCAGGAGTGCTTAGAAGTTAAAATCTAATACACCAAGCGTACCGATGATCGGCACGAATGGCATATCACAGGGACTAGGGCTACGGCCACTTCCAATGTATGAAAGGCTATGGCCATCTCCAATGAGCAAAAGACTACGGCCATCACCAATGTATGAAAGGCTACGACCATCTCCAATGAGCAAAATGCTACGGACATCTCCAATGAGCAAAAGGCTACAGCCATTTCAGATGTATGAAAGGCTATGGCCATCTCCAATATATGAAAGGTTACGGCCACCTCCAATGTATGAAAGGCTACAACCACCCCCAATGTACGAAAGGCTAATGCCCTAACAATGTATGAGAAGACTACGGTCGTCTCCGATAAACAAAAGGCCACGGCCATCCATAAACGCAAAAGGTTAAGGCCCTAACAGCGTATGAGAAGACTACGGTCGTCTTCGATAAACAAAAGGCCACGGCCACCCAAAAACGTAAAACGCTAAGGCCCTAACAGCGTATGAGAATACTACGGTCGTCTTTGATAAAAAAAAGACCACGACAACCCATAAACGCAAAAGGCTAAGGCCCTAACAGCGTATGAGAAGACTATGGTCGTCTTCGACAAACAAAAGGCCACATCCACCCATAAACGCAAAAGATTAAAGCCCTAACGACGTAAGGGAAGACTACGATTGACCCCGATAAACAAGAGGCAAAGCCACCCATAAACGCAAAAGGCTAAGGCCCTGACGGCATAAGGAAAGACTACGGTCGACCCCGATAAACAAAAGGCCACGGCCACCCATAAATGCAAAAGGCTAATGCCCTAAAAGCGTAAGAGATGACTACGATCGTCTCCGATAAACAAAAGTCCCTGGCCACCCGTAAACGCAAAAGGTTAAGGCCCTAACGGTGTAAGGAAAGACTATGGTCGACCCCGATAAACAAGAGGCCAAGGGCACCCATAAACTCAAAAGGCTAAGGCCCTGATGGCGTAAGGAAAGACTATGGTCGACCCCAATAAAAAAAAGGCCACGGCTACCCATAAACACAAAAAGCTAAGGCCCTAACAGCATATAAAAAGACTACGGTCCTCTCCAACAAGCAAAAGGCTGCGACCGCCCACAAACACGAAAGGCCACGGCCACTTCTGAATGCATAAATAGCCAAAGGGAAAATAATAGCCGCATGAAAACACACAAGCAGCCGTGACCGGAGTTAATCAAACCTAACTACGACAAATTAACTCAATAAAAGGCGATGCCATACACAAAATAGAAATTATGAAAGAAGACATGAAACACAACAATCCCCATGTGATCATTATAAATCATTCATAGATTACACATTTAGAACGTCTCTTCGATTACAAAAATAGAGAAGAAGTTTTATCTAACTACCCTGGCCCCCGCCTTCTTTTTCCGCATCGGCCGTACCGTCAATAAGGTCGCCACCACCCTTGGGCCAGAACGCCAAAGAAATCCAAGACCCCATGCTCAACTAGTTCACATCCGCAAAGGTACATCCCGCTGGGTCCGAAGAGTTAAGGTTCTACCCACAAGCCTCACGTGCGACCCTGACGAGGCGACGCTGAGCTTTGACCTCCGCCTTGGTGGCTCTACCAACGGCCAACAGCTCCTCAAAAACTGTCCGTCTTTCCTCAGCGTATATAAGCATGTCGTGAGCTTCACTGGACACGTCATGAACAGGAACAACAACCTCCGTCTACTGAGGAGCGACCACCTCAGTCATCGTAGTCCCGAGCTTGGCAGTAAGGGCATCAACCCTGGCACATAACTCCGCTACCTCCGCTATCACCACACGGCCTAGTTCCAAATCCCCCTTCTGCTGTTGAAGGAGACTCTCCAGTCCGATGTTTCGAGCCACAGCTTCATCAGGTCTGCGTTTGCCTTTTCTAGCTGGGCCATACACTTTCGCAGTTGATCCTCTGCCAGCTCCGATCCCTTACAGAAAACTTGAAACTGAGGGTCCTTGGTATAAAGGTCCGCTAGTGTCTTGCGCTTACCGCGGACCTCATTGTATTTCTTCGTCGCCTTCCTAAGGGTGGCGCTCTTCTTCCGTTCCCGCCGGCATCGATCCACCTCTAAGATGAGGGTCTGAGAAAAAGACAAAGAAGAGACATAATTCAAAATGACACAATGCCTTAGGGCTCATGATAGAACAACAAAAAACAATAACAAAGTCTTACCTTCAAGGCAGCGCCAGCGACTCGACGAGATAAATCCCTGTCGCTAACGACCTTCAAAGACTCTGTCTCGGCAGCACCGCATAACAAAGACATGTCCGCCGCAGCTTGCTCGCTATCCAGCAATAGGTTGTATCCCTTAGGAATCACAAGCCGACAGGTAGGTCCTATCGTCGCCATATCCACCCGGGCATAGTCTTCTTGTGGCACGTCCACGGAAGCAGAAGCATGTTCAGGAGCAGTCCTTTCCTCGTTAGTAGCCAGCCCAGCGATAGCCGGCGTGCTATCATCCTTAACATGAGGAGAAGGGGTATCGCCCGCAAAGTCCCTCAAGAGGGCCTCCCTCTCCAGTTGAATGGTGTCGCCCATAAAGATTGGCCTCGACTCAGGACGGCGAGTGATCGCCTTCCTCTGTTCCACGACCACGCCTTTACCAAGGAATAGTCGGCACCTCTTTCGCTACAGCGACTCATCGTCCTGAGAAGTATCCTCTTAAACAAGAGGAGATAGAGGCGAGGGGCCCTCTCCGGACGTCGGTACATTTACCGACTCAATAACAGGATGAGAAGTCCTGGGGACGTCCTCGAAAGACTGCTCCCGAATCACAGCCTCGCCTTTGGAACGAGCAGCGTTGGAAACATCAGCACTAGATACTCCCACATTCGCTTGGTCGCCCTCAGGACGAGCGCCCTCAGGAGTGATCTCTACTTACATGAACTACATATTCAAAGCCAAAATATGCCGACGAGGAAGCGGCAGCTCGACGTCTCCTCCTCCGCGATGCACTCCGGGCTACCAACATAGTTATAAAAAAGATGCGTCATAAAAAATGGCGTCTAATAGAATATGTGGTCGCCAAACCTAGAACCAGTAGAATACTTGGGAGACCATATCTTGTGGTAAATGCGACCCACGTTCTACACTCCTCTGCGAAGGCAATCAACCGCCCAACCCATGCTCTAATATCCGGCACAGATTCGAGCGTGCGCACCCTTGCTGCAGGT
This sequence comes from Nicotiana noctiflora, assembly GCA_032618575.1. Lineage (NCBI taxonomy): Eukaryota > Viridiplantae > Streptophyta > Magnoliopsida > Solanales > Solanaceae > Nicotiana > Nicotiana noctiflora. The sequence continues at coordinate 121,036 of JASVEL010013238.1, read as the reverse complement.
ATAAAGTATAACAAGGTGACAAAAAGTCGAGCAAGCATAAAATAACTAAGTACGAGGGATAGCACTTACGCTTGGTGTTCCATGCCTCAAGGAATCCAGTAGGGTCCGACATCAGATCTGAGGTTCGGACGAAGAAACATTTCAGCCAGAATTGGCGATTAGGCTTGTCGTGCGTCTCGACAACCAAGCCCTTCGTCCCACGGTTCTTCAACTTAAGCATTGTCCCCCTCATAAACTCGGGACTGAATAGCTGCAGCAGGTGGTATACCGTGACGTCTAATCCGTTTCTCTTGGCATAAGTCATCATGATACGGTATATTTTCCACGTGTAAGGGGTAAGCTGGGCCGGGCATATATTGTAAAACCTACACAATTCGTCCGCCAATGGATAAATAGGGAGGCCACACCCTATTATGAAGGGGTATTCGTAGAAAGTACAGAACCTTATTCAATGTACGATAGCAAAGTCCCCCTCGGCCGTTTGCATGACAACCGTCTCCAGAATCTGACAAGAAACTCGAATTTCATCCAAAAGAGATTTAGTGAATTTGGATCTTTCCCATGCTGGGGTAGCTCCCTTCGTAGGAAAATCCCTTCGAGCGTATAGTTCGCGGGGAAGCAGGTTGTCTACAGAAAGAGGAACAAGAGGTTTGCGGGATTTCTTCCTACCTTCTGAGGGCAGGGTAACCCTGGAAGTGGCATCATCCTCATTTGTCCCACGGCGACGACTACCTTTAGCCATTGTTAACCTTTTTATCAAATTTAGGGTAAACTAACAAGATCCGAAAGTAAATATGAAAAGCTGCTAAATATTGCTATAAGGAAAGATGAATGACAAAAGTGCAAAGAACTTTTTGTAGGGATCCGAAGAATGGAAACACTTGAAATCCCTCTTTATTTATAGCGGGCCTGTACACGGGATTCGAAGATATTGATGTCAGAAAAAGAGGCGGAAAACCGAAATGTGAAATCATCTTCTGGCCTGCCTCGGGAGCAGTTATAATCATGACGCATGTCGTCAGCAAACGACGGTTCAAAGAATATGCCACGTATGCATACGTGGATAGATCCGAGAAGGGTCGATCTTTTCCGCCCATTGCAAATATATGCCAAATACATCTCCAACAGGCGGAGGGACTAACTATAAGAGGTCGAATCAGACACGAATATTGATGTAAGTCGAGCATGCCTCCCTACACGGCCGCTAAAGTCAAATATACCTTCCTCTGCGCCCATACGACGAGAAGGAGTACGCCCCTGACTATAAAGGCGCATTGGTAAACTCGCACGTACGAGCGTTCCGTCCCCCCCGCCCATTTATGTTTTTGTAACACCAATAGTTCTGGAATAAAGTGACATTCTAGAGAGAGGGCCTTCCTTCTATATAAGGAAAGGCCTCCCTCATTTGTAGGACAAGTGTTATTTTCATTAATAATACAACTTCTGACTATCATTCTCTCTCTATCTCATCTCTCTATTTGTTAATCAGTTTTGATATTCCAATAAGTTTTATTACAAGCTCACTAGAGCAAACAATATACAAATTATAGATCTATCCTTGAGTCTATTACCGTTGATTCTGATTTGCCCTCTTATAATTTTTGATTGTCCCTAACTCATAAAGCAACCGAAAGCTTTTTGGTCAAACATTACTCAACGAGGCATGTCTTGCAAGATGAAAGGTGAAACCTCAAGCTATATATAACTGAGTTCAATTACTCTTTTTGCATAACAAAAATACTACTCTCTTGTAAGTCTTCGATTGGTTCTATACTTGACCACCTAAAGCATTAGCCGACGCTTTCGTAAGGAGTTTGGTTGTCATTTATCCATTAAATTAAAGGGAAAATAAGTGAACGCTATTACAACGAGATGCTTTAGGGTGTTATTTCTTGTAAAAATAAAGTAGTTAAATCTTAAAACACCCTCGAGGATTTCAAACTCTAGGTTAAAAAAAAGATATTTTGTCGTTTTTAATCTAATGCACGAATAGTCCACTAATTTAATATATTCTTCTTATTTTTTTTCAGTTTTTACAAAAATAATTCAGTTTTCACAAAAAAATATTCTTTTCTTTTTGTCAGTTTTTTTAGAGCATTTTTTTTTGTTGCAAAAACTGAAATTATTTTTTGAAAAAACCAAAAAACGTTTTTAATAAAATATTTTCGGTTTTTAAACCTGAAAAAAATATTTTCAACAGAATATTTGTGTTTTTCAATTTTCTACAGAAGAAATATATTTTTAAAAAAAAAAATGAAAAATAATATTTTCAAAAAACGAAAAATATTTTATTGAAAGTATTATTTCTTTTTTTTAAATATTTTATTAAAAATGCTGTTTCTGTCTTTTAAAAAAATGGTGTAATAAAAATGATTTTTTTCTTGTAAAACTGAATTATTTTTTGTAAAAACTGAAAAGAAGAAGAAGACTTTACAAAATTAGTGGACTACCGGTGCATTAATTTAAAAATATATATATTTTGTAATATTTTTTAAGTTTTAAAAAAATAATAATTATTATTTTTAATTCAACATTGACCTAACCGTCAAAGAGCATAAGTGAACCAAAAAGGTGGATAGAAGAGTAATTTTAGTCCAATAGATAGTTGAACAATATTTTTAAGGGAAAATTTTACATTAGAACAATTGAGCCGCATATTATTCAATTTTATAGCCCATATTTCAATTTACAACCAACTAACCCAAAAATTATATGCTAAGATTCAACATCCAACTCTAATAGGTTCTCAGAATAACCATTTAACTTTTAAAAAGATTTCTCAAACTTTTAAATTAATTTTCGAATAGTAATTGTGACTCAAATATTAATTTAAGAAACCAAATTCATTTGAGTAGTGAAAATTAGATTTTTAACAAGCTTAAATACGTGGGTTTAAATTCCGAATTTGATTTTGTGGGAAATTTAGAGTGGGTGTCATTTGGACTTGTTATAAATAGTATAAGGAGGTTGTATATAAAATTTAAAGTCATTAAATGGAGATTTGGACTGGTTTTGAACAAAAATTACAACTGAAAATCGTGAAAGAAGTTCGTCCACAAACGCTTGTATAAAGATGTATAAAAGTGTATAATAGTGTATAATGTGTGTTTATACACTCGTATACACTATTATACAAGATTATACATAATTATACAAAAAACTGACTTCGTGTTCTTCCTTGCGTTTTTTCTAAAATTTTACTTCAATCTTGCCCAAATCTACTCCAAATCACTTCAAATTTAAATTTTGAACTCCTTTTGATATTTTCAATCAATTGGAACAAGATCCAATCCAAACAACTAACAAATTAAAAAAAAAAATTCAAAGTCAAAGCTTTGAATGGTTTTCAATGGTGGACTTTTATTCTTAAATTTTTTTATATTGCAAGCATGTGACATAAGAGGATAAGCAGAAAATACATTGCCCTTTGAATCATATGTAGAAGATGTGAGATGAAGAGAGAGAAAGTAATGATTGTGAGAACAAAGAATTAACTCCATAGCTTTAGAAGCAATGGTTGTAAGAACATAAATTTTGAATTTGCAAACACTTTTAAAATATGTACAATGTGGGCCAGGTGGGGTAAAATTTAAAAATATGTGCCATTTTTTGTTATGATGTGAAGTCATGTGTATTTTCTTGTATTTTTTCTATTTTTAAACATTTTCCAATAATTTAGGGTATTTTAAACCCTTTTTCGAAAAAACAAATCTTTACATTTAAATCACAAGTCAAGTCGTGATTGGAAAAGGAAAATAGAAAGTTATTTCTACTCCAGATCAAAGTCGTGATTGGAATGAGAATAGAAAAGTATGATCGTACATGAGTAACATCAAGTTGGAAATTAAGGGAAGGAAGGAAAAAGAACTGAAGAAATATCCAAATATTCTTTACGTCCAAATTCGAAAGTTATTTAACGTCATCGAGATGACTGCCCATGTTCAAGTTTTCCACAAATATTGAGAAAAGAAAGTAGAAGACATACACACTGTTTGGTTTTACTATCGTTTTTTTTTCTTTTAGAGATTGATTGTACAAATTATTAAAAGAAATATAATATAAGATTTAGAAATATGATTATAAGAGAAAACAATTATCAAAAAGTATTTATTTTAAATACTTTAAATGGATATACCCATTCCGAAACACTATAGTGTCACGATCCGAATTTCTCATCATCGGGATCGTGATGGCGCCTACTCGTAGTAGCTAGGCAAGCCAATTTACTCACCATCTTTCCGTTAATAAAAACCATCATGTTGTCAATTTAATAACTAGAATAATAATAACAACATTAACTGCGGAAGTCTACTTTCATAAATTTGAATATAAATGTGAAATACTCAACATAAATCATCTACCCAAGATATGGAGTCACAAACTCATGAACTAATAATAATAACTACACATAATGGTCTGAAAGAAATATAACAATCGTCTGTCTCGAAAGAATGAGACTACAATAATAACGAAAAATATAAGAAGAGACGCCGGGCCTGTGGATGCCTGCAAGCTACCTCAGTCTCGTGGGTATGAAAATCATGCTACCGAACTACTGCTGCTGCTGCTGCTCAAAACCTGGACCTGTGCAAAAATGCACAGAAGTGTAGTATCAGCACAACCAACCCTATGTGCTGGTAAGTGTCCGGCCTATCCCGACGAAGTAGTGACAAGCCTAGGGCCAGACAGTCACATAAACATGTACAGTTCTATACACATATGTACCACAAAATAACAGAAATACTGAACTAAACAAATAGAAAGGGGGGGGGGGGAACATGCTATGGGGAGCACAATTGGATATACATAATTCATAAGTTAAATAGAAGCAAAGCGCAACAATAATTATCACAAAATAAGAAATTTAATAGTTCCACGGCATCACCCTTCGTGCTTTTACTCTCATCCTCTCCCAAACAACCATATAGAAATGCACGGCATCATCCTTCGTGCTTTTACTCTCATCCTTACTTCAAACAATCAAATAAAAGTTCACTGCATCACCCTTCATGCTTTTACTCTCATCCCCAATCAAACAATCAAATAAAAGTACACGACATCACCCTTCGTGCTTTTACTCTAACAACTCACATTCATGGCACGGAAATGTTCCTTCGTGCATAATATAATTAAGAATGGCACGGAATGTTCCTTCGTGCATAAATAGTTAAACATGACACGGAATGATCCTTCGTGCGAATATAATTAGAAATGGCATGGCATCAACCTTCGTGCTTTATCACTCTTCCTCACCCAAACAACAGTCACAATCAATGGGCAAGAAGAATGAAATAAACAACACGTACCATCCATGCAAGGGAGTAACAACAACACAATAAGGTCCCGGCAAGGGAACAATAACAATTACTTTCACAACCCGGCAAGGGTTCAATAATTTAACCATCCCAGTAAGGGATTGCTCATAATTTATCATAGGAGAGTTCCACATTAGTTCACAACATGTACCAACAACGACTCACGGTCATGCTAGACTCTGGTGTATAGACACTCGTCACCATGCCTATACACTACACTCGATCATTTAGAAATTAGCAAGTTATTGTACTTTAATCATATTCCCTCAAGCTTGGATAGACCAAACACTTACCTCGACGTCCTATAGTCAACTCAGTGCTCAAGTAATGCTTTTCCTTTCGAATTTCACTCCAATTCAATCGTATCTATGCACAATTTATTCAATATCATCAACTCTACTAAACAAACCAACCCAAATTGGCTAATTAAATCCTTCAATATGCTGTCCAAAAATTGAAAAACCAACCCCGGGCTCGCTTGGTCAAAACACGAAGTTTGAACAAAAATAAATTCACCCATACCCCCACGAGTACAAATATATTATGTTTTTTGAGATTCGACCCAAAATTGGGGTTGAATTACCCAAAATTATCAAAAACCTAACTTTGCTCAAACCCCATGATTTCTACCTCGTTTTCATGATTTAGGCTTAGAAACTACTTAATTAATGAGAGAAAAGTGAAAGAAATAAGCGTAAAATCACTTACTCAAAGGGTCTTGAAGCTTGGGGGCGTTATTTGCTTCCTAGTGCTTGGGGGAGAAGAAGACTAGTGGAAAAATTATGAAATCTCGTGTTCTGGTTCTATTTTTAAACAAATAAAATCACTGGGCAAAATTACCTTACGCGGCCGCGATACAAAGGGGTGCGATCGCGAATGGTAAATTCGCTAGAGAATCGCGTTCGCACTGGAGAAGCTGCGAACGCGAAGAGGAAGAGGCTGGGGGTCCATGGATTGCACTATGCGAATGCGGGGATAGGATCGCGAACGTGTAGGACAAAGGGCGATCGAGGGTAAATGAATGCGAACACAATTAAGGGGGAACCCACAGCTACGCGAACGCGTAGGAAGCGTCGCGATCGGGTTGAGTAAAAGGGGCATGCACAGCTGAAAAAAAATCTGCAAATTTCTAAGGGAAAATCACCCTGACACACCTTCAAAACACTCCCAAGCCATTGGGGCTCCTAACCAATCACACACGCTAACTCAAATATCATGTGAACTTGCTCGAGCGATCAAATCGCTAAAATAACATCAAATTCAAAGAATCACCCCTCAAAACTCATAATTTTATTTCAAAGTTCATCAACCTCTGATATTCGATATGTAGGTTCGAAACACGTCAAACAACGTCCGATTTCGACCAAACTTTACAGATAGCGCTGAACACATATTTAAGACTTGTACCGTGCATCGGAACCATAATACGAGCCCGATACTTATATTTTATAACTCATTTTCATTTTTATTTTTCCTTAACAATTTCAGAAAACAATTTAATAGAAAAATTTATATCTCAGGCTCTAGGCCTCAGAATTCGACTACGGGCACATGCACGAATCCCATATTTTTCTATGGACCTTCGGGACCGTCCAAACTCGGGTCTGGGTCCGTTTGCCAAAAATATTGACCAAAGTCAACTATATCAATATTAATATCAAAATTCTTCAAATATTTCATAGAATTGACATATTTCAACATAAAATATTTTCAGCTACGCGCCCAGACTGCGCATGCAAATCGAGGTAATATTAAATGATATTTTCAAGGCCTCAGAAGCACGAAACAGATGAGGAAAATAGGTGATGACCGTTTGGGTCGTCACATCCTCCACCTCTAAAAAAATCGTTCATCCTCGAATGAACAAGATAAGGAAGTACGTGAGTCGGGGAACAAATATCGATAGCGGCTCAGCATATCAAACTCAGACTCCTAAGTCGATGCCTCAGGAGGATGACCTCTCCACCGAACACACACTGAAGGAAAGCTCTTCGACCTCAACTTAAAAACCTGCAGGTCTAGAATAGCTACCAGCTCCTCCTCGTAAGATAGATCCTTGTCCAACTGGACATTGCTGAAGTCTAAGACGTGGGTAGGATTGCTATGATACTTCCGAAGCATATACACGTGAAACACTGGATGCACGACTGATATGCTAGGTGGCAAGGCAAGTCTATAGGCCACCTCTCCCACCCGATCAGGTATACCAAAAGGACCAATGTACCTAGGCTGAGCTTGCTCTTCTTTTCGAACCCCATCACACCCTTCAAAGGCGACACCCGGAGCAATACTCGCTCACCAACCATGAAATCTACATCTCGAACCTTACGGTCTGCATAAATCTTCTGTCTAGATTGAGCTAAACGCAACCTCTCCTGAATAGGCTTGACCTTATCTAAGGCCTCATGAACTAAGTCACAGCCCAACAACCGAGCCTCTCCCAGATCAAACCATCCTATTGGAGACCGACATCGCCTACCATACAACGCCTCATATGGAGCCATCTGAATGCTAGACTGGTAGCTATTATTGTAGGCGAACTCTGCTAAGGGCAAAAACTAGTCCCACGAGCCTCCAAAGTCAATGACGCAAGCTCGGAGCATATCTTCTAAAATTTGAATAGTTCTCTCGGACTGACCGTCTGTCTGAGGATGGAATGCTGTGCTCAACTGAATCTGGGTGCTTAACTCCTGCAGGACCGCTCTCTAGCAGGGCAAGGTAAATTGTGTGTACTGATATGAGATAATAGATACTGCCACCCCGTGAAGGCGAACAATCTCCCAAATATAAATCTCTGCTAACCTCTCAAATAAATAGGAGACTACTACTGGAATGAAATAAGCTGACTTGGTCAGTCTGTCAACAATAACCCAAATAACATCAAATTTCTTCCGAGTCAACGGATGTCCAGTAATGAAGTCCATTGTAATCCGCTCCCACTTCCACTCGGGAATCTCAATTCTCCGGAACACACCACCAGGCCTCTGGTGCTCATATTTAACCTGCTGATAATTTAAACACCGAGCGACATTAACAACAATGTCCGTTTTCATCCTGTGCCACCAAAAATGCTGTCGCAAATCCTAATACATCTTCGCGGCGCCCGGGTGAATAGAATACCGAGAACTATGGGCCTCCGCTAAGATCAACTCTCGAATTCCATCATCATCGGGCACATAAACTCATACATGCAATCTCAATACTCTGTCATCATCTAAGGCTACCTTCGTAGCACATCCTTACTGCATAGTGTCTCTCAAGACACACAAATGGGGATCATTGAACTGCCTCTCACGGATACGCTCCAATAGAGAAGAACGAGCGACCTTGCAAGCCAACACCCTGTTAGGCTCAGAAATATCTAATCTCATAAATCGATTGGCTAAGGCCTGAACATCTAGAGCAAGCGGTCTCTTGCTGACCGGAATATAAGCGAGACTACCCATGCTGGCAGACTTTCTACTCAACGCATCGGCCACCATATTAGCCTTACCTTGGTGATATAAGATAGTAACATCATATTCTTTCAGCAACTCTAACCATCTCATCTGCCGCACATTTAACTCCTTTTGCTTAAACAAGTACAAAAGACTCTTGTGATCCGTGTATACCTCACACACCACACCATATAGATAATGCCTCCAAATTTTCAAGGCATGAACAACCGCTACCAACTCTAGGTCATGAACCGGATAATTCTTCTCATGAATTTTCAATGTCTCGAAGCATATGCAATAACCTTGCCATCCTGCATCAATACCGCTCCAAGCCCAGTACGAGAAGCATCACAATAGACTGTGTAAGGCCTTGAACCTGTGGGCAAAATCAACACTGGTGCCGTAGTCAGAGCTATCTTGAGCTTCTAAAAGCTCGCCTCACACTCATCTGACCACTTGAACTGGGCACCCTTCTGGGTCAACCTGGTCATCGAGGCTGCAATAGAAGAGAACCCCTCTACGAACTGATGGTAGTAACCTGCTAACCTTAAGAAACTCCGGATCTCGGTCATTGAAGCTGGTCGAGGCCAATTCTTGATTGCCTCAATCTTGTTTGGGTCTACCTGAATACCCTCTACTAATACAATATGACCCAAAAATACAACTGAACTCAACCAGAACTAGCACTTTGAAAACTCGGCATATAGTTGATTATCCTCCAGAGTCTGAAGAACCACTCTGAGGTGCTGCTCGTGCTATTCCTGGCTGTGGGAGTACCCCAGAATATCATCTATAAAGACTATAACAAAATATCTAGATAAAGCCTGAACACTCGGTTCATCTACTCCATAAATATTGCGAGCACATTGGTCAACCCGAAAGACACGACTAAGAACTTGTAGTGCCCATACCGAGTGCGAAAAGCTGTCTTAGGAATATCATCCATCCTGATCTTCACCTGATGGTAGCCAGACCTCAAGTCTATCTTTGAAAGCACCTTGCTCCCTGAAGCTGGTCAAACAAATCAACAATCCTCGGTAGTGGACACTTATTCTTTATCGTCACTTAGTTTAATTGCCGGTAATCAATACACATCCTTATCGAACCATCCTTCTTCTTCGCGAATAATAACGTGCACCCTAAGGAGAAACACTAGGCCCGATAAAGCCCTTCTCTAGCATGTCTTGCAACTGATCTTTTAACTTCTTTAACTCTGGCGGGGCCATGAGACACAGTAGAATAAAAATAGGCTAAGTGCCTGGTACCAAATCAATACAGAAGTCAATATCTCTATCGGGTGGCATACCCGGCAGGTCTGAAAGAAAAACCTCGCCCGTACAATAGGAACCGAGTCAATAGAAGGAACCTCTGCACTGGAGTCGCGAACATATGCCAAATAAGGTAAACACCCCTTCTCGACCATGCATCGAGCCTTAACGTATGCAATGACATTGTGGGTGGTGTGACCTAGGGTCATTCTCCACTCTAGTCGGGGTAATTCTGGCAAGGCCAAGGTCACGGTCTTTGCATGAAAATCTAAGATATCATGATACGGGGACAACCAATCCAACCCCAATATTACATCAAAGTCCACTATACCTAACAGTAATAAATCAACACGGGTCTTTAGACCCTTAAACATAACCATGCACGAATATGCACCCGATCGACTACTATGGAGTCACCCACTGGCGTAGACACATAAACAGGAATGTCCAAGTCATAGCTAGGCACGGCCATACATGGTGCAAAGTAGGAAGACACATATGAATATGTAGACCCAGGGTCAAATAATACTGAAGCATCTCTATCGCAAACCAGAATGGTACCTGTAATCAAAGCATCTGACTTCTCTGCCTCTGGCCTGGCTGGCAAGACATAAAATCGGGGATCAGCACCACCTCGCTGAACTAAGTCTATGGGACGGTCATCCACCGACTGACCTCTACTTCTAACGGGACGGCCTCCACCTCTACGGTCTCGACCTCCACCTCTACAATCCCTACCCCCACCCCTAGCTGGCTGGGTAGGCTGTGGGTCAACTGGGGCCTGAATCATGGGATGAGGACCCTGCTGCTGAGAACTGCCCGATGTTCGAGGGTAAAATCTGATAAGGTGATCGAGGTCACCACAGCCATTACAAGACCTCGGCTGTTGTGACTACTGAACCTGACGGCCCGACTGACCTCCATGAATACTCTGAAGAGGCTGAGCACTGATGGGGTGCTGATCTGAATACTGCTTATGAAAACCACAATCACCTGAACCACCCTGTTAAGCATGGAGCGCTGACTGAAAATGCCTGGAAGACTGACCCCTATCATAAGAATCCCTACCTCCAGATGAGGCACCATTAATTCTGCCAAAATGACGAGGCCTCTTGCCTGAAGCATGACCACCTACCCGAGTAAGGGCCATCTCAACTCTTTGGGCCGCGTTAGCCGCCTCCCGAAAAGATATGTCACTACCAACTCCCACAGCCATCTGAAGTCGGATCGGCTAAATCAACCCATCAATGAACCTACGGACCCTCTCCCGCTCTGAAGGGAGTATCACAACTACATGCCGTGCCAAATCCACAAATCTAGTCTCATATTGGGTAACAGTCATGTAACCCTACTGGAGGCACTCAAATTGCCTCCAGAGTGCATCCCGCTGAGTAACATGGAGAAACTTCTCCAAGAATAGCTCTGCAAACTGGTCCCTTGTCAAAGCTGGGGACCCTACTGGTCGAGTTAAGCAAAAATCTCTCCACCAATTCTTGGCGGATCCTACAAGCCTGAAAGTGCAAAAATCAACCCCGTTGGATTCCACTATTCCCATAGTCCTGAGAATCTCATGGCAACTGAATAGGAAGTCCTGAGGATCCTCCGATGAAGCACCGTTGAAGGTGGTGGTAAAAATCTTGGAGAACCGATCAAGTATCCATAGAGCATCAGAGGTGATGGACGCTCCATCTCCGGCCTGAGCTGTAGTGCTTGTCTGAACTGCTACTGCGGGCTGAACCACTGGTGCCTGAGCCTGGGGGCTAATAGCTCCGAAGTATGCGCAATAGGAGTCTGAACCCCTCTTCCAACCTGAGAAGTGCCTGGTGCAACTGGTAGCAAGCCTGCGCTGGCGACACTGTCCATAAAGCCTACTATCCGTACATGAGCCTCCTGAAGATCCGGGGTGAATATAACCTCTCCTGGGACCTGAGCAGGGCCCACTGGAGCTTCTGGAGCTAGAACCTCCTCACCATTTTCAATATGAGGCTCCACCTCTAGAACTGCTGCGTGGGGCTGAGCTCTACCCCTACCACGGCCTCCGGCATGACCTCGGCCTCGGCCTCGGCCCCTCGTGGGAGCTGCCTGAGGCTCGAACTACTAATCAACGGATGAGGAAGCGCGTGTTCTCGCCATCTGCAAAAGTACAGAGTAGAAATTCAATCAGTATTTGAGGAAACAAATCGCACGACAAGAAGGAACAAATGAGAGATTTTTTTTTCCTAACTCAATAGACTCTGGGAACAAGTACAGACGTCTCCGTACCTACCCCCAGACTCTACTAAGTTTGTTCCTTAGTTGTGAGACCTATGTAACCTAGTGCTCTGATACCAACTTATTACCACCCGGATTCCCCACCATCGAGATCGTGATGGCGCCTACTCGTCGTAGCTAGACAAGCAAATTTACTTACCATCTTTCCATTAATTAAAACCATCTTGTTGTCAATTTAATAACGAGAATAATAATAATAACATTAATTGTAGAAGTCTACTTTCATAAATTTGAATATAAATGTGAAATACTCAACATAAATCCTCTACCCAAGATGTGGAGTCACAAACTCACGAACTACAAAGAATAACTACACATAATGGTCTGAAATAAATATAACAACCGTCTGTCTCAAAAGAGTGAGACGACAGTAATAATGAAAAATATAAGAAGAGACGTCAGGCCTGGGGACGCGTGCAAGCTACCTCAATCTCGTGGGTATGATAATGCTGCTACCGAACTACTGCTGATGCTGCTGCTCAAAACCTGGACCTATGCAAAAATACACAGAAGTATCAGCACAACTGACCCCATGTGCTGGTAAGTGCCCGGTCTATCTCGGCGAAGTAGTGACAAGCCTAGGACCAGACACTCACATAAACTTGAACAATTCTATATACATATGTACTACAAAACAACAGAAATACTGAACTAAACAAATAGAAAGGGAGGGAACATGCTATGGGGAGCACAATTGGATATACATAATTCATCACTTAAATAAAAATAGGGCGCAACAATAATTATCACAAAATAAGAAATTTAATAGTTTCATGGCATCACCTTTCATGCTTTTACTCACATCCTCTCCCAAACAATCATATAGAAGTGCACGGCATCACCCTTCATGCTTTTACTCTCATCCTCACTTCAAACAATCAAATAAAAGTGCACGGCATCACCCTTCGTGTTTTTACTCTCTCAACTCACATTCATGGCATGGAATGTTCGTTCTTGCATAATATAATTATCAATGGCACAGAATGTTCCGTCATGCATAAATAGTTAAAACATGGCACAGAATGATCCTTCGTGCGAATATAATTAGAAATGGCACGGCATCTCTGTTCGTGCTTTATCACTCTTCCTCACCCAAACAACAGTCACAATTAATGGGCAAGAAGAATGAAATAAACAACAAGTACCATCCCGGCAAGGGAGTAACAACAACACAATAAGGTCCCGGCAAGGGATCCATAATAACAACAACAATAAGGTCTCACCAATGGAACAATAACAACAACTTTCACAACCCGGCAAGGGTTCAATAATTTAACCATCCTGGCAAGGGATTACTCAAAATTTATCTTAGGAGAGTTCCACATTAGTTCACAACATGTACCAACAACGACTCACGGTCATGCCTGACTCTGGTGTATAGACACTCGTCACCACGCCTATACACCACACTCGATCATTTAGCAATTAGCAAAATATTATACTTTTGTTCTATTCCCTCAAGCTATGATAGATCAAACACTTACCTCGATGACGTATAATCAACTTAGTCCTCAAGTAATGCTTTTCCTTTCTATTTTCGCTCCAATTCAATCGTATCTGTACACAATTTATTTAATATCATCAATTCTACTTAACAAACCAGCCCAAATTGCCTAATTAAACCCTTTAACATGCTGTCCAAATATTGCGAAAACAAACCCCGGGCTCGCTTGGTCAAAACACAAAGTTCGAACCAAAATAAATTCACCCATACCCCCACGAGTACAAATATATAATTTGTTTTATGATTTGACCCCAAATTGGGGTTGAATTACTCAAAATTCTCAAAAACCTAACTTTGCTCAAACCCCATGATTTCTACCTTGTTTTCATGATTTAGGCTTAGAAACTAGTCAATTAATGAAAGAAAAGTGAAAGAAATAAGCGAAAAATTACTTACTCAAAGGGTCTTGAAGCTTGGGGGCGTTAATGGCTTCCTAGGTCTTGGGGGAGAAGAAGACTCGTGTAAATATTATGAAATTCGGTGTTCTGGTTCTGTTTTTAAACAAAAAAAATTGATGGGAAAAATTACCTTACGCGATCGCGATACTAAGGGTGCGATCGCGAAGGGTAAACTAGGTAGAGCATCGCGTTCGCGATGGAGAAGCTGCGAATGTGAAGAGGAAGAGGCTGGGGGTCCAAGGATTGCACCATGCGAACGCGGGGACATGATCGCGAACTCGTAGGGGAAAGGGCCATAACTACGCGATCACGAGTCAATGAATGCGAACGCGATGAAGGGGAACCCACAGCAATGCAAACGCGTAGGAACTGTCACGATCGCGATAAGTAAAAGGGGCTTGCACAGCTGAAGCAAAATCTACAATATTTCTAATGGAAAAATCACCCCGACACAACTCCGAAACACTCCCGAGCCTCGAGGCTCCTAACCAATCACACACGCTAACTCAAATACATCATATGAATTTGCTCGAGCGATCGAATCGCTAAAATAACATCAATTTCAAAGAATCACCCCTAAAACTCATAATTTCATTTCAAAGTTCATCAACCTCTAATATTTGATATTTAGGTCCGAAACACGTCCAACGACGTCAAATTTCGACCAAACTTTACAGATAGCGCTTAATGCATATTTAAGACCTGTACCGAGCGTCAAAACCAAAATACGAGCCCGATACCTATATTTTCTAACTCATTTTCATTTTCATTTTTCCTTTATAATTATAGAAAATAATTTAATAGAAAAATTCATATCTCGAGCTCTAAGCCTTGGAATTCGACTCTTGGCACATGCTCGAATCCCATATTTTTTAACGAACCTTTCGGGACCGTCCAAACTCGGGTCCGAGTCCATTTACCAAAAATTTTGATCGAAGTCAACTATTCAATTTTAGTATCAAAATTATTTAAATTTTTCACAGAAGTCACATATTTCAACATAAAAATTATCCGGCTACGTGCCCAGACTACGCACACAAATCTAGGTAATATAAAATGAGGTTTTTAAGGCCTCGAAAGCACGGAACATATGAGGAAAAAAGGTGATGACCCTTTGGGTCATCACACATAGATAAAAATATGAAAGCAAAAATTAATCAGATTGTCAGATGGAGATAATATTAATTAACACATTAACCATATCTAGTAGTATATTTTATATAACAAAAAACACATCTAATAGATAAAAAAAGTGTTTAACTTTGTTTGGTGGAAAATTATTGAATACTTTCCAAGAAAATCAATTGAAATAATTCAAGGGGTAAATCATAACCAATCATAATTAATCATTGAATTAAAATATAAATTTGAGACATAAAATAATCAATCATGGGACGATGTAAGCAGGATTTTATTCATCAACATAACTTGAGATTCCTTTCCTTGAAGAGGTTCAGGATCTTGTATTGATCTTGTTTATTACTTCCCTTGAGGAGTATAAATTTCTATCTTTAAGATATTCAGAATTCTTCGTCAAAGTAGTTTGACGTGCCTCTCCTCAAAGAGGTTCACGATCTTACATTGATCTTGCCTCTTCTTAAAGAGGTCCAGGATTTCACATTGATATTGTTTATTGCCCCACTTGTGGAGTATAGTTTTTTTTGTCTCTGGTGCAATCAGAGTTGTGTCGAAGATGAAACCCCCCTTGAGAGGTTCTCTTTTTTAGTATTTATATTATGGAAAAGGGCCTAAAATGCTCCTCTACTATAGGAAATAGGACATCAAAGTCCTCCGTTAAAAGTTGGTCCCTTATATGCCCTTGACGTCTAAAAATGGGCTAAAAATGCCCTTATCCACTAACGGAAGATATGTAAATCCACGTGGAATTACATTAAAATGTAGAAGGGAATTTTAGACCCTTTTTGGATTGTACAAGGTCATATACGAGTCAGTTATAGTAGTTAATTCTCAAGCACTTCACTCCATATCAGTTTACTCACACACATAGTTTAGACCCTTCATTGATGTCCGATTTCTCCTACTAATTGGGTCACCTTGTCGATTTCGAGTTGAGTTCTAGTTTAGGTTTAATTATTTTTCATCTTTATCGGTTTGTTTTGGAGATTTCTCTAAGACAATGTCAAAAAGTTCGAGTAGCTTAAATGGGTCAATTAGGAGGTGTCATTGTGGACTTGCTGCTAATTATTTTATGGTGTGGACTCCTTTAAATGCTGGGACAAGATTTTTAAAATTTCCTAAGCATGAGGTATGTAAATTTGTTGATGGGTTCTTTTAATTATTGGAATTTGACTGTAATATGTTTTTTAGGATGAAATTGTTCCTATTGGGAATGACAAGATGAGGAGCTTGCTCCTAGAATTTAAAATCTCATATACACTTTAAAGAAGGAGAAGGACGCTCTAATCCGTTAAAGAATGTACTCCAAAGAAAAGTTGCCGATCTTGAGAATGTTATGATGCTCGTTGATCATGGAGGAATAGAATCCTTGGAATTGAAAAGAAATGTTCTAATGAAGAATGTTGTTGATTTAGAGTACTCACCTCTACGTGTGCTAAATGTCGAAAGAAGATGTGGATTTTCTTTTGTGTGATATTGGGATGTTTTGTTATGTTCTTTGCATTTGTGGGAAATGATATGTAATGTGAGTGTTATTGTGGCTTAGTTGTTGTGTTTTATTATGTAATGATTTTTTTTGCAAGGATTCAATGGAGCCATTCCCATTCATTTGAATATTTCTGTCTGTGATTGAGTTACTTGCTGTGATAATTAGTTTGTGTCTATAATTGAGTTACTTGACGTGATAATTAGTTTGTTGGTCTAAAATAGGTGTGTGAGTAAGCTGATATGGAGTGAAGTGCTTGAGAATTGACTACTATAACTGACTCGTATATGACCTTGTACAATCCGAAAAGGGTCTAAAATGCCCTTTTACGTTTTAATTTAATTCCACGTGGATTTACATATTTTTCGTTAGTGCATAAGGGCATTTTTAGCACATTTTTAGACTGCAAGGGCATATAAGGGACCAAATTTTAACGGAGGGCTTTGATGTCCTATTTCCTATACTAGAGGGGCATTTTAGGCCCTTATCCATTTATAGTATCAAACTCTTCTTGCCCATCATGAGCGGGCCTAGGGTTTGGTAATGGAGATGTCCCTTCATTACTTTTGAGGGATATGTGTCATAAATCGGAAGTCAGCGGTGTTGACTATTTACTACAGATTGGTCATGATGGGGTTGATCCCCTGTTCGCCAAATGATCGAACATTACCAATACAATTAGTCCCTTCGCTTGTCGGGTCGCGCCTCTGTCGACTTCGATGGACAGATAGAGCGCCGTAATCGGGGAGGGTCCTTTATAATAAGGTTTTGGAATCGAATTTTTGATTAGCGAACAGAATGTCACTCCGCATGGCCATTTGTAATAGCGCACGTTTTCATGAAAATGAACCGTTTCGTGTATGGTTATGCATTAATGGCGATAGTTGGGTTTTGTGCAGGCAAAATATATTATTTATAACTAGAAAAGGCTTGTCATTTTGTTCTTCACACATTCATTGCTCTTCTAAGAGGATTTTCGAGAAGCTTTTTTTCTGGAAAATCGCACTGTTTCTATTCTTTCGATAATCATCCTCATTGATTTCTCCGATTCCCTCATCAAAATTCTTCTTTTTCTCGCTCGTTAATTGATTATGGCAGGCACTTCTTCTTGCATCAATCGCCCCGCT
The DNA here is from genome assembly GCA_032618575.1 of Nicotiana noctiflora. Classification (NCBI taxonomy): domain Eukaryota; kingdom Viridiplantae; phylum Streptophyta; class Magnoliopsida; order Solanales; family Solanaceae; genus Nicotiana; species Nicotiana noctiflora. The sequence continues at coordinate 103,093 of JASVEL010013238.1, read as the reverse complement.
AATACTCCAGCAGTTGAAATCCCACTTCGGTAAACAAAGGGTTAGAATTGTTGGAGGATGAAGAAATTCCTTCATTCGACGAAATTCTACCTCGATCAGGATATCAACTAATGAATTTCAGTGTACCGGGTAGTGTGGAACAGGGAGATATTTCTTGTCTAATAGGGGAACTGGGAATAGCCCAAATGCGGGAGCTGTGGCGTATCCCATGTTACACCGAGATTGCTCTGGCGAAGACTGAGGACAGGGTGCAAATTGATCGTCGGGAGTATTGCTCATGCTATGCATATATCTTTCAGGTAGGGTGCACACTCCTGCCCCCGATGCTGATTGTGGACTTTTGTCGCTATTATGAGGTATGCTCGGCTCTTCTTTCTCCTTATCTCTACAAATGCTCCTCATGTTCATCAAGTATGTGGAGCTGGCGGGTAGGGAGGTCACTCTGAGACATGTGCTCAGTCTCTTCGCTCCCCAAAAATTTTGCGGCACCATGATCCACGCACGCCCATGAGGGTCGAAGAGTTTGATGGTTAGGCTGGACGAATGGTCGAAGAGTTTGATGGTTATTCGGACGACGAGTCATGAGGGTCGAAGAGTTTGACAATTTCTTCTATATTCGGACTGAGCATTTGGTGGTAGACCCAAATGGATTCCCGAATGTTTGGAATTTTGCACGTGAGACCTCATTGCCGACTAGACATCTGCACTTTCAACTTTCCTTATGCTTTGTACCTATTATTACTAACTTACCTTTATTTTGTAGCTGAAAAGTTGCTGCCTCCTCCCTTGGAAAGGATCCGAGACTGGGTTGAGGCAGTGCTTCCCTGTACTATAGGCATTCGTACCTGGGCGACATTCTGGGAGAGGCATGGTCGCATGCCTGTGACAGGTGGGAATCCGGCCCTTTTTCTTATCTATTTTTTTTTGTTCTGACTATGTCTATTGATTTGTTTGTCCATTGTATCCAGAGAGGCCACGCCGCGTCAAAGCTCCACAATTGGCATTCCCTCGGCCGGATGCACTCGGTAGACTAGCAGCTACGCCTATGCCCCATCAAACACTGATGGCGTCATCGGTTGAATCGTTAACGACCGCGTCCCCACCTCGAGCTATGCCGTAAGATGAGAGGCCATCAGGGCTTGTTCGTTCTCGGAGGGCTCTCCTTTAAATGATGAGGAAGATAGGCCTTCGCAAAAGTGGCGAGTGGCATTTGGGATGGCTCATCCATCGGCGATCAACTTAGATTCTGCCCCGATAGACTCGAAGGGCGATGCGGCTGTGGTGCTCACTAGCAGGGAAAATGAGTTAGTTGGATTTGAACCTGTTGGTTCTAGCCATGGGAATGTAGAAGTGTTGGCGATCCCGTCCGAAGTTCATGTTGCCGAGGTAGAGGGTCGATCCTTGCAGCCGTCATTAGGACTCATGTTGTGCGATTGTCAACTATGGCAAGTTGCTCTACATCAACGTTCACAGATAGGGGGAGGAACGTGGTCGAGGATGAGTGTGAGTATGAGTCTGATTTGGGCCCCAATAATATTCGTATATTTGAGGAGGGCATCACCACTTTTACGGTGCAGGCAGGAGAGCCAGCCCATTTTGTTGAGGTTCACTCGGATTTGAATCTATTAACTGAAAGGAATAATTTGGTGTCACCATTCGAGTTACTATGTTCGGAGGCCAAGTAAGTGTCTTTGATGAGCGTTTTGAATATCGAAGTGGTGGATGAAGTGGCCATGATGGGCCTTAGGGTACGTAATACGTCCATATCTCCTCCTTCCCGTTTTGTTTTAGCCTTTGCCTTAGCCTTGCCTTTCCTTTGTTTCGCACACTTACTTGGTGGAGGTGGAGAACATCTGTAGAGCCAAGGTTCACTCGAGGTTCGTTCTGAAGATGTTGGGAAAATATCACTATTACTGTGATCGGGTGCGAGGGCTACGCGACCGTTTACGGGACGAGCCCGATAATCAAGCCTTGGGTGAGGAGTTGGCGAAGCAGGACCAACAGCTATTGGAAGCTCTCAATGGTAAACATGCTCTTGAAGTGTAGATTCATCAGAAGGATGACGACCTTGAGGTAGGGAAAAGAGTTACAGATGAGTGTGCATACTTGTAGGGAAGTGTCACGACCCAAACTGGAGGACCATGACTAGCACCCGACCATACTTGCCGAGCACCAACGTACATTTTATCTAACCTTCTTTATTATCTTTTAGGGCTGACAAGAGCAATATAAATGGTAGAAATGGATCATGGACAACCAACAATAAAATATGATGGCATGAAGCTACATAACATGGGATGACCAAACAATCAAGAATCTATATTCGTATGGTACTAGCTACCACGCTAAAATGAAAGACTACAACAAAAACCAGCCGACAAGGCATACCAAACTACACATGAGTCGACACTTGTCTATGGGCCCCTAAAGGAACATAAGTGCTGCAACATAGCCGGAACAGGGCCCCGACATACCCATAATATCTATAACAAAAATGTATACCAAGACCAAGGCAAGTCCGGAGAAAGGATCTCGCCAATCATCGCTGAACTATACAACCTACTGTGATGTGGGAGCTGCACCTGCCGGTTTATTAGGACCTACAGCACGACATGGAGCGTCCACAAACAAAAGGATGTCAGTACGAATAAAGTACTGAGTATGTAAGGCAGACAACCATAAATACGAACTGTAATGTAAGAAGGGATAGAGAATATACAACCTGTAACATCTGAGGGCTACTGACATGAAATGCATGATAAATATGTATAAATACATAATCTTTTAAAACATACGCCTCTGTGGGCATCATCATCATCATATCATACCCGGCCGTAATAGGCTCGATAAAAACGTACCCGGCCATTATAAGGCTCGGTAGAATCGTACCCGGCCACGTGGAGCTCGGTAAAACCCAACTGATTAGTGGTTGCACAATAGGTGCCGTACCCGGCCGACTATAGTGCGGCTCGGTAGAGTAAAATAGATACATATATATAATGCATGCTCGACTCATGGAAACACCTTGTAGACCTTTCGGAGTGACGTAAGGTATATATATATATGCTCGACTCATGGAAACACCTTGTAGACCATTCGGAGTGATGTAAGGTCGGTATCCTATGTACACCTTATTAGGACTAACTCTTCACTATGTACTTTATAGGAATTTGGAAGTACCAACAAGATTGATAACATAAGAATAAGAGAAGCAACATCAACATCAATCGTTCCATAAGAGGGGAAACAATGTAAGTACTGCTAGCTTCTAAGAGTAGAGTATCTTTGGAAGCTCACTCATTACATTATGTACAATTGGAGTCATGCAAAAGAAGGAAAGGGATAGCCTCACATACCTTGTATATACTGCCCCAACCTCAAGCTATGCAAACGTCACGACTCCTTAGTCTACAATAGGAGAAATGACACTATCGTTAACGTTTAAGCGTCGCAACTATTATGTACCAACCACAACCTATTTTGTGATGAAACGGACAGAACCTCCCCTATATAAATGACTTCACACCATTAAAAACAATCACTAAACAGCCTAAAAACATCAATAATAATCATATTGAGCCTCCTAAAACAGTCCACACACAACCTAATCACTTCATACATACGACGGCCACTATAGTCGCATCAAACAACCCAAAAATATTACGAAGAACTAGCAGACCACAACCCAACATATATATGGTATTTATACACACCCTTCCTCCTCCAAAACTGCACAAAACAGTAATAAAAAATGCAGCCCAACAGCAACACAAAACAGTCCACAAAACAGTCCGCTACAAGTGAATAACTTGAACTCACGGCTTCCGATCACCGTCCCGTGAGTTCTTACGTGTATATAACGAATTACCACAAATTAACAGAAGAATAAATGTATGAAATATAGCAGTAAACTCACCTTAATTGTTGGATAACTCAGCCTTTAACGTGGTTCTTCAAACTCTAGTGTTTACCCCCAATTTGAACTTGAAAGAGAGGGAAAATCAATTAGGGTTTGTGGATAATTTTTGGGAGGAAGTTTGCAGGGTTTTAGGTCTGGTTATTTGAGAAATATAATGAGGGATATATTACAGAAGATAAGCCTTTTAATGGGCTCCTTTTCTGACCCGAAATTTCCTCTTTTGGGCCGTCATTTAACCAAGTAGTTGGCCCACCTACTTGTCACCTAGCAGCTTGTGCAGTCTCACGAAAATGTCTATATCTCTCTATTCCAATGTCGTATTGATAAACGGTTTAATGAGTTAGAAACTAGACTCATAGATCTTAAATTTGGTGGATAGATCACCCAGTAATTCCAATTATATTGGGAGAAAATCTTAATAATATTTGACCTAAAGTTTAAGTAAAACTATGAACCTAAGTTGCAACAACTTTTGTCGACTTTTGTTTCATAACTCATTTGACTTCTAGACTTATGATACGGATATTATATGATTCAAATACCATAAAACATGACCTCCTAAGTATATTAAACATCTATATATTTACCCAAAAGTTACGGGAATTACCACCCCGTTATGTTGCATTTACATATCTTATGCTTTTATATCAGTGTTAGAACCTATCGAATGAGTTAGAAATGAATTGAATTGAAAATGAAGCAAATAGCATATTTGAAGGAAGTTTGAATATGGAAAGTCAACCTAGAGTTGACTATTGAGTTAGAGTGCTCGGAATCAGATTCTGATGATTTGACTAGTTTCGGGGGATCATTTATGACTTAGGAGAGCAATCGGAATTGAATTTGGAGGTCCGGTGTAGTTTTAGGCTTGAATTGGCTAAGGTTGAATTTTGGCGAAATCCGAACGGTAGGTGAGATTTTGATCCGGGAGTCGGAATGGAATTCGACAGTTGCAGTAGCTCCGTTAGGTGATTTTGGATATGCCTGCAAATTTTCAGGTCATTCGGACGTCGTTTGGTCGGGTTTTTGATTGAATGAGCAATTCGGAAATTTTGAAGAAACTTAGGCTTGAATTAGTGTGTAATTGGTGATTTTGATGTTTAGGATGGTGTTTTTATGTTATGAGCAAGTTTGAATGAGGTAATGTGATATACTGGTGGCTTTGATTGAGGTCCCGGGGGCCTCGGGGGGATTTCGGATGGCTAACGGGAATTTTTGAGTTGAAAAATGCAGCAGAAAAATTGCAGAGAAATTTTGTTCTATGCGATCGCAATGCTCGGATGCGATCGCATAGTGTTAGCTACAGTGCCGGGAGAGTTTGTTCTATGCGATCGCAATGCACTGATGCGATCGCATAGTGTTAGCTATGCGATCGCAATGCTCTGATGCGATCGCATAGTGTTAGCTACAGTACCCAGGATTTTGTTCTATGCAATCGCATAGTGTTAGCTACAGTTCCCGGAGAGTTTGTTCTATGCGATCGCAATGCTCTGATGCGATAGCATAGTGTTAGCTACAGTACCGGACAGAATGTTAAAAACATTTCAATCGCGAAAACAACCCATTTTTCCACCATTTTTGGCCGTTCTTGAGAGCTTTTGGACGGGAATTGAAGGGATTTCGACGGGGAATCGTTGGAGGTAAGTTTTATGAGTTAAATACATGTTTTTATACAAGAATCATCCATGGAATTCATGAATCTATAGCTAAAAATCAAGAAAATAGGGCTTGGAGCAAAAACCTTAAATTTAGGATTTGAAGGACCATTTGTGGTCCGAATTGGGAGTTCTTGGTATGTACGGACTCGTGGCGAGACGAGGGTTCTGGAAATATGAGTTTCGAAATTTTTCGAGATGTGGGCCCGGGGCTCGGGTTTTGCCAATTTCGTGATTTTTGATATTTTTCGAGTTCTTTCGATTGGGTGATGTTCCATTAGCCTATTTTGATATATTTGTGCTGATTTGTGCTAGTTTTGACGTGCGTGGATGCCGGTTCGAGGAGCTAAGGCGTCGCGGGCATGAGCTTTCGTCGGTTTAAGGTGGGTAATACTTGTAAATGATGTCCTGAGGGTTAGTAAACCCCGGACTTGCACTTCTTAGTGTTGTGTTGAGGTGACTTGCACGCCGGATAACGGGCGTGGGGTAGAGCACCATTGGGGATCGTGACTTGGTCCGTCCCGCGTAATAAATAATAACACCTAATTGTTGAAATGAATTGGACTAATTATCATGTTTGGGCTTCGTGCCAATTATTTGAGTCCTTCGGGGATTGGTATCACTGTTTTGATAACACTGTGCTTATTTTATTCTAAATTTAAGGTTTAAAATGGGATTTTTGCTATTCAGCATTCTTATAAGGTTATGAAAAACTTGAACAAGGTCTTAATAATATTTTAGCTGTGAGCTAATGTGATATTGTTGCCCGTAGGGCTTTCTTGATTATTTGTTAGACTGATTGGGGCCGAGGGCCATATGTTAGGGCATGACATTCATGTGAGCATATGCATACACATGCATGGATCGGACTGCACACCGTAGTGGTATACGGATCGGGCTGCGCGCCGCAGCAGGTGTGATATTAATATTGTGCTTGGGCTGTAGGAGCCCCTCCGGAGTCTGGACACCCCCAGTGAGCACGGGTACCCAAATGGATCGGGCTACACGCCGTAGCGGTCATATGCATTGCATGGCATACATACATTGGTTTACGTGTACTACGTGGCATAACATTCAGCACTCATACATTACTGGCACACATGCATTAGTTGCCTTATTGACCAGATCTCCTGGTGTAAATTGATAAGGAGTGCTGAGCCCGAGGGACTGATTTGAGTGCGGACTTGCACTGTTTGAGGTTGTATCCAGGTATTGGTATATTATTATGAAAGAAAGTAGCTAAAAATTGAGATTTTCTAAATAATCTACTCACATATGCTGAAAAGGAATAAGATGATAGTGTTTTGAAGTTTAATGATAGTTCGGTATTGTGTAGCAAGAGATAGTGCCTTGCGTGGTTTTCTTCCCTTCAGCATTATTTACTTTTATTACCGCTGAGTTGGAAGTACTCACACCCGACTCCCTGCACCTTGTGTGCAGATCCAGGTACATTACAGCAGAGCTGATTCCATTGCGGCTCGGGAGTGCTTTTGGACAGTCGAGGTAGCTGCCAGCGTTTGCAGGATCTGATTCTCCAGTTTGTCTGTATTTTGTTCTAATCATCCCACACTTGTGCACATTTATATTCACTATTTACACTTGGTATACTCTGTAGAGGCTCATGACTCTTGAACCTTCGGTCTATGGGAGTTGGCACATGTTGGGACTTGGTTCCCTGTTTTTAATATATCTATCACTGTTATGCTTAAATTGGATAAAGTGAGCTTGTGGCTCCGTGATTATTGTTGATTGGTCGGGCTAGCCTAGCAGTGTGCTGGGCGCCATCACGACCGGATTTGGGGTCGTGACAAGTTGGTATCAGAGCCTAGGTTTACTAGGCCTCATGAGTCTTGAGCCGGTTAGTAGAGTCTTGTGGATCGGTACGGGGATGCCTATACTTATAGAGACTCGAATCATCAAAGACCTTAGCTCTTCGCAATTCTTGCGGATATACATGCACCACCAAATAAGCCCACTCTCTTTAAGTGATAGTAAATCTTTCTAAGTCCCAAATTTTCCGAAAATTTCGACAGAGTTTCCTTTGTAATTTGGCCTATACCTGCCAGAGAATCACCAAACCATCCTAGCAATACATTCACAACTCGACAAGACATCATAATGCATATCGACAACACTAGTCTCAATACTACACAAATCATATTAACTAAGAGAAATACAACTGTGGCTCTATATGTAAAGTGTATCTAAACAACGAGATGAAGGAAAAACATCTACTAGAACTATCAGAATAGAAGGATGGCCTCCGGATCCGCGGACGTAGCAAATCATACCTCAAGGTCTCCCAAGGTGCTGCTGAATCACCTAGTATGAGCATGTCCTGCTGTACTTGGATCTGCACAACAAAAGTGAGCAGAAGAGTAGAATGAGTACACCACGGCGGTACTCAGTAAGTGCCAAGCCTAACCTCGATGGAGTAGTGATGAAGAAGGTCAGGGCCTGTAATGACCCGGCCCGTCGTTACGGGAATTTACACCCTCTTACCTTGCATTTACATATCTTATGCTTTTATATTAGTGTTAGAACCTATCGGATGAGTTAGGAATGAATTGAACTGAAAATGAAGCGAATAGCATGTTTGAAGGAAGTTTCAATATGGAAAGTCAACCTAGAGTTGACTATCGAGTTAGAGTGCTCGGAATCAGATTATGATGATTTGACTAGTTTCGGGGGATCATTTATGACTTAGGAGAGCAATCGAAATTGAATTTGGAGGTCCGTTGCAGTTTTAGGCTTGAATTGGCTAAGGTTGAATTTTGGCGAAATCCGAACGGTAGGTGAGATTTTGATCCGGGAGTCGGAATGGAATTCCGACGGTTGCAGTAGCTCCGTTAGGTGATTTTGGATATGCCTGTAAATTTTCAGGTTATTCGGACGTCGTTTGGTCGGGTTTTTGATTGAATGAGCAATTCGGAAATTTTGAAGAAACTTAGGCTTGAATCAGTGTGTAATTGGTGATTTTGATGTTTAGGATGGTGTTTTTATGTTATGAGCAAGTTTGAATGAGGTAATGTGATATACTGGTGGCTTTGATTGAGGTTCCGGGGGCCTCGGGGTGATTTCGGATGGCTAACGGGAATTTTTGAGTTGAAAAATGCAGCAGAAAAATTGCAGAGAAATTTTGTTCTATGCGATCGCAATGCTCTGATGCGATCGCATAGTGTTAGCTACAGTACCCAGGATTTTGTTCTATGCAATCGCATAGTGTTAGCTACAGTGCCCGGAGAGTTTGTTCTATGCGATCGCAATGCTCTGATGCGATCGCATAGTGTTAGCTACAGTACCCAGGATTTTGTTCTATGCAATCGCATAGTGTTAGCTACAGTGCCCGGAGATTTTGTTCTATGCGATCGCAATGCTCTAATGCGATCGCATAGTGTTAGCTACAGTACCGGACATAATGTTAAAAACATTTCAGTCGCGAAAACAACCCATTTTTCCATAATTTTTGGCCATTCTTGAGAGCTTTCGGACGGGAATTGAAGGGATTTCGACGGGGAATCGTTGGAGGTAAGTTTTATGAGTTAAATACATGTTTTTATACAAGAATCATCCATGGAATTCATGAATCTATAGCTAAAAATCAAGAAAATAGGGCTTGGAGCAAAAACCTTAAATTTAGGATTTGAAGGACCATTTGTGGTCCGAATTGGGAGTTCTTGGTATGTACGGACTCGTGGCGAGATGAGGATTCCGAAAATGTGAATTTCAGAATTTTTCGAGATGTGGGCCCGGGGCTCGGGTTTTGCAAATTTCGTGATTTTTGATATTTTTCGAGTTCTTTCGATTGGGTTATGTTCCATTAGCCTATTTTGATATATTTGTACTGATTTTGACTAGTTTTGACGTGCGTGGATGCCGGTTCGAGGAGCTAAGGTGTCGCGGGCATGAGTTTTCGTCGGTTCGAGGTGGGTAATACTTGTAAATGATGTCCTGAGGGTTAGTAAACCCCGGACTTGCACATCTTAGTGCTGTGTTGAGGTGACTTGCACGCCGGATGACGGGCGTGGGGTAGAGCACCATTGGGGATTGTGACTTGGTCCGTCCCGCGTAATAAATAATAATACCTAATTGTTGAAGTGATTTGGACTAATTATCATGTTTGGGCTTCGTGCCAATTATTTGAGTCCTTCAGGGATTGGTATCACTGTTTTGATAACACTGAGCATATTTTATTCTAAATTTAAGGTTTAAAATGGAATTATTGCTATTCAGCATTTTTATAAGGTTATGAAAAACTTGAACAAGGTCTTAATAATATTTTTTGCCGTGAGCTAATATGATATTGTTGCCGTAGGGCTTTCTTGATTATTTGTTAGACCGATTGGGGCCGAGGGCCATATGTTAGGGCATGACATTCATGTGAGCATATGTATACACATGCATGGATCGGACTGCACGCCGCAGTGGTATATGGATCGGGCTGCACGCCATAGCACCATAGCGCTTGGGCCTAGGGAGCCCCTCCGAAGTCTGTATACACCCCCAGTGAGCGCCGTCGACGTTAAATGGAGCGGGCTGCGCGCCGCAGCAGTATATGTATTGGAGCGGGCTGCACGCCGCAACATTATACTTAATCATATCCTACTATTTACTTAGATACTTATACATTATAGACATAAGTATGCGCCTTTATATGTTGAGATGGCCGTACACCGTAGGGGTACGAGCGAGGGTTTGTTCAGTGTGGAGATCTTGTAGAGATAAACGTAGATTGGAGGTTAAAGTACTACTATAGTGATGACGTACTTGTGAAGATTGCCTTAGAACTGCTAAGTGATAGCACAGGAGTTCTTACTTTCGGTTATTATTTATTATTGTTACTCACTGAGTTGAAATATACTCACCCCACTCCCCTGCACTTTTTGGTGCAGATCCACAGGTGCCCGAGAGCAGTTGAGACATTTTAGCTGCTGATCTATATCTACTTTGGCGGAGATTACGAGGTAGCTGCCAGCGTCCGCAGAGCTTGTTTTCTCCTTCTTTATCATCTTGTTGATTTCCTATTTGTCTAGACTTGGTTGTATTAGGATGCTATTCTGTAGAGGCTCAGTCTCGTGACACCACGACATGTTTGGGACCGTATCTTTGTATGTTTTGACGTTTCGGTTTTCACCTGATATGACTAACTACTGTTTAAGTTTAATTTATTTAATAATTGGCTGGTTAAAGGGATAATATGGTCGGGCTTGCCTAGCATTGTGTTGGGCGCCATCCTAAGTATATTAAACATCTATATATTTACCCAAAAGTATGGGTTACGGCATCCTTGAATCGTTTAACTTCTAATACTTGTTAATCACCCTATGCACCCCTGTATCACTTAAGATCAATCGGATTAACTTCTTATCATCTCAAGGATAATTCCTTCTTGGATTTGTGTTAACTAACATATTTAATGAACAAACGTGTGTGGATATGGGGAGTCCAAATCATCGTGGATTCCAGCGGAAATTTTTGGTCAATTTTCCCCTATAAAATGGTCACTAGCCAAATTTGCAAGCAGTGAACCTCAAAGTATGGCCTCACAAGGCTACACAAAGCGTTATGAACATGGACATTATTTACATATCACCATTTTGTATTAAGGAAGTGTGACGACCCAAAGGGTCATCACTTATTTTATTAATCATTTCGAGCTTCTGAGGCCTTGAAAACCTCATTCTATGTTGCCTCGATTTACGTGCACAATCCGAGCATGTAGCCGGAAAGATTTTGTGATAGAAAATATGAATTCTATGAGAAATATGGATAAAAATGATATTAATATTGATATGGTTGACTTCGGTCAACATTTTTGGTAAACGGATCCGGACCCGAGATTGGATGGTCCCGAGAGGTCCGTAGGAAAATATGGGACTTGGATATGCGTCCGGAGTCGAATTCTGAGGCCTAGAGCCCAAGTTATGAATTTTTCTATGAAATTATTTTTGATGTAATTGTTAAAGGAAATGAATTAATTGACCTTGGTATCGGGCTCGTATTTTGGCTCCGACGCCCGGTACAAGTCTTAAATATTATATATGTGATTTCTGTAAAGTTTGGTGACATTCGGATGTCGTTTGAGATGTTTTGGACCTTGAGTCCCAAGTTTGAAAGTTTTGAAAACCAAAGGTATGAAAATCATGAATTTGAGGCTTGATTTGATGAAAACGAGGTGATATTGGCAATGTGATCGCACGAACAAGTTCATAATGTGTTTTTGAGGTTGTGTACATGTTTGGTTTGGAGCCCGGGGGGCTCGGATAAAGATTTGATAGGCCGTTGGATTAAATTCTGAAATGTTGCACTGCTGGTTTTTCACCCAGCTGTTGGCTTCGCAATTGCGAAGTATTTCTCCCAATTGCGAAGGGGGCAGTACAAGCCAGGGCTCGCAAATGCGAACCCTGATCGCAAATGCGAAGCCCCATTGACCCAGCCTTGTTCGCAAATGCGAACAATTGTTCGCAAATGCGAAAGTCCCCAGGGCCTGCCTATGTTCGCAAATGCGAACAAAAGTTCGCAAATGCGAACATTCCCTATATTGCCTGTGTTCGCAAATGCTAACCATTGTTCGCAAATGCGAACACTGCCTGTGTTCGCAAATGCGGCCAGTGTTCGCAAATGCGAACAAATGTTCGCAAATGCGAACAAATGTTCGCAAATGCGAACTTCCCAACCTTAGCTTATTTTTCAAACTCCGGAAATTGGTCGGGGTTCGCAATTGCGAACCCATGTTCGCAAATGCGAACACAGAGACCTGTAAAACACGATTTTCAGTTCATTTCTTCACTTTTTACAAAACAAAAACACCCATTTACGATTCTTCACGGATTCCTTCTTCATCAAAACAATTGTAAGTCACTTTTTACTTAATTCTTTTAATTCCTAACATCATTAAACATGTTTTTCATTAGAAATCAAAGGTTTTCATGGTAGAATTTCTTGTTTTTGTTAGAAAATAGGGTTTTTCATAAATTGGGGAATTGGACCTCGAATGGAGGTCCGATTTTGAAACAAATCATATACATGAACTCGTGGGGGGATGGGTAACCGGATTTTGGTCCTAACCCCAAGTTCCGACCATGTGGGCCCGGGGTTGAAATTCACTATTTCGGGCAGAATGTTGTAAAAGTTGTATTTGGTCTTAAGAATTAGTTTGTTGAGTAGTATTGATGATATTAAATCAATTGTGTATAGATACGATTGGATTGGATCCAAATTTGAAAGAAAAAGACATTTCCACGGATTGAATTGTTCATAAGCATTCGAGGTAAGTGTTTGTTCTATCCTAGCTTGAGGGAATAGGATTATGTGTTATGTGTTATGTGATCGAGTGCGGTGTATGGGTCGTGGTGACGAGCATCCATACACTGGCGTCTAGTATGACCGTGAGTCGTTGAAAAATGATTATTTTGATATATATTACAGATGAATTGTTATTGTTCTCCCTTGTCGGGACTTGTTGTGAAGATGATTATTGATTGCCCTTGTTGGGACAGTTTATGAATCACTGCTTCTTTCTTTGCCTTTAACTGTGATTGTTATTTGGGTGAGGAAGAGTGATAATGCACGAAGGGTGATGTCGTGCCATGTTTATTTATTTATGCACGAAGGTTAATGCCGTGCCATGTTTTATTGATTATGCACGAAGGATCATGTCGTGCCCTGTTATTGAACCATGTACGAAGGATCCATGCCGTACTATGGATGTGAGGATGAGAGTAAAAGCACGAAGGGTGATGCCGTGTACTTTATTTGCTTATTTGGTGGGGATGAGAGTAAAAGCACGAAGGGTGATGCCGTGCAATCTGTTTGCTATTCCTTGACTTGATATTACTTGTGTTTACATTATACTTTGTTTTTCCTTGTGAATTTATTAACTGTTGTTAATTGTTGAATTCTTTGAGATATTCCTTATTGTGTTAATACCTGGTTATTTCTTGTTATTACGTGGTATACATATATATTGAATTGCACAGGTTTATATGGGTGTCTGGTCCTAGGCTTGTCACTACTTCGCCGGGATAGGCCAGGCACTTACCAACACATGGGGTCGGTTGTGCTGATACTACACTTCTGTGCGTTTTTGCACAGGTCCAGGTTACGATCAGGAGCAGCAGCAGCAGTAAATCGATTGCGTGGGAGTTGATCATATTTGAGACCGAGGTAGCTTGCGGACGTCCGCAAGCCCGGCGTCTCTCTCTTTATTTATGTTATTAGCTGTAGTCTCTTTGTTCCGAGACAAACAGAATTATGTTATATTTCCTTCGGACTTTTATGTGTAGTATTCCATAGTAGTTCGTGAGTTGGTGACTCCACGTCTTGGGTAGAGGATTTCAGTATGATTTTCACTTTATAATTAGTTATTTCTATTTCGATAAAGTATTCCGCATTTATTTAATTAAAATTGTGTTAAAAACAGGATAGTATGAATACGGTGGCTTGCCTAGCTACCACGAGTAGGCGCCATCACGATCCCGATGTTGGGGGAAAATCCGGGTCGTGACAAGTTGGTATCGAGCTCTAGGTTACATAGGTCTCACCACTCACGAACAAGCTTAGTAGAGTTTGAGAGGTAGGTACGGAGACGTCCGTACTTGTCCTCCAGAGTCTATTGAGTTAGGAAAGAGTCTCTCATTTGTTCTTTCTTGTCGTGCGACTTGTTCCTCAATTACTGATTGAATTTCTATTCTGTCCTTTCGCGGATGGTGAGGACACGCGCTTCTTCGTCCGCTGACCAGCAGCCCGAGCCCCAGGCAGCTCCCGTGAGGGGCAGGGGCCAAAGCCGTATTAGAGGTCGTGGTAGGGGTAGAGCTCAGCCCCAGGCAGCTACTCCAGAGGTGGAGCCTCATATTGAGATCGACGAGGAGGTTCCAGTCCCAGCAGCTCCAGTGGGCCCAGCTCAGGTCCCAGGAGAGGCTTTATTTACCCCGGATCTCCGGGATGCTTTGGTCGGAATAGCGGGATTTATGGACAGCATTGCCAGAGCGGGTTTATTATCAGTTGCACCAGCCGCTTCTCAGGCTGGAGGAGGGGCCCAGACTCCTATTGCTCGTACTCCGGAGCCAGTAGCTCCTCAGCCTCAGGCACCGGTAGTTCAGCCAGCTGTGGCCACTCAGTCAGGTACCACAGCTCATGCCAGTGATGGAGCGGCCATGACTTCTGATTCGTTATGGAGGCTTGATCGGTTCTCCAAACTATTTACCACTACATTCAGTGGAGCCGCATCAGAGGATCCTCAAGACTTCTTATTCAGTTGCCATGAGATTCTCAAGACTATGGGAATCGTGGAGACAAACGGAGTTGACTTTTGTACCTTCAGGCGACTTGCAGGATCCGCCAAGACTTGGTGGAGAGATTATTGCTTGACTCGACCAGCAGGGTCCCCAGCTTTATCATGGGATCAGTTTGCGGAACTATTTATGGAGAAGTTTCTCCTTGCTACTCAGCGGGATGTACTTCGGAGGCAGTTTGAGCGCCTCCATCAGGGCACTATGACGGTTACACAGTATGAGATGCGATTTGTCGATTTGGCTCGTCATGCAGTGGTGATACTTCCCACAGAGCGGGAGAGGGTCCGCAGATTTATAGATGGGCTTAATCAGCCGATTAGACTCCAGATGGCTATGGGCGTGGGGAGTGACATATCATTTCAGGAGGCAGCCAATGCAGCACGCAGAGTTGAGATGGCTCTTGCTAGAGGAGGCGGTTATTCTTCAGATAAGAGGCCTCGTCATTCAGGCAGGTTTGGTGGTTCTTCCTCTGGTGGCAGAGAATCCTTTGATAGAGGCCAGTCTTCCAGGCCTTTTCATTCCGCCCTTCAGGCTTCACAGGGTGGACCGGGTGATCGTGGTTTTCGGGGGCATTATTCAAACCAGCCTCCTATTAATGCTCAGCCTCTTCAGAGTGTTCGTGGAGGCCATTCAGGTCGTTAGGGCCAGCAGCCCTATCATTATAAGAGTTGCTACGGTTGTGGTGACCCAGGTCATTTTATCAGGTATTGCCCTCGAGCAGTGGGCAACTCTCAACAACGGGGTCCTCGTCCTATGATTCAGGCCCCAGCTGACCCTCAGCCTGCCCAGCCAGCCAGAGGCGGGGGTAGAGATTATAGAGGTGGAGGTCGAGACCGTAGAGGTGGAGACCGTCCAGCCAGAGGTAGAGGTCAGCCGGTTGATGGTCGTCCTAGAGACGCAGCTCAGAGGGGAGGTGCAGATCCCCGATTCTATGCTTTACCAGCCAGGCCAGAGGCAGAGGCATCAGATGCCGTGATTACAGGTACTATTCTTGTGTGTGGCAGAGGTGCTTTAGTATTATTTGACCCTGGATCTACATATTCCTATGTGTCTTCCTACTTCGCACCGTATTTGGCCGTGCCCAGCTATGCTCTGGATATTCCAGTTTATGTGGCTACACCAGTAGGTGACTCCATTGTAGTCGATCGGGTGCATCGTTCGTGCGTAGTTATATTTGGGGGTCTTGAGACCCGTGTTGATCTGTTGCTTTTGGATATGGTAGATTTTGATGTCATATTGGGGATGGACTGGTTGTCCCCATACCATGCTATTCTTGATTGCCATGCTAAGACTGTCACCTTAGCCTTGCCAGAATCACCCCGATTAGAGTGGAAGGGTACCTCAAGCCACTCCGTTCGCACCGTTATTTCCTATGTTAAGGCTCGACGTATGGTCGAGAAGGGGTGTCTAGCTTATCTGGCTTATGTTCGTGATTCCAGCGCAGAAGTTCCTTCCATTGAGTCGGTCCCTATTGCACGGGAGTTTCCGGAGGTTTTTCCTTCAGACCTGCCGGGCATGCCACCCGACAGGGGATATTGATTTCTGTATTGATTTGGCACCGGGCACTCAGCCCATCTCTATTCCACCCTATCGTATGGCCCCGCCGGAGTTAAAAGAGTTGAAAGATCGGTTGCAGGACCTTCTTGAGAAGGGCTTTATCAGGCCCAGTGTTTCCCCCTGGGGAGCACCTGTATTATTTGTAAAGAAGAAAGATGGCTCGATGCGGATGTGTATTGATTACCGACAGTTAAACAAGGTGACTATCAAAAATAAATATCCACTTCCGCGAATTGATGATTTATTTGACCAGCTTCAGGGTGCCAAGGTATTTTCAAAGATAGACTTGAGGTCAGGCTACCATCAGCTGAAGATCAGGGCGGCTGACATTCCTAAGACAGCCTTTCGCTCTAGATATGGGCATTATGAGTTCTTGGTCATGTCCTTCGGGTTGACCAATGCCCCAGCAGCATTCATGGAGTTGATGAATCGGGTATTCAGGCCTTACTTAGATCTGTTCGTGATAGTCTTCATAGATGACATCCTGGTGTACTCCCGCAGCCAGGAAGAGCACGAGCAGCACCTCAGAGTGGTTCTTCAGACTCTGAAAGATAACCAGCTATATGCCAAATTTTCTAAATGTGAGTTCTGGCTAAGTTCGGTAGCATTTCTAGGTCACATTGTATCGGTGGAAGGTATTCAGGTAGACCCAAAGAAGATTGAGGCAGTCCAGAATTGGCCTCGACCAGCTTCAGTTACTGAGATCCGGAGTTTCTTGGGATTAGCAGGTTACTACCGTTGATTTGTAGAGGGGTTTTCTTCTATTGCAGCCCCGATGACCAGGTTGACCCAGAAGGGTGTCCAGTTCCAGTGGTCAGAGGAGTGTGAGGCGAGCTTTCAGAAGCTCAAGACAGCCTTGACCACCGCGCCCGTGTTGATACTACCTACGGGTGCAGGGCCTTATACAGTTTATTGTGACGCATCTCGTACAGGGCTTGGAGCGGTATTGATGCAGGATGGTAAGGTTATCGCTTATGCTTCGAGGCAGTTAAAGATACATGAGAAGAATTATCCAGTTCATGATCTTGAGTTAGCAGCAGTGGTTCATGCCTTAAAGATCCGGAGGCATTATCTATATGGTGTGACATGTGAGGTGTACACTGATCACAAAAGCCTACAGTACTTGTTCAAGCAGAAGGAGTTGAATCTACGACAGCGGAGATGGTTAGAGTTGCTAAAAGACTATGATGTTACTATCTTATATCACCCGGTAAGGCCAATGTGGTGGCCGATGCTTTGAGTAGAAAGTATGCCAACATGGGTAGTCTTGCATATATTCCGGTCAGTCAGAGACCATTAGCTCTAGATGTTCAGGCCTTAGCCAACCGGTTCGTGAGATTAGACATTTCTGAGCCTAGCAGGGTGTTAGCCCGCACGGTCGCTCGTTCTTCTTTATTAGAGCGTATCCGTGAGAGGCAATTTGATGATCCTCATTTGCGTGAGTTGAGAGATACAGTACATCAGGGAGGTGCCACACAGGTAAATCTAGATGATGATGGGGCATTGAAATTGCAGGGTCGAGTTTGTGTGCCCAATGTCGAAGGGATTCGAGAGTTGATCTTAGCGGAGGCCCACAGTTCGCGGTATTCTATTCACCCAGGCGCCGCGAAGATGTACCAGGACTTACGGCAGCACTATTGGTGGCGCAGAATAAAGAAAGATATCGTTGCGTATGTCGCTCGGTGTCTAAATTGTCGGCAGGTGAAATATGAGCACCGGAGACCTGGTGGTGTATTCCGGAGGATTGAAATTCCCGAGTGGAAATGGGAGCGGATCACTATGGACTTCGTTACTGGGACTTCCTTTGACTCGGAGGAAATTTGATGCTATTTGAGTCATTGTTGATAGGCTGACCAAGTCAGCACACTTTATTCCAGGTATCTGTCTCCTACTTGTCGGAGAGGTTAGCGGAGGTTTACATTAGGGAGATTGTTCGTCTCCATGGGGTGCCGATATCTATTATCTCCGATCGGGGAACGCGGTTTACCTCGCGGTTACGGAGAGCGGTCCGGCGAGGAGTTAGGCACCCGGGTTCGGTTGAGTACGACATTTCATCCTCGGATGGATGGCCGGTCCGAGAGGACTATTCGGATTCTCGAGGACATGCTTCGAGCTCCGTGTTATTGATTTCGGAGGCTCGTGGGACCGGTTTCTACCATTAGCAGAGTTCGCCTACAATAACAGTTACCAATCTAGCATCCGGATGGCTCCGTATGAGGCGTTGTATGGTAGGCGATGTCGATCACTAGTTGGATGGTTTGAACCGGGAGAGGCTCGGTTGTTGGGTACGGACTTAGTTCAGGAGGCCTTGGATAAGGTCAAGACTATTCAGGAGAGATTGCGTTCAGCTCAGTCCAGACAGAAGACTTATGCGGATCGTAAAGTTCGAGATGTGGATTTCATGGTTGGTGAACGAGTATTGCTCCGAGTGTCGCCTATGAAGGGCGTGATGAGGTTCGGGAAGAAGGGCAAGCTCAGCCCTAGGTATATTGGTCCATTTGAGATTCTAGACGGAGTGGGAGGGGTGGCTTACAGACTAGCTCTGCTGCCTAGCTTATCAGCCGTGCATCCAGTTTTTCACATATCTATGCTTCGGAGATACCACGACGATCCCACACATGTGTTAGACCTCAGTACTGTCCGATTGCACAATGATCTATCCTATGAGGAGGAGCCGGTGGCCATTTTAGACCGGCAGGTTCGACAGTTGAGGTCGAAGAGTTATCCTTCTGTGCGTGTTCAGTGGAGAGGTCAGCCTCCCGAGGCATCGACCTGGGAGTCCGAGTCTGATATGCGGAGCCGTTACCCACACTTGTTTCCTGACTCGGTACTTCTTTCTTTTGTCCGTTCGAGGACGAACGGTTGTTTTAGAGGTGGAGATTGTGACGACCCAAAGGGTCATCACTTATTTTATTAATAATTTCGAGCTTCTGAGGCCTTGAAAACCTCATTCTATGTTGCCTCGATTTACGTGCACAATCCGAGCATGTAGACGGAAAGATTTTGTGATAGAAAATATGAATTCTATGAGAAATTTGGATAAAAATGATATTAATATTGATATGGTTGACTTCGGTCAACATTATTGGTAAACGGATCCGGACCCGAGATTGGATGGTCCCGAGAGGTCCGTAGGAAAATATGGGACTTGGACATGCGTCCGGAGTCGAATTCTGAGGCCTAGAGCCCAAGTTATGAATTTTTCTATGAAATTGTTTTTGATGTAATTGTTAAAGGAAATGAATTAATTGACCTTGGTATCGGGCTCGTATTTTGGTTCCGACGCCCGGTACGAGTCTTAAATATTATATATGTGATTTCTGTAAAGTTTGGTGACATTCGGATGTCGTTTGAGATGTTTTGGACCTTGAGTCCCAAGTTTGAAAGTTTTGAAAACCAAAGGTATGAAAATCATGAATTTGAGGCTTGATTTGATGAAAACGAGGTGATATTGGCGATGTGATCGCATGAACAAGTTCATAATGTGTTTTTGAGGTTGTGTACATGTTTGGTTTGGAGCCCGGGGGGGCTCGGGAAAATATTTGATAGACCGTTGGATTAAATTCTGAAATGTTGCACTGCTGGTTTTTCACCCAGCTGTTGGCTTCGCAATTGCAAAGTATTTCTCGCAATTGCGAAGGGGGCAGTACAAGGCAGGGCTCGCAAATGTGAACCCTGATCGCAAATGCGAAGCCCCATTGACCCAGCCTTGTTCGCAAATGCGAAAGTCCCCAGGGCTCGCCTATGTTCGCAAATGCGAACAAAAGTTCGCAAATGCGAACATTCCCCATACTGCCTTGGTTCGCAAATGCGAACCATTGTTCGCAAATGCGAACATCCCTTTGACTGCCAGTGTTCGCAAATGCGAACAAATGTTCGCAAATGCGAACTTCCCAGCCTTAGCTTATTTTTCAAACTCCAGAAATTGGTCGGGGTTCCCAATTGCGAACCCATGTTCGCAAATGCGAACACAGAGACCTATAAAACACGATTTTCAGTTCATTTCTTCACTTTTTACAAAACAAAAACACCCATTTACGATTCTTCACGGATTCCTTCTTCATCAAAACAATTGTATGTCACTTTTTACTTAATTCTTTCAATTCCTAACATCATTAAACATGTTTTTCATTAGAAATCAAAGGTTTTCATGGTGGAATTTCTTGTTTTTGTTAGAGAATAGGGTTTTTCATAAATTGGGGAATTGGACCTCGAATGGAGGTCCGATTTTGAAACAAATCATATACATGAACTCGTGGGGGGATGGGTAACCGGATTTTGGTCCTAACCCCGAGTTCCGACCATGTGGGCTGGGGTTGAAATTCACTATTTCGGGCAGAATGTTGTAAAAGTTGTATTTGGTCTTAAGAATTAGTTTGTTGAGTAGTATTGATGATATTAAATCAATTGTGTATAGATACGACTGGATTGGAGCCAAATTTGAAAGAAAAAGACATTTCCACGGATTGAATTGTTCATAAGCATTCGAGGTAAGTGTTTGTTCTATCCTAGCTTGAGGGAATAGGATTATGTGTTATGTGTTATGTGATCGAGTGCGGTGTATGGGCTGTGGTGACGAGCATCCATACACTGGCGTCTTGTATGACCGTGAGTCATTGGAAAAGGATTATTTTGAGATATATTACAGAGAATTGTTATTGTTCTCCCTTGTCGGGACTTGTTGTGAAGATGATTATTGATTGCCCTTGTTGGGACGATTTATGAATTACTGTTTCTTTCTTTGCCCTTAACTGTGATTGTTATTTGGGTGAGGAAGAGTGATAATGCACGAAGGGTGATACCGTGCCATGTTTATTTATTTATGCACGAAGGTTAATGCCGTGCCATGTTTTATTGATTATGCACGAAGGATCATGCCGTGCCTTGTTATTGAACCATGTACGAAGGATCATGCCGTACTATGGATGTGAGGATGAGAGTAAAAGCACGAAGGGTGATGTCGTGTACTTTATTTGCTTATTTGGTGAGGATGAGAGTAAAAGCACGAAGGGTGATGCCGTGCAATCTGTTTGCTATTCCTTGACTTGATATTACTTGTGTTTACATTATACTTTGTTTTTCCTTGTGAATTTATTAACTGTGGTTAATTGTTGAATTCTTTGAGATATTCCTTATTGTGTTAATACCTGGTTATTTCTTGTTATTCTGCGGTATACATATATGTTGAATTGCACAGGTTTATGTGGGTGTCTGGTCCTAGGCTTGTCACTACTTCGCGGGATAGGCCAGGCACTTACCAGCACATGGGGTCGGTTGTGCTGATATTACACTTCGTGCATTTTTGCACAGGTCCAGGTTACGACCAAGAGCAGCAGCAGCAGCAGTAAATTGATTGCGTGGGAGTTGATCACATTTGAGACCGAGGTAGCTTGCAGACATCCGCAGGCCCGGCGTCTCTCTCTTTAATTATGTTATTATCCGTAGTCTCTTTGTTCCGAGACAAATAGAATTATGTTATATTTCCTTCAGACTTTTATGTGTAGTATTCCATAGTAGTTCGTGAGTTGGTGACTCCACGTCTTGGGTAGAGGATTTCAGTATGATTTTCACTTTGTAATTAGTTATTTCTATTTCGATAAAGTATTCCGCATTTATTTAATTAAAATTGTGTTAAAAACAGGATAGTATGAATACGGTGGCTTGCCTAGCTACCACGAGTAGGCGCCATCACGATCCCGATGTTGGGGGAAAATCCGGGTCGTGACAAGAAGAGTGTTCTCAAGTTATTGCTTACCTCTTAAAGACGTTTCACCTTTACAATGTATCTTGCATTCCACCAACATCCTTGTTATCATTCTGGAATAGGTAAGGGTATTTAGACTTCATCTCTTCTTCCGCTTCCCATGTAATTTCTTTCATATTCTTGTTCCTCCACAATACTTTGATGGAAGCTACATCTTTTGTTCTCAGCTTGCGGACTTGTCGATCTAATATAGCCACTGGCACTTCTTCATATCATAGATCCTCTGTAACTTGAAAATCTTTGATAGGGACAACTCAAGAAGGGTCTCCAATACGTTTTCTCAACATAGATACATGTAATACCAGGTGGACAAATTCTAATTTGGATGGCAATTCTAACTCATAAGAAACTTGTCCAATTCGTTGAAGAATTATATACGGACCGATATACCTTGGACTCAGCTTACCTTTCTTCCTAAAACACATAACACCCTTCATTGGTGAGATCCTCAGGAAAACCTAATCATCAACCTCAAACTCTAGATCACGACATCGGACATCGGAATAAGACTTTTGCCTGCTTTGTGCCGTCCTCAATCGTTCCTGTATCACTTTCACCTTCTCAATGGCTTGGTGAATCAAATCTGGCCCATATAATTCTGTTTCACCGACTTCGAACCATCCAACCGGTGATCTACATCTCCTCCCATATAGTGCCTCATATGGGGCCATTTTAATACTGGAATGGTAGCTATTATTGTAGGCAAATTCAATGAGTGGAAGATGGTTATCCCAATTTCCCTTAAAATCTAGAACACATGCTCGTAGCATATCTTCCAATGTCTGAATGGTACGTTCAGCCTGTCCGTCAGTCTTCGGATGAAATGCAGTGCTGAGATTCAGATGTGTGCCTAAACATTTCTGAAAAGACCTCCAAAAGTTAGCCGTAAATTGAGCTCCTCGATCTGATATAATAGATACCGGCACACCATGAAGCCTAACAATCTCCTTGATATACAACTTCGCATAATCTTCAGTCGAGTAAGTTGTCTTAACTGGCAGAAAATGAGCACATTTTGTAAGTCGATCAACTATCACCCAGATAGAGTCAAACTTATGATAAGATCGAGGTAATCCAATAACGAAGTCCATATTAATTACCTCCCATTTCCAGGTCGGAATTTCTATATTCTGAAGCAATCCACCGGGTTTCTGATGTTCTATATTTACTTGTTGACAATTGGGACACCGGGCTACAAATTCTACAATAGACTTTTTCATGTTATCCCACCAATACTGCTCCTTGACATCATGATACATCTTTGTTGAGCCAGGATGGATGGAATATCGGGATTGATGAATTTTATTCACAATCTTTTCTCGTAACCCTGCCATATTCGGCACACATAATCGGCCCTGGTATCTCAGTGTCCCATCTCCTCCGATCTCAAAAGCAGTAATTTTACACTGCTGAATGTTCTCTCTCAATCGTAGTAATATAGGATCTTCATATTGCCATGCTTTTACCTCGGCTACCAAAGATGATTCTGATGTATCCTGTACAGTAACACTTCCGTCATCAGAGTCTACAATCTGATTCTCATATTGGCTAGCTGATGAAGCTCTTTAGTCAACCCCCATTTACCTGCATCAATATGTACTAAGCTTTCCATTGACTTACGGCTAAGAGCATCTGCCACAACATTGGCTTTATCGGGATGATACAATATCTCGGCGTCGTAGTCTTTCAGTAATTCAAGCCACCTACGCTGCCTCAAATTCAACTCTTTCTGCTTGAAGATGTATTGTAGACTCTTGTGATCTGTGTAGATGTCAACATGGACGCCGTATAAGTAGTGCCACCATATCTTCAAAGCATATATTACTGCAGCCAATTCCAAATCATGGGTTGGATAATTCTTTTCATGTTTCTTCAATTGTCTTGATGCATATGAAATCACCTTCCCATGCTGCATCAACACGCACCCCAAACCTATACCTGAGGCATCACAATATACCACATATCCTTCTGTTCCTTCAAGGAGAGTGAGCACCAGTGTGGATGTCAATCGATCCTTCAGCTCCTGAAAACTAAGTTCACAAGTGTTAGACCACTAGAACTTCGTAGCTTTCTGTGTTAACTTAGTCAATGGTGCTGATATAGAGGAAAACCCTTCAACAAACCACCAATAATATCCTGCTAGCCCCAGGAAGCTACGAACTTCTGATGGTGTTGTAGGTCTCGGCCAATTCTTTACTGCATCAATCTTCTAAGTGTCAACACTAATACCCTCGTTAGATATCACATGGCTAAGGAATGCTACTGAGTTCAGCCAGAATTCACATTTGGTGAGCATAGCATATAACTTACGATCCTGAAGCATCTGTAATACTATCCGCAAGTGGCCCGCATGTTCCTCCTCCGAACGAGAATACACCAGAATGTCATCAATGAATACAATCACGAACACATCAAGATAGGGCCTGAATACAGTATTCATGAGATCCATAAAAGCTGCTGGGGCATTTGTTAGCCCGAACGACATCACCAAAAACTCAAAGTGCCCATATCTTGTCCGAAAGGCCATCTTTGGAATATCCGTCTCCTTAACCCTCACCTGATGATACCCTGAACGTAAGTCAATTTTGGAGAAATACTTGGCACCCTGGAGTTGGTTAAACAGATCGTCAATTCTTGGAAGTGGATACTTGTTCTTTATAGTAAACTTATTCAACTACCGATAGTGGATAGACATCCGTAATGACCCATCTTTCTTCCGCACAAATAGGACTGGCGCACCCCAAGGTGATGTGCTAGGCCTAATGAAGCCCTTATCCACCAAGTCATTTAATCGTGCCTTCAACTCTCGCAACTCTGCCGGGGCCATTCTATATGGAGGGATAGAGATCAGTTGAGTGTCAGGCAACACATCAATGCTAAACTCAATCTCTCTTTCTGGAGGAAGGCCTGGGAGTTCATTTGGGAAAACATCTGGAAATTCATTGACCACGGGGATAGATGGTAGAGTAGGCGTCTTTGCCTCCGCATCCCTAACGCGAACAAGATGATAAATGTAACCTTTTGAGATCATTTTCCTTGCCTTAAGATAGGAAATAAACCTACCTTCGATGTAGCAATGTTCCCCTTCCATTCAATGACGGGTTCACCAGGAAATTGAAACCTAACCATCTTCATACAACAGTCAACATTTGCATAGCGTGAGGCCAACCAGCCCATTCCCAGTATCACATCAAAATCAACTATTTCTAACTCAAATAAATTTGCCGAGGTTTGACGACTACAAATCATCACGGTGAAACCTCTATATACCCTTCTAGCAATCACAGAATCTCCTATTGGAGTAGATACCGCAACGGGTTTACTTATCAATTCAGGTTCAATGCCAAACTTATTAGCCACAAAGGGTGTAACATATGATAATGTAGATCCCGGATCAATAAACGCATATACATCATAAGAAAACACAGATAATATACCTGTAACAACATCTGGAGACGACTCGAGATCCTGTCGACCTACTAGAGCATATGTTCGATTTTGAGCACCACTCGAACTCGGTCCTGCACCTCTACCTCTACCACGACCTGTCGACTGCTGAAAACCCCGTGCTGGAGGTCGAACCGATGAGGAAGAACCAGACACAGATCTAGTCGGTTGAGCCATACCATCACCTCCCCTGTTAGGACAATCCCTCATCATATGGCCAGGTTGTCCGCAAGAATAACACGCATCAGAACCTCGACGGCACAGTCCAAAGTGGGCCTTGCCGCACTGATCACAACGTGGTGTTGGGGGTTTCGTCTGACTAGTATCCCTGTGATGTTGCGATCCAGATGCCTGCGAACTCTGACCTGGACCAGAATAGGATCGATCATATCGAGGCCTCCGAAACTGTGGAGGAGCACTAGCTACAGATGGCGCCGAACTCCTCGAAGACTGGGGCCTGGCGCTGCCTCTTAAGTCATCAGAATACCTTGCAAATCTCGCCCTCTTATGCTGTCCCCTATCATGCTCCCTATCCGCCCTCTGCTGGCGCTTACGATCCTCTAGGGTCTGGGCATAAGCTTGAATATGGGAAATATCCATGCCTTCTACCAAGGAGGCTTGTCATACACTCATTTATCAGATAGGGTCCCAACCCGTTCACGAACAAATGCACCCTATCACTCATCTCGGCCACCATATGGGGAGCATACCTTGCTAAAGAATCAAATTGCATACTATACTCTCGCACACTCATATTACCTTGTCTAAGGTTCAAGAACTTATCAGCTCTAGCTCGTCGTATCTCAACTGGCAAATAGTGACGAAGAAAGGCCTCAGAAAAATCCTTCCACACAGCTGGAGGAGCTTTAGGACCCCTGGATCTCTCCCAACTATCATACCAGAGAACCGCTAAATCTCGTAGCCAATAAGAAGCCAACTCTACTGCCTCTGTATTACTAACATGCATAACCCATAGTGTACGATAAACCTGGTCAATAAAAGTCTGCGAATCCTCCTTGGGGTCTGATCCGGTAAATACATGAGGGTCTAAATTAATAAAATCACGAACTCTCGTACTAACTGGTTTATCAGCAGCACCTGCATTCTACCTGTGAGCCTGAGCAGCTACCAAGCTAGTCAATAACTGCAAAGCACTTCGCATATCGTGGTCTGTAGTGCCAGACGGAAGATCTGGAGGTGCTGGGTGCCTCCTAATATCCTCTGAAGGAGACGAATTAGATGAGGTATGAGACGGCATCTCAGTTTGAGCCTCACTTTGGCCTGCTTTGGCTTGGGGCACCTGACTGGTACCCTCTCCCGCAACTGTATCAAGCCGTCTACTAATTGTTTGCTTCCTATTCAAAGGCATCGCTGAAAGAAAAAAAGGTGAATATTAGAGACGAACACTTAGGACTCAACTCTATGCACGATCTAGATTCAGGAAGAAGGTAACAATCCTAGATGTCATCTAGCCTCCTGATTATAAATGTGGTGCGCTATACATCCATAATGAAGACTCTACTAGACACGGCTCATAGACAATCCCTAGGCCAAACCTGCTATGATACCAAGTTTGTCACGACCCAAACTAGAGGACCATGACTAGGACCGGACCATACTTGCCGAGTACCAACGTACATTTTATCTAACCTTCTTTATTATCTTTTAGGGCTGACGAGAGCAATATAAATGGTAGACATGGATCATGGACAACCAACAATAAAATATGATGGCATTAACCTACATAACATGGGATGACCAGATAATCAAGAAACTATATACATATGGTACAAACTACCACGCTAAAATGAAAGACTGTACAACAAAACCAGCCGACAAGGCATACCAAACTATACATGAGTCGACACTTGTCTATGAGCCTCTAAAGGAACATAAGTGATGCACTATAGCCGGAACAGGGCCCCGACAGACCCATATGTCTATAACAAAAATGCATACCAAGACCAAGGCAAGTCCCGAGAAGGGATCTCGCCAATCACCGCTGAACCGGACAACCTATTGTGATGGGGGAGCTGCACCTGGCTGTCTATCAGGACTTGCAGCACGACATGCAGTGTCCACAAACAAAAGGACGTCAGTACGAATAAAGTACTGAGTATGTAAGGCAGAGAACCATAAATACGAACAGTAATGTAAGCAGGGATAGAGAATATACAACTTGTAACATCTGAGTACCTCTGAAGGCTACTGACATGAAATGCATGATACATATGTATAAATACATAATCTTTTAAAACATACGCCTCTGTGTGCATCATCATCATCATATCGCACCCGGCCATAATAGGCTCGGTAAAAACGTACCCGGCCATTATAAGGCTCGGTAGAATCTTACCCGGCCACGTGGAGTTCGGTAAAACCCAATTGATCAGTGGTTACACAATAGGTGTCGTACCCGGCCGACTATAGCGCGGTTCGGTAGAGTAAAATAGATACATATATATATATATAATGCATGCTCGACTCATGGAAACACCTTGTAGACCTTTCGGAGTGACGTAAGGTCGGTATCCTATGTACACCTTATTAGGACTAACTCTTCACTATGAACTTAATAGGAATCAGGAAGTACCAACAAGATTGATAACATAAGAATAAGAGAAGCAACATCATCATCAATCGTTCCATAAGAGGGGAAACAATGTAAGTACTGCTAGCTTCTAAGAGTAGAGTATCTTTGGAAGCTCGTTCATTACATTATGTACAATTGGAGTCGTGCAAAAGAAGGAAAGGGATAGCCTCACATACCTTGTATATACTTCCCCAACCTTGAGCTATGCAAACGTCACGACTCCTTAGTCTACAATAGGAGAAATGACACTATCGTTAGCGTTTAAGCGTCGCAACTATTATGTACCAACCACAACCTATTTTGTGATGAAACGGAAAGCACCTCCCCTTTATATATGACATCACACCATCCAAAACAATCACCAAACAGCCTAAAAATATCAAAAATAAACATATTGAGCCTCCCAAAATAGTCCACACACAACCTAATCACTTCATACATACGACGACCACTATAGTCGTATCAAGCGACCCAAAAATATTACGAAGAACTAGCAGACCACAACCCAACATATATATGGTGTTTCTACACACCCTTCCTCCTCCAAAACTCCACAAAATAGTAATAAAAATGGCAGCCCAACAGCAACACAAAACGGTCCACAAAATAGTCCACTACAAGTGAATAACTTGAACTCACGTCTTCCGATCACCGTCCCGTGAGTTCTTACATGTATATAACGAATTACCATGAATTCACAGAAGAATAAATGTATGAAATATAGCAGTAAACGCACCTTACTTGTTGGATAACTCAGCCTTTATCGTGGTTCTTCAAACTCTAGTGTTTACCCCCAATTTGAACTTGATAGAGTGGGAAAATCAATTAGGGTTTGTGGATAATTTTTGGGAGGAAGTTTGCAGGGTTTAGGTCTGCTTATTTGTGAAATAAAATGAGGGATATATTTCAGAAGATAAGCCTTTTAATGGTCTCCTTTTCTGACCCGAAATTGCCTCTTTTGGGCCGTCATTTAACCAAGTAGCTGGCCCACCTACTTGTCATCTAGCAGCTTGTGCAGTCTCACGAAAATGTCTATATCTCTCTATTCCAATGTCGTATTGATAAAAAATTTAATGCGTTGGAAAATAGACTCATCGATCTTCAATTTGGTGGGTAGATCACCCCATAATTCCAATTATATTGGGAGAAAATCTTAATAACATTTTACCTAAAGTTTAAGTAAAACTATGAACCTAAGTTGCAACAACTATTGTCGACTTTTGTTTCATAACTCGTTTGACTTCAAGACTTATGATACAGATATTATATGATTCAAATACCTTAAAACATGACCTACTGAGTATATTAAGCATCTATAGATTTACCCAAAAGTACGAGTTACAACATCCTTGATTCGTTTAACTTCTAATACTTGTTAATCACCCTATGCACCCTTGTATCACTTAAGATCAATCGGATTAACTTCTTATCATCTCAAGGATAATTCCTTCTTGGATTTGTGTTAACTAACATATGGAATGAACTAACGTGTGTGGATATGGGTTGTAACAGGAATGTTGAGGGAGATAGAGTTGGAAGCTGAACAGAACCGAATCAAGGCAGTGGAGGTGGCTACGGAATGGAGCAGAATACTAACGGAGCTGGAGAGTGAGGTTTCATCTTTAAAATTTTGGGAAAAGGGCTACTCATCAAGAGTCGTAGCGTTGGAGGAGTCAATTCGTATGCATGAGTCCCGTCTCGAGTCGGAAAGGGAGACGACAACCCTTCAGGAGGTGGGGCTCGAGGAGCGAATTTGTGTTCTTGAGCATGATGGTTAGGTTATGTTGGACCAGATTACGGGTTTGGAGGAAGAGAACCAGCGACTGCAGAACCAGGCAGGTCCATCTCATACTATTGTTTCCCCAGTGTTTCATGAACTCTAGGTTTATGCCGAAGGTCAACGCAATGTTTACAAGAACTTATTAGAGGAGGGTGTCATAACCGATGACGTCTATGAGCCAGAAGGCATGTGACATTCGTACCGACTGTGGTTATGATATGGCGACACCTCAAGCTGACAATGGCGTGGGTTGCAGTGACGAGGATGGCGGTGTTGGCGCTGAGTAAAGAAAATATTTGCTATTGTCTGTTAAGTTTCTTTATATTTTGTTCTTCGATCGGCGCTCGGTTGTTCCTTGTGATTTTTCTATATTTTTCTACTGTTTTGACCAGCTGGTGCAGGGTGTAAGCGGGGGTACTCGCGATTTTAACTTTGTTGACAATTGCGCTCTTTTTCTTATCATTTGTCTTATTTTTACTCTGTTTTCAGTCTTTCTTCTTTAATTTTACAGATATGTTTGGAAGGGCGATCATCCCTCAAATTCGACTGAGCCTGTTATGCCTTGTCTAGGCTGATGGCGATTGCCTTTTTGTATGATATAACCAGGGAAGGTAGTTGCCTTGTAATGACAGCGATTGATTTTTCTCCGTCCCGACCCTAGTGAGGCTTGTGTCGGATTTGATGATTTTGAAGATAAGGGCACTTAGCCAAAGCCCCAGTTTGACCTAGGGTTGGATTGACATGTTTTGGTGGTGGAAGGCACTTGGCCTTGGTCCTGGTTCAACTAAGATGGAATCTGCTATGTTTTGATGGCGAAGGAACGTAGCCTGAGTCCCGGTTCAACTAAGGTCGAACCTGTTATATTATGATGGCGAAGGCACTTAGCTTGAGTCTTAGTTCGACTAACGTCGAACCTACTATATTTTGAGGGTGAGGGCAAGTAGCCTGAATCCCAGTTCGACTGAGGTTGAACCTGCTATATTTTGATGGCGAAGACACGTAGCCTGAGTCTCGGTTTGACTAAGGTCCAACCTACTATATTTTTAGGGCAAGGGCTCATAGCCTAAATCCCGGTTTTGCTGATGTGGAACCTGCTATATTTTGATGGCAAAGGCACGTAGATTGAGTCACGGTTCGACTGAGGTCGAACCTACTAAATTTTGATGGCGAAGGCACGTAGCTTGAGTCTCGGTCCAACTGAGGTCGAACGTTCTATATTTTGAGGGCAAGGGCACAAAGCTTGAGTCTCGATTCGACTGAGGTCGAACCTGCTATATTTTGATAGCGAAGGCACGTAGCCTAAGTCTTGATTTGACTGAGATTGAACCTGCTATATTTTGATGGCGAAGGCACGTAGCCCGAGTCCCAGTTCGACTGAGGTCGAACCTACTATATTTTGATGGCAAAGGCATGTAGTCTGAGTCCCAGTTTGACTAAGATCGAACCTGCTATATTTTGATGGCGAAGGCACATAGACTGAGTCTTGTTCGACTGAGGTCAATCATTCTATATTTTGATGGCAAAGGCACGTAGCCTAAGTCCTGGTTCGACTGATATCGAACTTGCTATATTTTGATAGCGAATGCACGTAGCTTGAGTCCCAGTTTGATTGAGGTCGAACCTGCTATATTTTGATGGTGATGGCACGTAGCTTGAGTCCCAGTTTAACTGGGGTCGAGCCCGCTATATTTTGATGGCGAATGAACATAACCTGAGTTCAGTTTCTGGCTTGATACAGCCCTGTGCCGACTTCTGGACAGACGCCGCATTAGGGGTAAAGGAAATGCCTCATATCTTCGTTTTAAGGGAGAGGATGGGGGATTCTTTTTCCTATCTAGTATTTTTTCGGATATCAATTTCCCTTGAAGCATTTGAGTATTAAGCGGTCGATATTCTTCCTTTGGTTCGTTTGAGTTGGACTGCTCCTTTGGCTTCGACTCCAGGGAGAAACTATACAATTTCGCTAGGAAATCCTCACAGATGGCGCCAAATTGTTTGGTGAAAAATTATTGAATACTTTCCAAGCAAATCAATTGAAATAATTCAAGGTTAAAATCATAGCCAGACATAATTAATCACTAAATTAAAAGATAAACTTGAGACATAAAAATAATCAATTGTGGGACTATGTAAGCCGGATTCTATTCATCAACATAACTTGACATGCCTCTACTTGAAGAGGTTCAGGATCTTACATTGATCTTGTTTATTACTCCCCTTGAGGAGTATAAATTTCTATTTCTGAGATATTCAGAATTCTTTATCGAAGTAGTTTGACTTGCCTCTCCTTAAAGTGGTGCAGGATCTTTTATTGATCTTGCCTCCCCTTGAAGAGGTTCAGGATCTCACATTGATCTTGTTTATTGCTTCACTTGTGGAGTATAACTTTTTGTCTCTGGTGCAATCAGAGTTGTGTCGAAGAAGAATCTCCCCTTAAGAGGTTCTCTTTTTAGTATTTATAATCTTAAACTCCTCTTTCCCGTCATGAGTAGGCGCAGGGTTTGGTTATGGAGATGTCCCTTCATTTATTTTCAGTTAAACTTGTCATAAATCAGAAGTCAACGGTGTTAACTATTTACCACAGATTGGTCGTGATTGAGTTGATCCCCTGTTCGCCGAATGATCGAATATTCACCAATACAAACTTCATGCATTGATAATTTTAAAATTACTTTGCAACATCAGGTAAAATATTTTTTTCTTGGTTTTCAATCTGGTGTCCGGTACCTACATTGGGACCCAATAAAATCTGGGTTCGCCCTGGGAAGTCCCACATTAGGGGTAAAGCGCTCCCTAACAAAGGCGAATCTATACCTACAAACTTGAACCCAAAACTTTTGGTAAGGGTGAACGAGACCTCTGGTGTTAGGTAAAATATTTTACAACAATTGGTAACTATTTATATATATACCTTTAATAATAAATCCTTATTACATTGATATTACCATGTCAAAATTCTAGTAGGTCATTCGCCGTGTGAAATCTTCAAGATGTTTCCTTTAAATACCCTTGGTAGTAAATCTGGTTTTTCCATTCAAAATACAACATTTCTCCTATAGTCATGGGACGACCAGGTAACAGCTTATGCGGAAAATTATGCACCTGTGTCGACTTCGACGGGCGGATAAAGTGACGTAATCGGGGAGGGTCCTTTATAATAAGGTTTTGGAATCGAATTTTTGATTAGCGAACGGAGTGTCACTCCGCATGGCCATTTGTAATAGCGCACATTTTCATGAAAATGAACCGTTTCGTGCATGGTTATGCATTAATGGTGATAGTTGGGTTTTGTGTGCAGGAAAAATCCATTATTTATAACCAGAAAAGGCTTGTCATTTTGTTCTTTACACATTCATTGCTCTTCTAAGAGGATTTTATTGAAGATTCTTCTTCTGGAAAATCACATTGTTTCTATTCTTTCGATAATCATCCTCATTGATTTCTCCGTTTCCCTAGTCAAAATTCTTCTTTTTCTGGCTCGTGAATTGATTCTGGCAGGCACTTCTTCTTGCGGCAATTGCTCGGCTAATATTCCAGCGGTTGAAAATCACACTTCGGTAAACAAAGGGTAAGAATTGTTGGAGGATGAAGAAATTCCTTTGGTCGACGAAATTCTATCTCGATCAGGATATCAACTGATGAATTTTACTGTACCGGGTGGTATCGAACAAGGAGATGTTTCTTCTCTAATGGGGGAAGTGGGAATAGCCCAAATGTGGTAGTGGTGGCGTATCCCACATAATCACACTTTATTATGAGAACAATGTTGTTAAAAGGACAAAATGCTTTGATTAGTGTTTGATTGTGTTTTACAGGTACATGTGATGCATTGGATACTTTAAAAAGCCATTTTGAAGCCATAAGTTGATGAAAAGGCCAAGAGAAGAGCTAAAGTGAAAAGGGCTGGACGAAGCAGTGAAGAAACAGAAGCACCGTTCATCCGCGGTCCACTCGCGGTCGCGGATGAACCGCGAGAAACGAAGCCCTCTGAATCTTGACTGTTCGCGGTCCGCTCGCGGCCGCGAACAAACCGCGAAGGCCCCAGCGGAAGTTATCCCAATTGGACTCTAATTTGTTTTCTTAGCTCTAAAACCTCTATATAAACTCCTAGTTTGCCCCATAGAGGCATGTACTTTATTTCTTCAATACTTTTGCAAGGCTTAGTAGGAGAGATTCCTCTCAAACTCTTTCTTTATTTTTTTATCAAGCAATTCTTTATGATTTCAATTATTATTCTTTTTGTTTCTTCAAGCATGAGTAGCTAAATTCTTTTCTAAGGTTTTGATGGAACCTATTGATTGATGAACTTATCGTTTATGTGATTACAAATTGTGACTTAGATTTCTATTTGTTCAACTTCATTCTTATTGTAGTTAATTGGTAGACGTCCCAATTAGCGGTGCCTATTTAGTGTGCATAACTTGGAAAAGAGTGCATATTTAGGTTTATTGTTGAACAACACCACACCTAGGTTATTGGAGGAATCTATAATTTTAGGCGTAAAGACGGGATTAGGAATAACGAAGTCTTGGGTGCAATCTAAAGTGAACTATTCAAATTAAAGCTAGCTAGGGTAGCTCGGGAGAGTGCACTAGTAAATTATTGTAATTGCTCGGGAGAGGGTTACGATACACATAGCGTTCATGATTGATAGAATATATTAACAATTTGTATGAGCATAACGATAAGGGATTCCATCAATAGGGGAAATCAACACCTTAGTCTTTCTCTATATTATTTTATTCAACATTCAATTCTTTCTTTTAAAGCATTCTTTAATTCTTGCAAACTAGCTATTCGAAAATCATACACAAAGATATTCTAAATTTTGGGAACTTGATTCGTAAGTACTCTTGGGTTGTGAAAGTTGTGATTGATAGGTTAATTCTCTGTGGGATCGATCTTGGACTTATTAAACCAAGTTATATTGACTACGACCGTTGCTTGGACGTGAATCAATTTTGGCGCCGTTGCCGGGGAATTAACGGAATTATCAATTGCCATTGCCAGAACTTCAAGATTCTTGTGTATTCAGGTTCTTTCTACACTCTACATTGAATATTTTGACGTTTGTTGATTTGGGTATTCAGGTGCATGCCTAGAAAATCTGCAAGGACTGGAGAACTAATTGAAGGACTCTCAGACCCCGAGCAAACTTTCCGGGCACGTAACAAAGCCATCAAACAAATTCAACAATCTCAACAACCAATCAAACTAGACTTCGACATGGGTGACATGAACGCTCAAAACCAGCAAGCAGGCTAAACATGCAAGAGGCACAGGAGGCACAAGAAGGTGCATTGTTCGACTGGGCACAACCCACAGCGGATAATTTGGCAACTGCCATCGTTGTGCCAACAATTCAAGCCGAGTCTTTCCGGATTACCAACAACATGCTTCACTTGTTGCAAAACAAGGGATTATTCTCTGGGTCTCAGGTTGAAGATCCACAGCAGCACCTCAAGAACTTTCTATCAATATGCAAAACACAAAGACAACCGAATGTAACTCCGGAAGCTATCGGATTACTACTTTTTCCATTCTCAGTTACAGGAGCAGCACAGATATGGCTAAACTCACTCCCAATAAACTCCATTGCAACTTGGGATGAGTTAGTCAAACAATTCCACAACAAGTTTCATCCACCCAATAAAACAGCTCAACAAATTGATGAGATTGTGAGCTTCAAACAAAAACCATTGGAAACACTACATGAAACTTGGGGGAGATTCAAAGGCATGCTTGTTATGTGTCCTCACCATGGGATTCCTGAGCAGATGTTGGGTCAAAGGTTCTACATGGGGCTTTCAGATAGTATGAAGAATATTGTAGATGCTTCAGCAGGTGGGGCTTTTCCGAGCAAGACTTGGAGAGAGGGCCAAAATTTGCTAGACAAGATGGCTTAAAATTCCGGGTGGACGTCCAGGAATGCTCCTATCACACCAGTAGTACACTCTGTACCTCTGGACCCATCCAACACTCTGGAGGAGAACGTGGCAACTTTACTAACACAAATGAGCATCCTGACAAAGAAAGTGGAAGAATCAGGGGTTAAGCAGCAAGTTCACATTGTAGACACTACCAATGGTGGTTTATGCACATCTTGCATTAGCCAACCCATAGGTAATCCATGGGCTGCAGACCAAGAACATCATCATCAGCATGAAGATATGAACTATGTGGCTAACTATGGAGGACAGCGACAAGGTAATCAAAACCGGGGCCAACAGGCTCCAATGCAATACAGACCTCCCCAGCCACAATTCAATGCAGCAGGTATGAGGCCACCACACAACATGGCTCCATATCCTAGACCTCAGAATTTCGGCAATCAGCAGCAGGGATATCATCCACCCCTACCACCACATGGGGGCAGGCATGACGATGGGTTTGCAAGGTTGGAAGCTATGATGCAGCAAGTAATTGGGTCAAATGCTAAGACCAATGAAAGAATAGATGCACATGATGCAGCGATCAAAAATATGGAAGTGCAGATGGGGCAGATTGCTATGTCACTAAACAATCGGCCTCAAGGGAAATTACCTGCAGACACTCAAACGAACCCAAAGGACCAAATCCCAAAGCAAATAATGGCAGTGACTCTGAGAAGCGGTAGAGATCTTGATGCTGAGAATGAAAGTGAAAATATTGACAGACAGGCTGAGACACCTGCGCCATTGCACATTGAACTGGATGAATCCACAGGATTGACAAAAGCCACAGTCCAGCCAATTGCCGATAATAAAGAAGCACAACAGGGAGCGGAAAAAGTAGCCGAACAGGTAGAGCAGCAGGTTGAAGAAAAAGTGATAGAAAAAGATAAATCCCAAGTCACCGGGAAGAAGAGGCCTCCACCACCATTCCCCCAAAGGTTGGCCAAACACCAAAAAGAGGAACAATACAAAAAGTTCTTCGAGATGCTCAAGCAAATCCAGGTAAACATTCCATTAATTGAAGCTTTAAAAGAAATGCCTGGTTATGCTAAGATGATGAAGGATTTAATGTCGCGGAAATTTGATTTCCAAGACTTGGCCACAGTTACACTCACACAGACTTGTAGTGCAGTGGTTTCCAGACCCATTGCTGAGAAGCTATCTGATCCAAGTAGTTTCACCATCCCATGCACTATAGGGAATTATGCCTTCACTAAGGCTTTATGCGATTTGGGGGCAAGCATTAATCTCATGCCCTTAGTTATCTATAAGAGGTTAGGTATTGGGAGAGCCAGACCCACCTCTATGCTTTTACAGCTTGCCGACAGGACGGTTAAGCGTCCATTTGGTATTATAGATGATGTGCTAATCCAGGTTGGGAAGTTCGTGTTTCCCGCCGATTTTGTTATTCTTGATTGCAGGGTCGACGAAGAAATTCCCCTAATCCTGGGAAGACCATTCCTAGCTACTGGAAGAGCTATAATTGACTGTGAAACTGGGGAACTCAAGATGAGGTTGAACGATGAGGAGATCATCTTCAATGTGCAAAAATCCATGAGACGCCCTAGTGAGTTCGCAAATTGCTCTCTAATCGATGCGGTTGATGTAATAGTGGAAACCGACGATGCAGAATTGACTATCGAAGACCCACTGCAAGCATGCCTGATGAACATGGAAGAAGTAAATGGTGAATGTCTGGCCGAATGGGTATTATCCTTGGAAGGGAAGGGATTTTGGAAGCGAGAAATCGAATTCGAACCCCTACACCTAGAAAAAAGAGAAAACCTACCAGCAAAGCCATCCATAGAAGAGCCACCAAAGCTTGAACTTAAACCACTACCATCACATCTCAGATATGAGTATTTAGGCCCTAACTCCACATTACCTGTTATTATCTCATCCAGTTTGTTAGATGTGCAGGCTCAAAAGCTTATACAGGTACTTAAGGAATGCAAGACCGCCATCGGATGGACCATGGCAGACATAAAAGGGATCAGCCCAGCCTATTGCATGCATAAAATCCTCCTGGAAGACGGACATAAACCTTCCAGGGAACATCAAAGAAGGCTGAATCCCAACATGAAGGAAGTAGTGAAGAAGGAGGTAATAAAGTGGCTAGATGCAGGAATAATCTTCCCAATCTCAGACAGCAGCTGGGTGAGTCCGGTCCAATGTGTACCCAAGAAAGGAGGCATGACGGTGGTGAAAAACGACAACAATGAACTGATCTCAACAAGAACCGTCACCGGGTGGAGAATATGCATGGACTACAGGAAACTGAATCTAGCCACTCGCAAGGATCACTTCCCACTTCCCTTCATTGATCAAATGCTTGACAGGTTGGCAGGGAGATCTCACTTTTGCTTTCTGGATGGATACTCGGGGTACAATCAAATATCCATAGCCCCCGAAGATAGAGAAAAGACCTCCTTCACATGCCCTTATGGTATCTTCGCCTTCGGGAGGATGCCATTCGGACTATGCAATGCACCTGCCACTTTTCAAAGGTGCATGATGGCTATTTTCACCGACATGGTAGAAGACATTATGGAAGTGTTCATGGATGATTTCTCAGTGGTTGGAAATTCATTCGACGAATGCCTGGCCAATCTGAATAGAGTATTACAAAGATGCATGGAAACAAACTTAGTACTAAACTGGGAGAAGTGCCACTTTATGGTTCAAGAAGGTATAGTACTTGGGCACAGGGTTTCAAGCAAAGGCATTGAGGTGGACCGTGCTAAAGTTGACATCATTGCAAAGCTTGCCTCCACCAACATCCGTCGGGGCCATAAGAAGCTTTCTTGGACACGCCGGTTTTTACCGGAGGTTCATTAAAGACTTCTCCAAAATATCAAACCCTCTCTGTAAGTTACTAGAGAAAGACCATTCTTTTGTTTTTACTGACGAATGCAGGATTGCTTTTGAGGAATTGAAAAAGAGACTGGTCACAGCACCCATCATCATTGCCCCAGACTGGGATCAACCGTTTGAGTTAATGTGCGATGCAAGTGATTATGCAGTGGGGGCAGTGCTGGGCCAGAGGAAAGATAAACCGATGCATCCAATATACTATGCAAGCAGAACTCTGAATGGAGCATAGCTAAACTACACAGTGACGGAAAAGGAGATGCTAGCGGTTGTGTTTGCATTCGACAAATTTCGATCCTATCTCATAGGATCAAAGGTAATCGTCTACACATACCATGCAGCTTTAAGATATCTAATTGATAAAAAGGACTCTAAGCCACGCCTAATTCGTTGGGTGTTGCTTCTCCAAGAGTTCGACCTCGAAATCAGAGATAGAAAAGGTACTGAAAATCAAGTAGCTGACCATTTGTCAAGACTTGAAGGAGCCGAACTTGTCAAAGAGAGTGGGGAAATTCTGGAAACCTTTCCAGATGAGCAATTGCTCACCACCACTCTCCTGAAAGCTCCATGGTATGCTGACTACGCTAATTATCTGGCCAGTGGCATTGTTCCTTATGACCTATCATCGGTCCAGCGGAAAAGATTTTTTCGCGAAAGTCGGCATTATTATTGGGATGAACCATACTTGTTTAGGATATGTCTTGATAACATGATCCGGAGATGCGTCCCCGAGATAGAACAATCTTCTGTTTTGCAGGCATGTCACGCTTCAGCATACGGCGGGCACTTTGGAGGAATTCGTACAGATGCCAAAATACTCGAGGCCGGTTTCTATTGGCCGACAGTATTTAAGGATGCACACTTGTGGGTGAAAGGTTGCAACGAATGTCAACGCACCGGAAACATCTCTCGGCGTCATGAGATGCCAATGAATCCAATCCAGCAAGTGGAAGTATTCGATGTCTGGGGAATAGATTTCATGGGACCCTTCATCAGCTCATACGGAAATAAGTACATACTTGTTGCTGTTGATTACGTGTCCAAATGGGTGGAAGCTGCAGCACTACCTACCAATGATGCTAAGGTGGTAGTGGGATTTTTGAAGAAGAATATTTTCACCCGGTTTGGGACTCCAAGGGCCATCATTAGTGACGGGGGCACACACTTTTGCAACCGAGCCTTTGAGAAATTGTTGGCCAAATATGATGTTAAACACAAGGTGGCCACTCCATATCACCCGCAAACTAGCGGACAAGCTG
Source organism: Nicotiana noctiflora (assembly GCA_032618575.1). Lineage (NCBI taxonomy): Eukaryota > Viridiplantae > Streptophyta > Magnoliopsida > Solanales > Solanaceae > Nicotiana > Nicotiana noctiflora. The sequence continues at coordinate 63,022 of JASVEL010013238.1, read as the reverse complement.
AGGTCTCCAACAGGGAGATTAAAAGTGTACTGACCAAAACAGTGAACGCCACAAGAACCGACTGGTCCAGGAAGCTCGATGACGCACTATGGGCATATAGAACAGCATTCAAAACACCCATTGGCATGTCTCCTTATAAATTGGTGTTCGGAAAAGCTTGTCACTTGCCGGTTGAATTAGAACATAAAGCGTGGTGGGCACTGAAACAATTGAATCTCAACTTGGAGGAAGCAGGTAAAGCAAGGTTGACCGGACTACATGAGTTGGAAGAATTTCGGTATCTAGCATTTGAAAATACAAGATTGTATAAAGAGAGGATGAAGCGGATCCATGATCAAAATATAGTTGAGCGTACCTTCAAAAGGGGGGACAAGGTACTACTATACAATTCAAGATTACGGCTGTTCCCAGGTAAATTGAAATCAAGGTGGTCAGGACCCTTCAAGGTAATTGAGGTATTTGAGTCCGGAGCTGTGGAAATTCAAACTATGGATGGATCACGTACCTTTAAGGTAAACGGACAGAGGTTGAAACAATACATAGGCCTGGATGACATGGAGGACAAGATAGAATTGCATTTGAATGAACCTCAAAGGTCCAGCGAGCCGTAAAATGCGCTAAGCTGAGTCGTGCCGCGACGTTAACTCAGGCGCTACGTGGGAGGCAACCCACGAACATGTTGTAAGTAATTTAATTTTAGTAGTAAGTAATAAGGATTAAAAGAAAAACAAATAAAAAAATCTTTTGCTGAAACAGTCGAAATTTTTTCATAACGGAGCACTGTCCGCGGTCCACTCGCGGACCGCGGCTGAACCGCGGAAAAAGACCCTCTCTGAACTTCTCTGTTCGCGGTCCATCCGCGGTCGCGAGCCAACCGCGAAAAAATACCTTCTCTGAATCTCGACTGTTCGCGGTCCGCTCGCGGCCGCGAACGAACCGCGGACAGTCGCGGTCAGCTCCGCGGTTGGCCAAAATTCAAGATTTTTTTTAATTTTTCCCTCCCCCCTTTTTCCTAAACCCTAAATAACTTAAACCCCCTTCCCCATAACCCAAAAACAGCCGCCCCTCCCCTCCCAAATCTCTCTCTCTCTAAATTCAAATCCTCTCCCTTCTCTCTAAAAATCCCCATCCCTCTCTTCTACAAATCATCCCTTTCTTCCACCCCACTTCTCCATTACTATAACTTGTAAGTTTCTTTACTTATCTCTTTTATTTTGCTCCATTTTTTTTAGGTTTTGATTGTTAGTTTGTATAAATATTTAGTTAGTCTTAGTTAGGGTCTATTCATGAATGTTGCTTGATTTATCATTGTGCTTTTAATCTTGCCATGAATTTAATTTAAGGAACATTGTTCTACGATTGATGTTGGGAGAAGAATGGGTGTTGGGTTGTTATTTGTGTTGATTTTATGACTTGGAAACCCTAATAGTAGTTCTACAAGATATATGTGTTGGTTGGTTAAGTTAGGGCACATTACATTGAGCCAAATAGACTAATGGTAATTAGGAGACATAATGCCAACTTTTACAATGATCATTGAATAATTTTTGGGATGGACTAAGTTAATAACATGTTTGCCAAGAACTAAGTGTGGGGTTCGCAATTGGGCATGTAGGGAATAGTGAGATAAAGAGTTTGCGGGAATTACACAGAGTTGATGGTCAATTGTGAATTATCAAGGATGGCGAAGTCCGAGTAGCCTTCCACTAACTAACAGTTTATACACTTTTTGGCTATCTTAATTGTACAGGATCATGGCTCCTAAGAGATCACGACATGGTGCGAGCTCATCCAGGCAACCAACTTATGATGAATCTCGGTTTGCCGATGAAGGGGCGGAAAATGCATTTAACATCAAAGCAAACAAAAAGTGGCTTCAAGAGGTTGAAGTGGACAGAATAGCCATCCGCTCAGAAAAGCCGGAAATGTATGATGAGATCCGACGGCGAGAGATGGAGTTCCTTTTTGAAACACCCACTAAAGTAAACAAGATGCTGGTCAGAGAATTCTATGCCAACGCCCCGTACTCCACGTTGAGACGAGTTTTCGTCAGAGGTAAGCATGTAGATGCTCATATTCCCACCATTAGGCAGGTACTTCGCCTACCACTACACACGAGTGATATTGATTATTACCATGATAGGCCCGGTGTCACATGGGACATGTTAATTGAGGCCTTATGTGTAGATGGTGTTCCCGTATGGATTCGGAACCAAACTCTCGCATTCTAACTGTTTCACTCACATTGCCAAATGTTGGTTTTCTATTATTTGCAACCGCATTCTGCCCTCAAGTAACACTACAGATGTTACTTTTAATAGGGCTCTGTTGACTTGGTGTTTGGTAACAAACCGGGATGTTGATATTGCCCGGGTTATTAGTGACGAGATGGTACTGAGGGGATCCCTCACTGCCAAGGGTTTCTATTACCCATCTCTTGTCACTTCCTTGTGTCTCCTCAACCACACCCCAGTTCATGAGACTGACGGTGAGTTACCACCAAAAGCTCCATTTAGAGCTGCCACAATTCGGGTTGGACGAGACAACACACCCATTGACTTAGATGATGATGATGATCCTGTACCGGAGGCCCGGGCCAGCCACTCCATGGATTCAGCTGGACCCTCCAGACCTGCTCCTCGCGGAGCAAGCATGTCTAGATCCGACTCCACACGACCTATGCTGAGGTCAATGGAGGAGGAAGTGGCTGCTCTACGCACTTCAGTTGACGGTCTACACACACGACTAGATGCCATGTCAACTAGGCAAGCCCGGTCGGAGAACAAATTTATGGCATGGTTCAGAGCACTTGGGAGAGCATGCCATGTTGACCCATCCACTGTTTCCGACTCCGAGTGAGTCCCAGGTAAGTTTTCTTAAACCCCATTGTGCTTTCATATTGTTTATACCATGAGGACATGGCATATTTTTAAGTGTGGGGTGGGAAACTTATCTTGTAGATGATGTATATATTAGTGTAGTAAGTAATATAAAATAATAAAAATACAAAAAAAAAAAAAAAAAAATCAGAAAATTTTAAAAATCCAAAAATATGAGTAGAGGACTCTTCCTGATGACGGACTATTTAGGACAAGTACTCTTGAGGGAAGTAGTCCACGTAGGAATTTTTCTTTCTTTTTATTTTTCTTTTTATAGGTAATGTATCATTCCCCCTTGGTTTTTCTTTTGACCACGGTTCTTTTCCAAGGGTTTTTATTTGAACCGGGTTAGGTAGATTTTTTTTTAGGAATAGAGGTAAAAAGGGCAACATGTAACTCCAAATATGCACATTAGCAAAAGCGTAAATTGAACTTGAGAGTGTATCATCTAAACTTGATTGTAGAATCTCAATATGCCTTAAATTGCACAATAAAGCTTGCTTGAACATTGATAGGATTTTGTAGATAAACCGGATTCCAAATGAGTTGCATGCCATGTGTGTGTGAGGTTGCTACTTACATTGTATGTTGTACATGATTCCTAGAACTTGCCCTGTGTGTTTGCAAAGCGAAATAGAAGTTGTTTGGTTGTAGAGAGGATAGAGGCATTTCTTTGTGTAACCCCATATATCAATAGACATGAATTCACCCGTACATTATATCTTAGTTAACCCCTTTGAGCTTAAAGCCTATTTCTTTGATAACCCTTGAATGTTCTTCAAATTATTATATTTGTTCTACTTTACCTCCTAGAAGCACTTGTATTGTAATGAATATGCAAAAGTTTAAGTGTGGGGTGAAGGGAAATTGAAAAGGGAAAATCAAGAATAAATGATAGAAAATAGTAAGCTGGCCAAAACAATATAAATGTGTTGCAAAGCAATGAGGAAAAGAGCGATATCAATGTATATATGAAAATTACAAAGGCCAGTTACACCAACAAAAGAAAAATGGGGATTAAAAGCCAATAAAGGTGAATAAATGTTTTCGGGAGACATAAGGGAGAAAACAAAAAGGGAAAGTGGTGAAAGAGAAAAGAAAAGTGCTTAGGGAGGTTAGTCACTACACCCAAAAGTATCCTACCCGTCCCACAGCCTACATTACAACCCTTAAAGACCTCTTGATCTATGATTGGATAACTCGATTAGTGGAGTATTACACTAGGGGCAAGCTTATGGTGTGTCTGTACTCATATAAATGTTCTTTGTTGAGAGTGAGTGAATTTTACTGATATCTATAAGTTTCATGTATTTGAATTGTTAATGTGTGGGAACTTCTCTCAATAACTTTTGTGAGGGCATGTAATTCAAGAGGAAGAAGGTAAATTTGCAAGATTTTGGTAATAAGTAGAGTAAGTAATAATGTGCGGGCATGAGAATTTACAGTTAAGCAAAGAGTATACATATCTTAGGTTGTTCATGTATAATAAGCTTTTGTGACATATTTTGGGGGAGACAAAAATTTTTTTGGCCTAAGGTGTGATTAAAGGTTGCTCGAGGACGAGCAAAGGTTTAAGTGTGGGGTATTGATAATAGGTGAATTTGACTATAATTATACCCTAAATAATCACACTTTATTATGAGAACAATGTTGTTAAAAGGACAAAATGCTTTGATTAGTGTTTGATTGTGTTTTACAGGTACATGTGATGCATTGGATACTTTAAAAAGCCATTTTGAAGCCATAAGTTGATGAAAAGGCCAAGAGAAGAGCTAAAGTGAAAAGGGCTGGACGAAGCAGTGAAGAAACAGAAGCACTGTTCATCCGCGGTCCACTCGCGGTCGCGGATGAACCGCGAGAAACGAAGCCCTCTGAATCTTGACTGTTCGCGGTCCGCTCGCGGCCGCGAACAAACCGCGAAGGCCCCAGCGGAAGTTATCCCAATTGGACTCTAATTTGTTTTCTTAGCTCTAAAACCTCTATATAAACTCCTAGTTTGCCCCATAGAGGCATGTACTTTATTTCTTCAATACTTTTGCAAGGCTTAGTAGGAGAGATTCCTCTCAAACTCTTTCTTTATTTTTTTATCAAGCAATTCTTTATGATTTCAATTATTATTCTTTTTGTTTCTTCAAGCATGAGTAGCTAAATTCTTTTCTAAGGTTTTGATGGAACCTATTGATTGATGAACTTATCGTTTATGTGATTACAAATTGTGACTTAGATTTCTATTTGTTCAACTTCATTCTTATTGTAGTTAATTGGTAGACGTCCCAATTAGCGGTGCCTATTTAGTGTGCATAACTTGGAAAAGAGTGCATATTTAGGTTTATTGTTGAACAACACCACACCTAGGTTATTAGAGGAATCTATAATTTTAGGCGTAAAGACGGGATTAGGAATAACGAAGTCTTGGGTGCAATCTAAAGTGAACTATTCAAATTAAAGCTAGCTAGGGTAGCTCGGGAGAGTGCACTAGTAAATTATTGTAATTGCTCGGGAGAGGGTTACGATACACATAGCGTTCATGATTGATAGAATATATTAACAATTTGTATGAGCATAACGATAAGGGATTCCATCAATAGGGGAAATCAACACCTTAGTCTTTCTCTATATTATTTTATTCAACATTCAATTCTTTCTTTTAAAGCATTCTTTAATTCTTGCAAACTAGCTATTCGAAAATCATACACAAAGATATTCTAAATTTTGGGAACTTGATTCGTAAGTACTCTTGGGTTGTGAAAGTTGTGATTGATAGGTTAATTCTCTGTGGGATCGATCTTGGACTTATTAAACCAAGTTATGTTTCTTCTCTAATGGGGGAAGTGGGAATAGCCCAAATGTGGTAGTGGTGGCGTATCCCACGTTACACCGAAATTGCTCTGGCGAAGTCCGAGGATAGAGTGCAAATTGATAGTCGGGAGTATTGCTCGTGTTATGCTTATATCTTTCAGGTTGGGTGCACACTCCCACTCCCGATGCTGATTGTGGACTTTTGTCGCTATTTTGGGGTATGCTCGGCTACGCTTTCTCCTTATCTCTACAAATTCTCCTCATGTTCATCAAGTATGCGGAGATGGAGGGTAGGGAGGTCACTCTGAGACTTGTGCTTAGTCTCTTCGCTCCCCAAAAATTTTGCGGCACCATGATCCACGCACGCCCATGAGGGTCGAAGAGTTTGATGGTTAGGCTGGACGACGAGGATATTTGTCACCCTTTTGACAATTTCTTCTATATTCGGACCGAGCATCTGGTGGTACACCCAAATGGATTCCCAAATGTCTGGAATTTTGCACGTGAGACCTCATTCCCGACTGGGCATCCGCCCTTTCAACTTTCCTTATGCTTTGTACCTATTACTACTGACTTACCTTTATTTTGTAGCTGAAAAGTTGCCGCCTCCTCCCTTGGAAAGGATCCGAGACTAGGTTGAGGCAGTGCTTCCCTGTACTACAAGCATTCGTACCTGGGCGGCTTTCTGGGAGAGGCATGGTCGCAGGCCTGTGACAGGTATGAATCTGGCCCTTTTTCTTCTATATTTTGTTTTGTTCTGACTATGTCTATTGATTTGTTTGTCCATTGTGTCCAGAGAGGCCACGCCACGTCAAAGCTCCACAATTGGTATTCCGTCGGCCGGATGCACTCGCTAGACTAGCAGCTACGCCTATGCCCCATCAAACACTGATGGCATCGTCGGTTGAATCATCAACGACCGCGTCCCCACCTTGAGCTATGCTGCAAGATGAGAGGCCATCAGGGCTTGTTCATTCTCGGAGGGCTCGCCTTCAAATGATGAGGAAGATAGGCCTTCGCAGAAGTGGCGGGTGGCATTTAAGAAGGCTCATCTATCGGCGAAAAACTTAGATTCTCCCCCGACGGACTCGTAGGGCGGTGCGGCTGCGTCGATCACTAGCGGGGAAAATGAGTTAGTTGGATTTGAACCTGTTGGTTCTGGCCATGGGAATGTAGATGCGTTGGCGATCCCATCCGAAGTTCATGTTGTCGAGGTAGAGGGTCGATCCTTGCAACCGTCATTAGGACTCATGTTGTGCTATTGTCAGCTATGGCAAGTAGCTCTATGTTAACGGTCACTCAGATGGGGAGGGACGTGGTGGAGGACGAGTGTGAGTATGAGTCTGATTTGGGCCCCAACAATATTCGTATATTTGAGGAGGGCATCACCACTTCTACGGTGCAGGCAGGAGGGCCAGCCCATTTTATTGAGGTTCCCTCGGATTTGAATCTATTAACTGAAGGGAATAATTTGGTGTCACCATTCGAGTTGCTATGTTTGGAGGCCAAGAAAGTGTCTTTGATGAACGTTTTGAACATCTAAGTGGTGGATGAAGTGGCTGTGATGGGCCTTAGGGTACGTAATACGTCCTTAACTCCTCCTTCCCTTTATGTTTTAGCCTTTGCCTTAGCCTTTCCATTCATTTGTTTTGCACACTCACTGGTTGGAGGTGGAGAACATCCGTAGAGCCAAGGTTCACTCGAGGTTTTTTCTGCAGATGTTGGGGAAATATCACTGTTATCATGATCGGTGTCGAGGGCTACGCGACCGTTTACGGAACTAGCCCGAAAATCAAGCTTTGGGTGAGGAGTTGGCAAAGTAGGACCAGCAGCTATTGGAAGCTCTCGAAGGTAAAAATGCTCTTGAAGTGCAGATTAGTTAGAAGGATGACGAGCTTGAGGTAGGGAAAAGAATTATAGATGAGTGTGCATATTTGTAAGGAAGGGTGAGGGAGATAGAGTTGGAAGCTGAACAGAACAGAATCAAGGCAGCGGAGGTGGCTGCGGAATGTAGCAGAATACTAACGGAGTTGGGGAGTGAGGTTGCGTCTTTAAAATTTTGGGTAAAGGGATACTCGTCAAGAGTGGCAGCGTTGGAGGAGCCAATTCGTGTGCATGAGTCCCGTCTCGAGTCGGAAAAGGAGACGACAACCCTTAAGGAGGTGGGGGTCGAGGAGCGGATTGGTGTTCTTGAGCATGATGGTTAGGTTATGTTGGACCGGATTACGGGTTTGGAAGAAGAGGACCGGCGACTGCAGAACCAGGCTGGTCCATCTCATACTATTGTTTCCCTATAGTTTCATGAACTCTAGGTTTATGCCAAAGGTCAACGCGATGTTTACAAGAACTTATTAGAGGCGGGTGTCACAACCGAGGACGTCTTTGAGCCAAAAGGCCCGTGACACTCGTGCTGACTGTGGTTATGATATGGCGACACCTGAAACTGACGATGGCGCGGGTGGCAGTGACGAGGATGGCGGTGATGGCGCCGAGTAAAGAAAATATTTGCTATTGTTTGTTGTGATTCTTTATATTTTGTTCTTCGATTGGCCTTCGGTTGTTCCTTGCGATTATTCTATATTTTTCTCCTGTTTTGATCGGCTGGTGCCGGGTGTAAGCAGGTGTACCCGCGATTTTAACTTTGTTGACAATTGCGCTTTTTCTCTCATCATTTGTCTTATTTTTACTCTGTTTTCCGTCTTTTTTCTTTACTTTTACAGATATGTTTAGAAGGGCGATCATCCCTCAAATTCGACAGAGGCCGTTATGCCTTGTCTAGACTGATGGTGATAGACTTTTGGTATGACATGACCGGGGAAGGGTGGTTGCCTTGTAATAACATCGATTGATTTTTCTCTGTCCCGACCCTAGTGAGGCTGGTGTCAGATTTGATGATTTAGAAGATAAGGGCATTTAGCCAAAGCCCCAGTTTGACCTAGGGTTGGATTGACATGTTTTGGTGGCGGAAGGCACTTGGCCTTGGTCCTGGTTCAACAGAGATCGAATCTGCTATGTTTTGATGGCGAAGGAACGTAGCTTGAGTCCCGGTTCAACTAAGGTCGAACCTGCTATATTTTGATGGTGAAGGCATATAGCTTGAGTCTTAGTTCGACTAATGTTGAACCTGCTATATTTTGAGGGCGAGGGCATGTAGCCTGAATCCTGGTTCGACTGAGGTCGAACCTGCTATATTTTGATGGCGAAGGAACGTAGCCTGAGTCCCGGTTCGACTAAGGTCGAACCTACTATATTTTGAGGGCGAGGGTATGTAGCCTAAATCCCGGTTTCGCTGAGGTCAAACCTGCTATATTTTGATGGCAAAGGCACGTAGCCTGAGTCATGGTTCGACTGAGGTTGAACCTACTAAATTTTGATGGCGAAGGCACGTAGCTTGAGTCCCGGTTCGACTGAGGTCGAACCTTCTGTATTTTGAGGGCGAGACCACAAAGCCTGAGTCCTGATTCGACTGAGGTCAAACCTGCTATATTATGATAGCGTTGGCACGTAGCCCGAGTCTTGATTTGACAGAGATCGAACCTGCTATATTTTGATGGCGAAGGCACGTAGCCTGAGTCCCGGTTCGACTGAGGTTGAACCTGCTATATTTTGACGGCGAACGCACATAGTCTGAGTCCCAGTTTGACTGAGTTCAAACCTGCTATATTTTGATGGCGAAGGCATATAGAATGAGTCCTATTCGACTAAGGTCGATCCTGCTATATTTTGATGGCAAAGGAACGTAGCCTGAGTCCTGGTTCGACTGATATCAAACTTGCTATATTTTGATGGCGAAGGCACGTAGCCTGAGTCCCGGTTCGACTAAGATCGAACCTGCTATATTTTGATGGCAAAAGCACATAGCCTGAGTCCCGGTTCGACCGAGGTCGAACCTGCTATATTTTGAACGTGAAGGCACGTTGCCTAAGTCCCGGTTCGGCTAAGGTCGAACCTACTATATTTTGATGGTGAAGGCACATAGCCTGAGTCACGGTTCAACTAAGGTCGAACCTGCTATATTTTGATAGTGAAGGCATTAGGGGTAAAGGAAATGCCTCATATCTTCGTTTTGAGGGAGAGGATGGGCGATTCTTTTTCTTGTCTGGTATTTTTTCGGATATCAGTTTCCCTTGAAGCATTTGAGTATTAAGCGGTCGATATGCTTCCTTTGGTTCGTTTGAGTTGGACTGCTCCTGTGGCTTCGACTCTTGGGAGAAACTATGCAATTTCGCTAGGAAATCCCCACAGACGGCCCCAAATTGTTTGGTGAAAAATTATTGAATACTTTCCAAGCAAATCAATTGAAATAATTCACGGGTAAAATCATAGCTAGGCATAATTAATGACTAAATTAAAAGATAAACTTGAGACATAAAAATAGTCAATTGTGGGACTATGCAAGCCGGATTCTATCCATCAACATAACTTGATATGCCTCTCCTTGAAGAGGTTCAGGATCTTACATTGATCTTGTTTATTACTCCCCTTGAGGAGTATAAATTTCTATCTCTGGGATATTCAGAATTTTTTATCGAAGTAGTTTGACTTGCCTCTCCTTAAAGTGGTTCAGGATCTTTTATTGATCTTGCCTCCCCTTAAAGACAATAACTTTACAACTAGGGGAGTTGACTTGTAAAATCACCTCGTGAATTGGTAGTTGTTTGTTCCATCTACTGTTCCTTTGAATCTGAAGAGTTGAACTATGTCCCCAATTGGAGACTTGTTGATCTTTACGTTCTTGAGGATGTGTATCAGGTTCCTTATCTGGATCTTAATAATATGTTTTTAGAGTATGAAGACATAACAATGATACACATATAACCTATCAATTTTTTTTTTATGATGATAAACTTATAATTCAAGTTCTCCCTAAGAACCAGAATGATATTCGCATTTTCTGTATTCTCCCTAAATCTGTTCCCCATCATGTTCTTCCTTAATTATTTTTTTCCCTTTTGGCATCATAAAAAGATCAATAGCAGGCCTTAAACAATGAAAAAGTCTAGCTTTTGTTAACTCTTGCAATATGTGTGCACACTATCATGACTAAAACAAAGAAAAGGAATAAGGCATAAACAACAAATGATGAGACTTTCATTACTTTTGATCATAAAATGGGGAGCAGTTTCATTGTTTCGGAACACATCCACAAAATAAAAGCAACAAAAACAAAAGTACCAGCCATAAACATCATCAGAATAAAAACAAAAGACAAACACTAAGGACTTGACACTTGGGAAGGACATTATTTAGGGAGCACTAGGAGGGAAGGCCCACATAAAGAGGCAAGAGTACGAAGAAGGATGTCCATTCGAGCATTAGTTGACACATGCTCGTTGAGTAGCCTCTCCTTCATGTCCTCAACCTGTTTCCTGAGGTTGGTATTTTCCTTGGTTAGACAGGAAACTTCTGTGCTTTGAGAGCTACTAGAACCAGGTGCCTCCTGAAGCGGACTTAGCTGACCCTCAAGAATGACATTCCTTTCCTTCAGCTTCCTTATCTCATCAATAACACTTTTTTGAGAGTTGATCGATCAGTTGAGAGATAGTACAAGTGTTGCCAACCCCTCCAACTGTTTTTCAATGAATTCATATCTCTCAAGGGTAGTTTTGGAGAAGGTTTGCTTACAGGTTCCCACTATAGCTTGTCCCAAAGAAAATTTAAAGATCTCAAACACATTAGTAAGAAGGAACCCGCAAGGCATCCATGATTACCATCCATGAAATATGCTACCTTCTGCATGTGTTCTATCATGATGGTAGGCTGATTGATCATTTTATAGCAATATCCAGTGCTTCCATGAGAACTAGGTTTGCCCGACCTTGTTCACCATTTCAAACAATAATTGATACACTAGAAGGAGGGCCTTTTTTGTACCTGTTCCTCATGCTGAATTGCTACATCCTTCAAGATATTATTTGGGAATTTGAAAAGTAGGTTCCCTTAACACTAGAGATCAGGTGGTGATTAGAATGAGATAATAGAAAAGTGTGATAGTATATGAGTAATGTTTAGGGAAGGAAATTAGAGAAAGAACTGAAGAATATCCAAATATACTTTACGTCCAAATTTAAATGTCTTTTAACGTCATCGAGAAGACTACCCGTGTTCACATTTACGACAAATATTGAGAACAGAAAGAAGAATAAGACACATATACACACATATTGTGTTTGGTATTTATCGAAAGGAGAAGAAAATCTGATGCTTGAGCTATGATGCTTGAGCTAATATAGTAAGAGAGGGGGAGAGGGAGAGAGAGAGAGGGAGAGGGGGAGAGAGAGGGAGAGAGAGAGAGAGTGAGAGAGAGTAGAAGGTTTTGGGATAATCTTCTATTATTTACTAATACCAAAACGTGTAACATTTACATTTATATGTATTCTAACTAACTAACTCTAAACACATGTATAATTAATTGTCAACAATAAGCTAGCATTAATCCACAATGTACAAATATTATTGCTTATGTACACCCACACACATCATATAGTAATTTTAACACTCCCCACAAGTTGGGTGATGATAAAAATCTATCATACCCAACTTGTGTGACGACCCAACTCATCGTCTCATGTATTACACCGCCGTTTCCCCCATCTATTGCATCTTCATATTTCATTATCGACATCGGGTGAGTTAGAGTTGAATTGGATTGGTTTGGATAGGAAATGAGACAGTTAGTCTCTTTAATGAAAGCTTGGTTTGAAAAAGTCAACCGAATGTTGACTTACGAGTTAGAGGGATTGGATGTGAATTTCGGTGATTCAATTAGTTTCGGGAGGTGATTTGTGACTTAGGAGCGTGATCAGACGTGATGTCGGAGGTCCGGTGTAGAATTAGGCTTGAATTGACAAAGTTAGTATTTTGGCGAAATCCGGTTGATATATGGGATTTTGATCCGAGGTTTGGAATGGAATTTTGAAAGTTGCAGTAGCTCCGTTAGATAATTTTGGTTATGTGTGTAGTGTTTCAGGTCATTCGGAGGTGTTTTGGTCGGGTTTTTGATCGAATGTGCAATTGGGAAGTTTTTAAGATACTTAGGCTTGAATCCGATGTGATTTAATGGTCTTAGCATTGCTTGATGTGTTTTGAGGGTTGGAACAAGTTTGAATGAGGTTTTAGGATGTGTTGGTATTTTTGGTTGAGGTCCCGAGGGCCTCGGGGTGAGTTCGGGTGATTGAAAGAGAGTTTTGAAGTTTTGTTGTAGGTTCATTTTGTTGTCATCTGGTATTTCCGTTTCTGCGGAAATGGACTGAAGAAGCGGGTAAAGGAGCGCAGAAGCGATTTTCATGTAGATTTGAGAAGTTCCACAGAAGCGAAATGTGGTTCGCATTAGCGAGTCAGCAAAAGCGGAAATTTAGCTGGAGAAGCAGTTTTGGGCGATCCGCAGAAGCGGAATCCTAGTCGCTTAAGCGAAAGTTAGATTTTTAAAATGAAGATCATAAAAATCTGGGTTTTGGCTGCAGAAGCGGTTCCGCATAAGCGGAAGCGGGACCGCAGAAGCGAAAACGGCTGTGGACAGAAGCGTTTAAATGTTATATTTCATCCGCGAGCAAGAGGTAGTTCCGACCATTTTTGAGCGACTTGGAGAGCTTTGGGCGAGAAGTTTTTAGGATTTTGACTGAGAATCGATTGGAGGTAAGTCCCTTGGTCTGATTATTCATGTTTATGGTAGAATTCACATGTAAATTGGTGGAAATTCATCAAAAAGGGGTAAGTTAGGGCTTGAGAAATTCTCAGTTAAAATTAGAATTTGGAGGGTCAAATGGACTCCGATTATCGTAAGTTTGATATGTGTAGACTCATGGCATGACGAGGTTTCTGGTGATGTAAATTTTGTAATTTTTCGAGAAGTGGGTACGGGGCTCAGGTTTTACCAACTTCGTAATTTTTGGTATTTTTCGAGTTCTTTTGATTGGGTTATATTTCTTTGGCATATAATAATGTATTTCTTGTGGTTTTGATCAGATTCGGCATGTGTTGATGATGATCTCTCTACTTGCGATATTATGTGCAAGATCTTATAACGACATGCATTTTCAAATAAAAGGAACCACTTTACACAGTTCATATAATATACTAGAGGGCCAAAAACATGAAAACGACCAACTTATGTGGTCGGGGGATATTGAAAGTGGAGTCGCTAGTTTTTAACAATTGAACTGTCATCTTAAAACTGACGGTATAAAAAAGTTTACACAATCAGATCATTTAGTAATTATATGTAAATATGTATGGCGAATTATCAATTAGTAATATGAAGAAAAAAAATGTAACTAACCTATTATATTAAACTCACTATAATAGGTTAGACTACATTAATCATGTCATTAGAAGATCTTTAATTTAAACTTTCTCAGATTATTCAATAATAAACTCAGAAAAATCTCACAAGTAAGGTATGATTATTTAGCACAGTGCAGTCACATAACCATCAGGTAAGCAGACGAAATTCACCACATTAGGAGTTTCTAATTAACGTTTACTTAGTTAGAGGTGTCAATTGGGTGGGTTGGTCCGATTTTGGGTGGATTAAAATAGGTTGAGATTTGACCCGCCCAAAATTTACTTGGGTTGAGATGGGTTGGATCAACATGGGCTAAAATTTGGGTCGTAATCCAATCAACCAACTCTTAAGAAGCTTTAATTAATTTGTATTATTTTTTTTATCAATTGTGTAATTATTAAACGAGACTTTTTTCTTTTCTTATAGTTGTATATAACATATCAAATGTAAAAAACTATTTTAAAGATATTTTGGAAAAGTTACTCTTGGGCTGAATTTGACAACCCTACTTTGGAACGATTTACAGTCGTACCCCATATTTATGCCACCTTTTAACCTATACCCTATTTTTAAAAACTATTAATTTTGTAACCAACTAATCTGTATTAATATGACCATTATACCCTTTCCAAAATATATAAAAGATGCATCAAGCATACCCAGATTCAAATTCCAGAGTCGTATCTCCTCCATCACTCCGCCTCTCCTGAGATCGCGTATCACAAACCCGATTTGAACGAGATTCAAGTTCGAAATTATAAAATACATTGTAAGTGTTCAAATTCGTCTAATTTTTATTGGTTGAAGTTGTTTGACAAAATTTACCGATATACTAAATTTGCATTCTAAATCTATTTGACATTCACTTCTAACATTCTAATCCGAAATATGCTGAAATTGTTGGTTTATTTGCTAAATAAGCTGAAATTATTTAGATTGTAATAAAAAATTCACTAAAACGAGTTATATGAGTGTTATCATTGTTTATTTGCTAAACAAGCTGAACTTATTTAGTTCATATTTAAAAAATTCAACAAAACGAGGTAAAGTTTTCCTCCTATACTGGTTAAATATTAAACATAAATTAAAATTTCATATGTAAAAAAACTTAAGCATTAGTAAAAACTTCAGCAATATGAGTTGAAGTTTTCCTCCTACTCTAGGTAAAAAAAAACATAAATTAAAGTTAAATATTGCGCAACTGAAGTTTTTAGTTAATATTTAAAAATTTCAGCAGGAAGAGCTAAATTTTTCCTATTACATTGAATAAAAAAATAAAAAATAAATTAAAATTATATACTGCATAAAAAACTTCAGCATAGGTGCTGAAGTTATTGAGTTAATCATTAAATACTTAAGCAAGAAGAGTTAAAGTTAATCATTTCTTCTGCTATTTTTCGATTTTGAATAGAATTAATATTAAAAAAAAATGCACAAAAAATATAACAAAAAATAAATATTTCATTAAATATTCAATAGAATAAACTAACACAAATAGGAAAAAGAAAAATTAATCGTCCTTATTATTATCATAATCATCGTTGTCGCCATTACTACCAAATGGACGAGCATCTTCATCAGCAAGATTATCAAATCTTGTACACATCACAAGCGTATCAAGCTTATTGTTGATATCTTCCAGCTCTCTTTCGTACTTGTCTATGAGCTTATCGAGTTTCACCTTAAAGGCCTCTATAATGTCTTGCTTGATTTCTTCCATTATTTGCCTGATGACAACATCCATTTTTCTCCTTTTTGTATTTTATATCAGCTAAAATATATGTTTTATGTCACGACCCTAGTTCAGCGATCATGAACCTGTCATGACGACACCCAGTCTTCGCGACTAGGTAAGCCTAACACGATGCAAAATATACAAATTCATGAACAAAAGATAAGATAACAGCGGAATAATGTAAATGAGATGTAATAAGTGCCGCTCGGCACATACACTTCGCCAAATACCACTAGGTAACATACTACCAAGACCCGGAAATCCACGGGCAACACAGACTAAAAGAAGAGTACAACTGTGGCTCTATAGATCAGGAATGTCTAAACAACGAGAATAAGGGAAAATAACTACTATCACTAATGAGAGTAGAAGGGGACTCTCCAGATCCGCGGACGTAGCAGATCATACCTCGGTTAATGAGTAATAATCAACACAGGGGTAACGTTGTCACGACCCCAAATCCGGTCGTGATGGCGCCCAGCACATTGCTAAGCCGGCCTGACCAATCCATATCAACCACGGAGCTAGAAGCTCTCTTTAACCCATTTAAGCAAATTAATTCAAGAAATAACAGCGATATATGTAACGAAAACGGGGAACCAAGTCCCATAATACATAAACTCCCATAGACCAAGGGTCAAGAGTCATGAGCCTCTACTGAATGTAAGTGTATAAAGGTTTACAAAATACCAAGTGCGGAAAGAATGTCAATACAAAATCAAAAGACAGTAGGAAGGAATATCGGGTCCTGCGGACTCTGCAGCTACCTCGAATATCCACAAACGTCGCCTCGCACAGCTACTGGATCACTGCTGAGAGGTACCTGGATCTGCACACAAGGTGCAGGGAGTAAAATGAGTACTGCCAGACTCAGTGGTAATAAACAAGGGTAAGACAGCGCAGATAAGAAATCCGCAATAAAGAACTATGTAAAGCTATAATCAGCTACCCTGTCATAGAATCAATCTTCACTGTACCTGTACCAACAAATAGTATAACAGCTAGCAGATGTAGCTAAATGCAATGCAATGCATGATATGACCGCTACGGCGTGTAGCCCGACTCCAATTTTTGGGTACCCGTGCTCACTGTGGGGGTTCGGACTCCGGAGAGGCTCCTACGGCCCAAGCACATCTCATAGAGATATCCTTGCGGCGTGCGGTCCGATCCAACATATATCTCGGCTGCGGCGTGCGGCCCGATCCACTACTAGTCGGCTAATATGCGGATACGGCCTCGCGAGGCTCAAAAGTAGTTTTTTGAAAACTCTTTTATCATTTTTCGGTTGGAAAACAGTAATATCAAGTTCCGGAGATTGGAATTTGCATAATAACAAAAATAGGCTGCGGACTAGTAGTAAACTAGCATGTCTATATGATAAGACAATGATAACGATCCTCGCGGGATCCAATAAGTGGCTCACGGCCCACATGTATAATCAACCGCCCAAGAAGGGGTTCCTCGGCTCAAGAGTGGCCATTATCACAATATATATATATATGCAACCATCCGAGAAGGAGGTTCGACGGCTCTAGAATAGCCAATAATACGGTATCAACAGGTCGGACTAATATATAGTCTCCAATTCATGATCGACCCCGCACTCTCAAGAGTGTGCGTGTCTCGCCGCTATACGGCGTCACAAAGTGGTATACCGGGGTTTCGAACCCGCTGGTCATCACCCACATCTATTACTCACCTCAATACGGCGCGACGACTACTCCGCAATGCCCTGCCACGAGAATCAAGCTCCGCACGCGTAGAATCTGATCAAATACAGTAAAAATACAACAATTTAGGCCAATGGGACGACACCCAATCAATACAACTCAATTTACTTCAAAATTCCCAAAGTTGTCAAAACCCGAGCCCCGGGCCCACATTCCGAAAATTTACGAAATTCACATTTCCGGAACCCTCGTCTCAATACGAGTCTAAGCATATCAATTTTACCAAAATCGGACTCCATTTGCCCATTCAAAACCTTGATTTTCTAAAGTCCAAGACTAGGGCTAAATCCTCCATAATTACCCCAAATTCCTCCATTTTCATGATATAATTGCATGATATTATCAATACTAATCATAATATGAGTTCATAGTTGATTACCTGATGATTTCCCTTGATTTCCTCCTCGAAATCGCCCAAAATCGCCCTTAAGCCGAGACCCCCAAATGTTAAAATGTTTCGAAATTTTTCTAACTTCGATACACTTACCTACGAGCGATTTTCGCTACGCGGATAAAATTCCGCCCCTGCGGAACCGCTTCTGCGACCTTTTGGTCGCTTCTGCGAACCCAGGCCCTTTTGGCCATTTCCGCACCAGCGATCCAAGGACCGCTCCTACGCATCCGCTTCTGCGGAAATTAGCCCGCTTCTGCGGTCCTTTCCGCCTCTGCGATCAAGTGTCCGCTTCTGCGGACTCGCCTATGCGGTCGCCCTTCCGCTTCTGCGGAATTCCCATCTCTTGGCAAATTTCGCTTCTGCGATCTACACTACGCTCCTGCGACGCCGCTTCAGCGGAATGATTTCCGCTTCTGCGTAACCAAGCGCTCCTGCGCCCCTCGTCCGCTTCTGCGGACTCGCTCCTGCGCCCATAATTCCGCAGGAGCGGAAACAACAGAAACAGGATCCCAACCTGCAATTTCCATGATTTTCTTCCGTTTAACCATCCGAAAACACCCCGAGGCCCCGGGACCTCATCCAAACATACCAACACATCTTAATACCTTATTCGAACTTGCTCCAATCCTCAAAACACGTCTAACAACATCAAAACCCATAATTCGCATCGAATTCAAGCCTAAATTCCTTAAAACATTCCAAATTACACATTCAATCAAAAACCCGACCAAACGACGTCCGAATGACCTGAAATTTTGCAGGCACATCCAAAATCACCTAACGAAGCTACTGCAACTGTCGGAATTCCATTCCGACTCCCGGATCAAAATATCACCTACCGTTCGGATTTCGCCAAAATTCAACCTTAGCCAATTCAAGCCTATTTCTACACCGGGCCTCCAAATTCAATTCCGATCGCTCCCCTAAGTCACAAATCACCTCCGGAACTATCCGAATCATCAGAATCCGATTCCGAGCACTCTAACTCAATAGTCAACTCTTGGTTGACTTTTCATATTCAAGCTTTCTTCAAACATGCTATTTGTTTCATTTTCAATCCAAATCACTCCTAACTCACCCGATATACTCTAATACTGTTTTTAAAAGCATAATATATGTAAATGCAAGGTAACGGGGTGGTAATTCCCGTAACGACGGGCCGGGTCGTTACATTCTCCCCAACTTAAACAAACGCTCGTCCGCGAGCGGTTTAAGAAACATACCTGGAGCATCAAATAAGTGTGGATATCTACTTCGCATCTCCTGCTCGGTCTCCCAAGTTGCTTCCTCCACGGGACGACCTCTCCACTGCACTTTCACCGAAGCTATATCCTTAGATCTCAGCTTACGAACCTGTCGACCCAAAATGGCTACTGGTTCCACATCATAAGTCAAATCCTCATCTAGCTGTATCGTGCCGAAGTCCAACACATGAGACGGGTCTCCGACATACTTCCGGAGCATAGATACATGGAACACCGGGTGAACTCCCGACAAACCGGGTGGCAAAGCAAGCATATAAGCCACCTCCCCAACTTTCCTAAGCACCTCAAAAGGTCCAATAAACCTTGGGCTCAACTTCCCTTTCTTTCCAAACCTCATAACACCCTTCATAGGCGAAACTTTCAACAACACCTTCTCACCTACTGAATAAGACACATCTCGGACCTTCCGGTCTGCATAACTCTTCTGACGCGACTGAGCTGTGCGAAGTCTCTCCTGAATCACCTTCACCTTGTCTAAGGCATCTTGGACTAACTCTGTCCCTAACAACCTAGCCTCGCCGGGCTCGAACCAACCAACTGGAGACCTACACCGCCTCCCATATAAAGCTTCATACGGTGCCATCTGAATGCCGGACTGATAGCTATTATTGTAAGCAAACTCCGCCAAAGGCAAATAATCAGCCCATGAACCACCAA
This sequence comes from Nicotiana noctiflora, assembly GCA_032618575.1. NCBI lineage: Eukaryota > Viridiplantae > Streptophyta > Magnoliopsida > Solanales > Solanaceae > Nicotiana > Nicotiana noctiflora. Next base: position 43,279 of record JASVEL010013238.1, on the reverse strand, counting down.
AATCAATGACACAAGCACGCAACATGTCCTCCAATATCCGAATAGTACGCTCAGACTGCCCATCCGTCTGTGGATGAAATGCTGTGCTCAACTCCACCTGTGAACCCAACTCTCGCTGAAATGTCCTCCAGAACTGAGATGTGAACTGGGTACCTCTGTCCGATATAATGGAAATAGGAACTCCATGCAATCTCACTATCTCACGGATGAATATCTCTGCCAACCGCTCTGAGGTATAGGTAGTACACACTGGGATGAAGTGAGCTGACTTGGTCAACCTATCCACCACCACCCAAACTGAATCAAACTTCCTCGCCGTCCGAGGGAGTCCACTAACAAAGTCCATAGTTATTCTTTCCCACTTCCACTCAGGAATATCAATTCGCTGGAATACACCACCAGGTCTCTGATGCTCATACTTGACCTGCTGACAGTTTAGACCCCGAGCCACATGGCTCGCAATATCTTTCTTCATCTTTCTCCACCAGTAATGCTGCTTCAAGTCCTGATACATCTTCGCGGCTCCTGGATGAATAGAATACCGCGAGTTGTGGGCCTCCTCCAATATCAACTCACGAAGGCCATCAACATTGGGCACGCATATCCGGCCCTGCATCCTCAATACGCCGTCACTATCAATGGTGACATCTCTAGCATCATCATGCTGAACTCTGTCCCTCAGGACAGCCAAATGTGGATCATCATACCGGCGCTCACGAATACGATCATATAGAGATGACCGAGATACAACACAAGCCAATACCCTGCTGGGCTCCGAAATATCTAACCTCACTAGCCGATTGGCTAGCACCTGAACATCATAAGCAAATGGCCTCTCCTCGGCTGGAATATATGCCAAGCTCCCCATACTGACCGCCTTCCGGCTCAAAGCATCGGCCACCACATTGGCCTTCCCGGATGATATAATATAGTAATGTCATAATCCTTCAGCAACTCTAGCCATCTCCGCTGTCTCAAATTAAGGTCTTTCTGTTTGAACAAGTGTTGGAGACTACGATGGTCGGTATACACCTCACAAGACACACCGTACAAATAGTGCCTCCAAATCTTCAATGCATGAACAATGGCGGCTAGCTCCAAGTCATGAACAGGATAGTTCTTCTCATGCGGCTTCAACTGCCGAGAAGCATAAGCAATTACCTTTCCTTCCTGCATCAATACACAACCTATCCCCACTCTCGAGGCATCACAATAAACGGTATATGAACCTGAAGATGATGGTAAGGCTAACACTGGAGCTATGGTCAAAGTTGTCTTGAGCTTTCGAAAGCTCTCCTCGCACTCATCCGACCACATGAATGGTGCACCCTTCTCTATCAATCTGGTCAAAGAAGAAGAAATGGATGAAAATCCCTGAACAAACCGGTGATAATATCCCGCTAAATCATGGAAACTCCGGGTCTCCGTAGCTGAGGACGGTCTAGGCCAACTCTGCACCGCCTCTATCTTTTTCTGATCAACCTGAATATCATCACGAGACACCACATGCCCGAGAAATGCTACGGACTCGAGCCAAAACTCGCACTTGGAGAATTTAGCATATAGCTTCTCCTCTCTCAATCTCTGCAACACAGTACTCAAATGCTGAGCATGCTCCTCCTGACTACGGGAGTAGACTAGAATGTCATCAATGAACACAATCACAAATAAATCCAAATAAGGCATGAACACACTGTTCATCAGATGCATAAATGCTGCTGGGGCGTTGGTCAGCCCAAACGACATCACAAGAAACTCATAATGACCATATCGGGTCCTGAATGCAGTCTTCATAATATCCGAGTCCCTGATCTTCAGCTGATGATAGCCCGAACGAAGATCGATCTTAGAAAACACCCTCGCACCCTGTAACTGATCAAACAAATCATCTATGCGCGGTAGAGGGTACTTGTTCTTCATTGTCACTTTGTTCAATTGCCTATAATCAATACACATTCGCATGGAACCATCTTTCTTTTTAACAAATAATACCGGTGCACCCCACGGGGACACACTAGGGCGGATGAAACCCTTATCCAGAAGCTCCTGAAGCTGCTCTTTCAGTTCTTTCAACTCGGCTGGTGCCATCCGATAAGGAGGAATGGATATAGGCTGAGTGCCCGGCACCAAGTCAATGCCAAAATCAATATCCCTGTCCGGCGGCATGCCCGGCAGGTCTGAGGGGAATACATCTGGGAAGCCCCTTACAACAGGTACAGAATCAATGCTAGGAGACTCAGCTCCACATCTCTCACAAAAGCTAAGTACGATAAACACCCTTTTTCAACCATCTTCTGAGCCTTTAAGAACGAAATAACACGGCTAGGGACGAAATCGGTCGAACCCCGCCACTCAATACGAGAAATACCAGGAATGGCCAACGTAACTGTCTTAGCATAACAGTCCAATATAGCATGGTACGGAGACAACCAGTCCATACCCAATATAACATCAAAGTCCACCATACCCAACGATAACAAATCTGCCTGGGTCTCCAGACCCCCAATAGATATAACACGGGATCTATAGACATGATCCACAACAATCGTATCACCCACGGGGGTGGATACATGAACGGGTAAATCAAGACTACCACGAGTCGCACCCAAATAATGTTCAAAATAAGAGGACACGTAAGAATATGTGGACCCTGGATCAAATAGAACGGAGGCATCTGCGCGACGGACGAGAAATGATACCGTAATCACGGCGTCGGACGCAAGCTGCATCACGCACGTCGGGAAGTGCATAGAACCGTGCACGGCCTCCACCGGATCTCTCCTCGCCCCGGGGCGACCACGAGAAGCCGACCTCCACCTCTACTAGGCCGAGATGGTGCTCGAAGAGGAGGGCTGATCCCTCTGCTCGAGTCCTGCCCCTACGTAGTCGAGGGCAATATCTCCTCATGTGGCCAAACTCACCACACTCATAACATGCACCTGGTCCTGGAGAAGTAGGTGTTGCACTCTGGGGCTGGGAGGGCACTAAGTGATGGCCGACCCTGCTGAAATCCCTGTCGACCACGACTATAAGAACCTCCGCTCTGCTCCGGGCGGACTGAATGAGAAGGTCTAGATGAGCGACCTGTTCCGCTCTGCCGGGAATGCCCTCTAGATGGAGCACCGCCGAAACTGCCCGAACCACGGGGCCTCTTGGCCTCCCGCTCTCTCTCTCTCGGCGACGATCCGCCTCGATGGAGCGTGCCATATCGACAACCTGCTCAAACGATGATGACAGAACTCGCTGGCTGGTCATAAGAATACGGATAGAGTAGTTGAGGCCATCAATGAACCTCCCGATCCTCTCCCTATCAGGTGGGGATCATCCATGTGGCATGCCTAGCCAGCTGAGTGAATCTAAGCTCATACTGGGTCACGGACATGTCGCCCTGAATCAACCACTCGAGCGGGCGACGTAGCTCTCCTCGCGACGAGACCGGGGTACATATTTCTCTAGAAAGAGAGTAGAGAACTGCTGCCATGTGAGAGGTGCTGCTCCTGCAGGCCTACGCCTCTCAAACTCCTCCCACCAATCAAATGTGGGACCAGTAAACTGAAAGGTGGTAAATGAAACTCCGCTAGACTCAAGAATACCAGCTGTACGTAGCATCCTCTGACACTTATCCAAGAAACCACGGGCATCCTCGCCCTCAGCGCCACCGAAATAGGGTGGCTGAAGTCTACCAAATCTCTCAAGACGGTGCTGCTCGTCGTCGGGCATAGTCTGAACCATACGCTCTGGAGCTGGTGTAGCTGGAGGAATAACTGGGGCAACCACCTGAGCGGGGACCGTCTCTGGCGTCTGAAGTCCCTGAACAACCTGCTTAGGTGTGCAAGCTGCAGGGGTCTGCTGACCACCCCCTGTCTGAGATGTCGCTGCAGTAGCGGTAGCTGATACTACTTGAGCCAAACCGGAACACACCGATAATATCTGGGCAAGAGTCTCCTGAAGACCAGGAATAGCAATAGATACAGTCTGGGCCAGAACTGGGGCTACTGGAGCATCAACCACTGGGAGCTGCTCCTGAACTGGTACAACAGGCGGGTCAGCTGGCACTGCCTCAGCTGCCCTACCTCTAACTCTAGCACGACCTCGCCCACGGCCTCTAACAGGTGGCAATGGAGGTCGTCCACCTCGTCCCGATGCTCGCGTTCTCGCCATCGCGAGAGAATAGAATATAGAAGTTCAGTTCACAGAACAACAAGATCGCACGACAGAGTTCAAGAAAGTGGAGTGTTTCCTAAAGGTTTGCAGCCTCCCGAGGATAAGTACAGGCGTCCCCGTACCGATCCACAAGACTCTACTAACCGGCTCAAGACTCATGGGGCCTAGTAAACCTAGGCTCTGATACCAACTTGTCACGACCCCAAATCCGGTCGTGATGGCGCCCAGCACATTGCTAAGCCGGCCTGACCAATCCATATCAACCACGGAGCTAGAAGCTCTCTTTAACCCATTTAAGCAAATTAATTCAAGAAATAACAGCGATATATGTAACGAAAACGGGGAACCAAGTCCCATAATACATCAACTCCCATAGACCGAGGGTCAAGAGTCATGAGCCTCTACTGAACATGAGTGTATAAGGGTTTACAAAATACCAAGTGCGGAAAGAAATGTCAATACAAAATCAAAAGACGGTAGGAAGGAATGTCGGGTCCTGCGGACTCTGCGGCTACCTCGAATATCCACGAACGTCGCCTCGCACAGCCTAGCGGATCACTGCTGAGAGGTACCGGATCCGCACACAAGGTGCAAGGGAGTAAAATGAGTCTTGCCGGACTCGGTGGTAATAAACAAGGGTAAGACGGCGCGGATAAGAAATCCGCAATAAAGCACTATGTAAAGCTATAATCGGCTACCCTGTCATAGAATCAATCTTCACTGTACCTGTTACCAATAAATAGCATAACAGCTAGGAGATGTAGCTAAATGCAATGCAATGCATGATATGACCGCTACGGCGTGTAGCCCGACTCCAATTTTTGGGTACCCGTGCTCACTGTGGGGGTTCAGACTCCGGAGGGGCTCCTACAGCCCAAGCACATCTCATAGAGATATCACTGCGGCGTGCAGTCCGATCCAACATATATCTTGCTGCGGCGTGCAGCCCGATCCACTACTAGTCAGCTAATATGCAGATACAGCCTCGCAGGCTCAAAAGTAGTTTTTGAAAACTCTTTTATCATTTTTCGGTTGGAAAACAGTAATATCAAGTTCCAGAGATTGGAATTTGCATAATAACAAAAATAGCTGCGGACTAGTAGTAAACTAGCATGTCTATATGATAAGACAATGATAACGATCCTCGCGGGATCTAATAACTGGCTCACGGCCCACATGTATAATCAACCGCCCAAGAAGGGGGTTCCTCGGCTCAAGAGTGGCCATTATCACAATATATATATATATATATATGCAACCATCCGGGAAGGAGGTTCGACGGCTCTAGAATAGCCAATAATACAGTATCAACAGGTCGGACTAATATATAGTCTCCAGTTCATGATCGACCCCGCACTCTCAAGAGTGTGCGTGTCTCGCCGCTATAGAGCGTCACAAAGTGGTATACCGGGGTTTCGAACCCGCTGGTCATCACCCACATCTATTACTCACCTCAATACGGCGCGACGACTACTCCGCAATGCCCTTGCCACGAGAATCAAGCTCCGCACGCGTAGAATCTGCTCAAATACAGTAAAAATACAACAATTTAGGCCAATGGGACGACACCCAATCAATACAACTCAATTTACATCAAAATTCCCAAAGTTGTCAAAACCCGAGCCCGGGCCCACATTCCGAAAATTTACGAAATTCACATTTCGGAACCCTCGTCTCAATACGAGTCTAAGCATATCAATTTTACCAAAATCGGACTCCATTTGCCCATTCAAAACCTTGATTTTCTAAAGTCCAAGACTAGGGCTAAATCCTCCATAATTACCCAAAATTCCTCCATTTTCATGATATAATTGCATGATATTATCAATACTAATCATAATATGAGTTCATAGTTGATTACCTGATGATTTCCCTTGATTTCCTCCTCAAAATCGCCCAAAATCGCCCTTAAGCCGAGACCCCCAAATGTTAAAATGTTTCTGAAATTTTTCTAACTTATGATACACTTACTTACAGCGATTTTCGCTTCTGCGGAACATTTTCCGCTTCTACGCTCCCGTATCCGCGACCAAAGGGTCGCTTCAGCGGTTCCAGGCCTAGCCAGCCAAATCCGCTTCTGCGATATACGGACCGCCTCTGCGCGTCCGCTTCTGCGAAGCTCTTCCCGCTCCTGCGGGTTTTCCCGCTTCTGCGTCTAGGCGTCCGCTTCTGCGGACTCGCCTAAGCGGCTAGCCTTCCGCTTCTGCGATATTTCCCCCATAGCCCTTGGCCGCTTCTGCGGCTCAACATCCGCTTCAGCGGTGCCGCACCTGCGGGCTCCTTTCCGCTTCAGCGATCACAAGCGCTTCTGCGCTCCAATATCCGCTTCTGCGGACTCGCTCCTGCGCCCATAATTCCGCAGGAGCGGAAACAACAGAAACAGGATCCCAACCTGCAATTTCCATGATTTTCTTCCGTTTAACCATCCGAAAACACCCCGAGGCCCCGGGACCTCATCCAAACATACCAACACATCTTAATACCTTATTCGAACTTGCTCCAATCCTCAAAACACGTCTAACAACATCAAAACCCATAATTCGCATCGAATTCAAGCCTAAATTCCTTAAAACATTCCAAATTACACATTCAATCAAAAACCTGACCAAACGACGTCCGAATGACCTGAAATTTTGCAGGAACATCCAAAATCACCTAACGAAGCTACTGCAACTGTCGGAATTCCATTCCGACTCCCGGATCAAAATATCACCTACCGTTCGGATTTCGCCAAAATTCAACCTTAGCCAATTCAAGCCTATTTCTACACCGGGCCTCCAAATTCAATTCCGATCGTTCTCCTAAGTCATAAATGATCCCCCGGAACTAGTCGAATCATCGGAATCCGATTCCGAGCACTCTAACTCAATAGTCAACTCTTGGTTGACTTTTCATATTCAAGCTTTCTTCAAACATGCTATTTGTTTCATTTTCAATCCAAATCACTCCTAACTCACCCGATATACTCTAATATTGTTTTAAAAGCATAATATATGTAAATGCAAGGTAACGGGGTGGTAATTACCGTAACGACGGGCCGGGTCGTTACATTCTCCCCAACTTAAACAAACGCTCGTCCGCGGCGGTACTCGGTAAGTGCCAAGCCTAACCTCGATGGAGTAGTGACGAGGAAGGTCAGAGGGCCCTACCGAGAGACAATAACATAATTATAATAACAATAATAAGCAGTTTAAATAAGAATGAGTCTGAAATAATAACAATAAAGTAATTACTACAATCGTCTACAATTAGGCTAACAACGAGTAACTAACATAACATAAATTCAAGTCAGCAAGTCCAGGATCTACGGGAATTGAACCCGCAGTCCCTCTCTATATCCAACAACTCAGGATCTCCGGAAATTGAACCCGCAGTCCCTACATCAGTGTCTCTGGGTCTCTGGGAATTGAACCCGCAGCCCTAGGATCCTTTGGGAATTGAACCCGGAGTCAGTGCCTCAATATCTCAGGATCTCCGGGAATCGAACTCGCAGTCCGTGTCTCAATAGCTCAGGATCTCCGAGAATTGAACCTGCAGTCCGTATCTCAATATCTCAATAAACTCCGGGTCTCCAAGAATCGAACATGCAGCGCTTGGATCTCGGGGAATTGAACCCGCAGTCTGTATCTCAAAATCTCAATAAACTCCGGGCCTCCGGGAATCGAACCCGCATCCCTTGGATCTCCGGGAATTGAACCCGCGGTCCACCAACACAAACAATAAAAAGGAAAGCACAGAGAAATATGATATGTATAACTACAATTACACCAAAGCCAGTATGAACAAATATCAAGATGTTCAAGTAAGACAATTAGGCACTTAGACAGATAAATCCTATCTGACCATGCTTTTCTAACGAATATTAGGTAAATGTCATAATTTAATCAACTAAGAACAAAATTATCACTAATTGAACAATTCAAGTAAGGTGAGTTCCAACAACCTGTGCATGTACACGCCCGTCACCTCGCGTACAAGGCATTTAAATTAACACATAATATCCTAGGGGAGAAGGTTCCCCCGCACGAGGTTAGACAAGCCACTTACCTCGATTCCAATACGAAATCGCTAAGAGACAACTGTCTTGCCGCGAGTATCGGCCTCCACAGGTGTAGAATCTGATCAAAATCAATAGAAATACATCAAAATAGGCCAAATGGGCATTACCCAATCAAAATAATTCGAATTACACCAAAACCAGAAAGTTGCCAAACCCGACTTTCGGTACGCTTTTTGAAAAATTACGAAAGTTACATTTTCGGATTTCGTATCTCAACACGAGTCTAACCATACCAAGAACACCCAACTCAGACCACAAATGGCCCATCAAATCCTTGATTCTATCCAAGAGGGTTTCTACCCTTTTCAACAAAAATGCTTAAATTAAACACTAAAACTTGCAATAGATTTGAGTTATACAACCAAAATTGAGTTAAGAGTACTTACCCTTTTGATCTCTCCCAAAATCTCCCGAAAAATTGCCTTACCCGTGCTCCAAATCATCAAAAATGGTAAATGGGACGAAGTTTGGACTTTATTCTGCTGCCAAGTATTTGTTCTTCGCGTTCGCGGTCCTTCTATCGCGTTCGTGAAGAACAAACTCCCAAAAATACATTTTCCAACTTTGCTCGCACAACCTCTATTGCAATGGTCATAACTTTTTACACACAACTCCAAATGACTATTATAATATGTTTCTCGAAACTAGATTCAAAGAGCTACAACTTTTGTCTTTGTATTACCTCAACTTTCCTTGTAGATAAAATGATGTGAGCTTCCGAAGTAGGACCTGTGTGACAAAAAAATCCATCTTCGCGAATGCGAGGCACTGTTCGCGAACGCGAAGAACAAAGTCCCTGATGGAAAATCCTTCTTCGTGAACGTGAAGCCCTCATCGCGAATGCGAAGAACAAAGTCTCAGAGGCCAAATTCTTCTTCGCGAACATGATAGGACCCTCGCGAACGCGAAGAACAATATCAGATACCAGAATATCAGTTCAAAAACTTCCAAAAATGACCCGTTGGGCATCCGAAATCATCCCGAGGCCCCCGGGACCTCAACGAAAAACACCAACCTACTCCAAAACATCATACAAACTTGTTCCCATCATAAAACACGTCCATAAACACGAAAATCACCGATTCAAAGCGAATTCAAGCCTAAGTTTCATCCAAAACTTCTGAAACCTACATGATATCAAAAACCTGACCAAACGATGTCTGAATGACCTGAAAATTTGCAAACATATCCAAAATCACCTAACAAAGCTACTGCAACTGTCGGAATTCCATTTCGACAACTGGATCAAAAACTCACCTATCGATCGAATTTCCAAAAATTTCAAACTTCGGCATGTCAAGCCTAATTGAGCTACAAACCTCCAAAATACATTCCGAACGCGCTACCAACCCCGAAATCACCTAACAAAGCTAATAGAGCCATCAGATTTCCGTTCCGAGGTTGTCATAATACGGTTCCGAATACGGGCCAGTTTTCAACTATAACGCTCTCATTTAGGGACTAAGTGTCCTAAAACACTCCAAATTCTAGAACCGAACCTCCCGTCAAACTATAATAACAGAAATGAACTTAGGGTAGCAGTTAAATTGGGGATCGGGGGCGTAAATTTCAAAAACAACCGGCCGGGTCGTTACATTTTAATTGAATAAACTCTCAAAGTATAGCGTGCATTTATAGGGAAAAAAAACTCATGCATGGTATATGAAAAGGCAAAGAGGAATTTTAAACATTGTCTAAAAAAATACGTGATAAGAATGTAATTATTACACTAACACATACCCCCAACGCAATATAATTACTACTTTAATTATCTTTATTATGTTCACTCCAGTGTACTATGCAATTAATGCTGAAAGGTGCACAAATTAGTTGAATTCATTTTCAAAAACTTCAGTTCAATGTGCTGAAGTTAGGTAGTTCATTTCTAAAAACTTTAACACTTGATAAGCTAAAGTGTTTTTCAGGGACTCGATAGTTTTTGTCTTAAAGCTTTTTCAAATAACTTCAGCTCAATGTGTTGTAGTTATTTAGTTCATTTCCAAAAACTTCACCACTTGATAGTTGAAGTTTTTCTCCTGGACTCGATAATTTTTGTCTTAAGCTTTTTTAAAAACTTTAGCCCAATGTGCTGAAATTATTTAGTTCATTTATAAAACTTCAGCACATAATTAGCTGATATTTTTCATGGCATCCAATAGTTTAGTTGTAAATGCTTTTTCAAAAACATCAGCTCAATGTGCTGAAGTTAGTTAGTTCATTTCTATAAGCTAAAATTTTGTCCTACACTCGATAGTTTTTGTCCTAAAGCTTTTTCAATTAACTTCAACTCAAATTGCTGAAATTATTTAGTTCATTTCTTAAAACTTCAGATAAGCTGAAATTTTTATCCCGGGCTCGATAGCATTTATCATAAAGCTTTTGTTTATTTAGTGTATTTAGTAATGAGCTGAAGTTTTTATCCTATATTTTACACATTTGTTATGACTTTTAACCAAAACTACAGGCTGCAGGATGAATTCGATTTGTGTTGTTGTAAATTTTAATTGGAGGTGGACTCTTGATTTCAAATACTTGGATCATGATACAAAACTTGTTCTACTTAATAAGCACATATCATTCAATACTTTCCTGGAAACAATTAGTGAAGTTGCAAATATTGATTCAACTAGATATGCACTAAAAATATGGTTTAATATCAATGTATATAAAAGCAATGGAATACTTGTAACTTCATATGAAGAACTCGATACATGTATGCATTTGCTTACAACTAATTCAACCTATAAGAATTTCCATTTCGTCATCGAAAAAATACCACCTTCAGAATCTGGAGCATTCAAACAATTTCTTGCATATGTGACAGATAAAGAACCTTTTGCTGACTATAAATATGAAGTAGGACAACCAATAATGGAAGTAGACAACGAGCAACAGCCTTCTAACATTACAACTGCTTCAGAATATATAATGCTACAACAATTACCCCCTCATCCAATAAATTCATACCAATTTGTCGATGAAAAAAGAAGAAGGACAGCTAATAATGCAAATTGACAGCCAACACACAATCCAAGAAAGTTTTTTTTACCTTCTGTAATGATAAGCAACAACGAAGATGAAGTAAACATGGAACTTATATCGATAACATCAGATAGAATTAAAGAAATTGTTGAAACTTCTTGTGCTTCTTAGAAATCAAGAAAAAGAGTGAGGAGAAAGCTGAAAGAATCTCCACCATGTAAAATACTTAGGCACGATGCATTGCCTGAGGAAGTAAGAGTCGGATCAATTTTTTAGAACAAACAAAACACGACTAAATTTTTTTGCATCTTGGAGATAAACCAGAAAGTTGAATTCACTACTGTTAGACCATGTTCAAAGAGATACGAGCTGAAATGCATCATGGACAAATGTGGGTGGAATGTACGTGCTACCAAAATAAAAAATGCCACACTATTCAGGGTGATATAATATCATAACATCCATGAATGCTCTGTTGATGTAAGAAAATCATATCAGAAGCATGCTACATAAAAGTTTATAAGTGAACAAGTTATAGAACGTGTTCGAGACAAAACGATAGAGGTTACACCATCCTTTGTAGAAAATGAAATGAAAAAGTAATTTGGAATTCACATTGGTTATCACAAGGCATGGCGTGCCATTCAAAAAATTGTTGCTTGCATAAGGGGAACACCTGAAGAGAACTACCGGATTCTTCCTTCATACCTACACGTGATGGTGTTCAAAAACCCACGAACGTACACAAACATAAAAGGAGATGGACGGAATAGGTAAGCAAAACAATACTAACCATCAGCCTTAAGTTTCAAATGTTCCTATTTGAAAATTTTCACACCTTATGATATATTTTTTGTGTTTTACTATACAAATTTGCTTACATGTTTTTTGCTCGTGCGACATCAGTAGCTAGATGGTCCTACTATAGACCTGTTATTGTAGTAGATGCAACATTTTTAAAGTCCAAATATCATGGTGTTCTATTTATTGTTGTGTCAAAGGATGCAAACAATCAAATCTTTCCTCCATATTTTGGTGTAGCAGAATCGGAAAACAATGAGGCATAAATTTGGTTCTTCAGGGGAAATGAGAAAAGCAATTCAAGTCCGCCATGAGTTGGTTTTCTTATCAGATAGACACCAATCGATTGCAAATGGGATTAGAAACGTTTTTCCTGGAGCTCACTGTGAGCACGTGATTTTTGCCTCAAGCAATCAAATTCCAAGATAAAATAAAAAATATATACAAAATGATTTTTGGTTGCAATTGTTTTGATTTATATGCACAAAATACCAGTGTTTGTTTTTAATTGTTAAGAAAATAAATTCGAAATGAAAATACAAAAAAAATTAAATTAATTAGAAAACAATATCACAAAAATTATAGAACAAATACTAAGAAATGAGAAAATTAAGTATAAATACAAAAATCAGAAAATCAAGGAAAAAATACAAAAATTGGAAAATAAAAGAAATACATAAGTGTAAAATAAATACAAAGGAAATAAGTATGAAATACAAAGGAAAATACAAGAAATTCAACCAAATACAATTCAAAAATAACAAAAATGCAAAAATACAATAAGAATACTGAATTGGGCCAAATACATAGGGTAGACTTAGCCCAAATAGAATACCACACAGACCAAGCCCAAGTAGCTAGCCGGTCTGCCCAACCACTAAACCAAACGACACCGTATAAAATGATTAGATCTGGGCCGTAAGGCGGTGCCTTTACTAATAAAATGACGACGTCTAGAGAATTAATCATAACCGTCCATTATACCTAATCAAACGAACGAGGCTAATGTATCATTTAACCAAACGACGTCCCCTAAGGTAATTAATCTCAACCGTTCAATCATTTAATCCAACAGACCTAATAGGAGACCTTATTAAACTAGACGACAGCGTTTTGAAGACAAAGGATCTTGGCCGTTCATCTAGCTAAATCCAATGGTTGAGAAGCAACGTAACCACTTTAGTATATATCATACCCTCCCCGTTCAATCTCTTCATTATAGACATACACTCCCCATCTTTCATACCCTAGCCGCCCTTAGATTCCCCTTCTTCCTCCCGCCTTCTCTTATGGAGACCACCGAAACCCTACCGGTGGTCAATCCCCAACCTTCTTCTCCGGCTCAGGCCAACCTCCAAACACCCCTCTCCATCTTTAAACACCCCTTAACACCATTAACCCCGTCCAAAGACCTACCAGCTCCCCCACTCTTGAAATTTCGGTCGCCAGAACCCTAGCCGGTGACCACCAAAGTATGAACCAAACCCCCACCTTAACACCACATGACCATCTTAAGACGATCTATCACCCCACCATAACCAAATACCTCGAATATGACCCCAACCTTTCGAATATTAGAAAATGTCTCGCCAGAACCCTACTCCGGTGAGCACCCAAAACAAGAACCTCTCAAAACCTTATCCTAAATCCCCAAACACCACTCTCCTATTCAAATCAGACTCCCAAGAGCATGTTTGGGAGATCTAAAACTTAGGAGACCAAGAGTCTTTGAAACAGTAGAAAAATTAAGAAAATGAAAGAACGAAGAGAAAAAGAAGAAAGAAAGAAGAAGAGAAAGAAAGAAAAGGAAAAGAAGGAAAAAGCCCTAAAAAAGCTAACTACCCGAAACCTGTTTCTGTTCAGTGGTTTATATGTTTTGAAGCTTGCTTCTATTTAGTCTCTTTTATGTGATTATCTGTTTAAGAACATAGAAAATTTCTATGCATGTTTAAAAGCCTAAATCTATCTGTGTTCTATATCTTATTCATACTTGTTCATATTAGCCCTGAATTTTATTTCATATATGCCTGAAATCGTCTAAGTGTTCTTAAGTTCTGATATTAGCTACCTGTAAATGATGTGCTATTAGCTGTTTTCATGTGATTGTTCAATAGATCCTATCTCCACTAGGGTTTTAATTAGTTGAAGTTCAACCATTATCAACTTGTCTCTCTAAGTTCTGATTAATTTGAAAGTTAAGTCATAATTTGGGTTACTTGTGCAAACAACATGAATATTGCTATATTTGCAATATGATTTGGATGTTAGTTTCTTCTCAACTTTTTAGTGCTTATGTGTATTTAGGTTATATGTGTAAATACCTTTTGTGGTTATGTTTGCAACACAATATGAGTTTTGGTGCGTGGCTATCTTTCTAAAAGTGGCTAACATTGAATAGGTCTATAGTATGAGATTGGTTAATTTTTAATACAAGTCTTAGGGTACTATATGTTAAATACATTAAAATTACCCAAGTCTTGACTGACCTAATGTAGGTCGGGTAAATGTGATGAAATGCAAGGGGTAAAAGGGGAAAGACAAATAGTATTTATGTAGATTACATAGAGCCTATGGGGATATAAATGACTTTAGTATTTGGTTTTTCTGAAAATACTTGAATAATAAAGGGTAGACTAGGAATAACTAAAAGGTAATTGTGTAATAAACCTTAGCAAGTGGGGGAAACTAATTAAAACCTGCCCAATAAAACAAAAAGGAACAGCCCAGAACCTTCTAGTAGGGGTTCAAGGGCATTCCGTTACAATTCTGCTAGACCTCAATGTATTTAATTGAAAAGAGTGGGGGAGGGAAATAGAAATAATTAATTTGAAATTCCCCCCAAAATTACTCTATAAATAGACTGTTTCAAGCCTGAAAAAGGGGTTCAAACTTTTTAAGTGTTCACAATTTTAAGAGTTCAAAAATTTCACATATTGAGTTAAATTTATGGGGATTCAACTCTTGGGATTTCCAGCTATACAACTCTTCTACTTAGGCTTCGAGTCGAGTATTATTCCTAGGATCTTTGCTAGCTGTTTCTCTACCGTGTTCATCTCAACTAGCTTGGATTTCTGTTATTTCTCGAGTTGATGGCTATTTATCTACTGAGTTTGGGAGTTTGTTGTGTTATTACCTACTCCTGTTTGCTGTTGATACTTTGCTGCTGCCATTGTTGACTTCTCTTCTCCTTCATCTCCTTAGAACTCATCAGTTTATTTTTGTTTGATCAGGTACCCTACTAGTTCCTGAAGGTGTAATTGAAATCATGTTGAAGGGATGGAGTTATAAATTGATCTTCGATGAAGTTATTTCCGTTTCTTCTCTTATAGTTGTAGTTATAACTCGTAGATTCTTTGTAATTCATTAGGAATGGTTGTAATAATTAACAACTATATGAATTTGATCTAGATTAGAGTAGAAGTAGTTAATATTGTAGTTAAACGTAATTCAACAATTAGATATAGCTATCACATAATTCTAAAACTAAAACAGGCTAATGCACAGCTAATACACTTAGATATATAAGTATGATTCTGAAACTAGACATATAAAATTGGTTCTTAGCTATTTTGAATTATGAATCAAAACTGTTTAATTCAAAAGTATAATTAGTTCAGCTTGTATTACTGTGTACGTCTACTGAATATAAGCTGTCTACAAATTCGCTTTTAAAATTTGTGATTTTCAGTAGTTGAAGCATGTTTAGCTAATTCAGAACTCTGTTTTTCATTAGTTAAAACAAAGTGACAAAAATAACCCTGCAAACTAGTATTATGACAACTACTTGAATATCCGAATTTGCCATATAGAATAATAATACTGATACAAATTACTGTGTCATAATGTTTAATTATTTGTTAAAATTTGAAATTAGTAGTGGTCGAAAAATGTAACTTGGCAACACTTGAAATGATTAATTAGTAGTGTTGAATAATACCTGCTCAAATACTGATATTGAAATGCTAGCTTTGTTTTAATTTCGCTTACTTATTCTGGGCCTAGTCATGAACACATGCCCAAATCTGGTTAAGGTGGCATTCCTGCCTTCAAATAGGAACAATGGTATACGTTGGGCTCCAGAGGCCCAATTATCTTTTATTATGGACTGTTAAGCAGTCAAAAGTCCAGGCCAATAATGAATAATGGCCTGGACTCCTATATTATAGCCTGAAAAATTAACACAAAAACAGATATGTATTAGGAAGAAAAAACAAAAATAGAAAATATAGTGCATGAATAGGATTGGATTTTAGAAAAAAGGGATGAGCCTCGTTACAAAAAATGAAAACACACGGGGCCCCCAAATAAATTTCAACATAAAATTCTAGACTCGGAAGGACCGTTTAAAAAATTTCACGGTCTTTCCCAAAGTTAATAAAGACGTAGATATTGTAAGCGCGATTAATAAAATTACATTCCTAATACGGGTGCACATTTATGTGACCCAAATCTCAAATCTTGGCAAAGTTGAAATGCACTAAAGTCACAGGTGTACTGGTATGGTGTGACTCGAAATGCATTTTTGTGACGTCGCAAGTCTTAAAAATAACAAAGCGACACATTAATAATACATGAAAATTGAAGCATATAAAGAAATCAGATAAAAACAAATACGAAAGTTGAGCGACCGTGCAAGAACCACGGAATCTGGGAGTGCCTAACACCTTCTCCCGGGTTAACTAAATTCCTTATCCGGATTTCTAATTTTGCGGACTGTTAGACAGAGTCATAATTTCCTCGATTCGGGATTAAACCGGCTACTTGGGACACCATTATTTTCCCAAGTGGCGACTCTGAAAGTTAATAAATAAATCCCGTTTCGAATGTCCTTTAATTGGAAAAACTCTTTCCCTATTATTATTGTATCCCTTCCCGGGGTGTAGTAATAATTAGTAGCACATACATATCGATAAGTGTAAAAAGGAGGTGTGACAACTCTTGCGACTCTATTGGGAAAAAGAAACCCAGAACTTCGGTTCAGGGTTTAAGAATTCGAGCTCATTTAAATTGTTGTTTTGTTCTCATATCATTATATGCTTTGATGAACATGCTATATGTTTACCGCTATTATTGCTTGAACTGTATATATAAAATTATGCCGAAAGCCCTTCTCTTCTTACCTCCGGGGATGTGCTTACTGGTTGAGACTCCCCTTTTCTGTTAAGTCATACCCAATAAGAAATAGAGGCCGGAAAAGTTATAAAGCCTGACGATCCCGCGGGTCCCCGATATGTAGCCCCCTCCTCGATCCGAGTTGTCCACTCGGGTACATAGTCTAGTACCATTGAAAATCAGGATATTGAGCCTAGATTTAGGACGATTATTTGCAACATATATGACTTAGGGGACTCAACACAGGGGTTGGGTCCGTCTAGGACAGGCGACCCGGATATCAAAGACAGAGCATGATTATATGTTGCATTTATTTGTCCTGGATAATTATGCTGACCGGCTAAATACCTGAAAACAAAAAGAGAGAAAAATATAGCGATTTTTAGAATAGCAAATACTGACGAAACGCTGTCGAAATTTTAAAGAAAAGAAAATTTTGAAAAATAGTCGGAATAATTTTTGTCAAAATAGTTGGTCTTAAAACAATTTGACCGAACTACGTTAGTTTGATTCTCACCACTAGGCGAGATACGTAGGCAACCTGTGACGGGTCCAACCACCCTTTTTCAAAAAAATAACCAAAATGTCAAGTTTTTAGTTTTTAATAAATCAAAGTGATGCCGATTTTAAAAATAGGTGAATGTTCCGAAAGGACGCCGGAAGGCTGTTTGCGCAAAAATGGCCGCTTTTTATAGTCATTACCCTTAAATAATAATAGCCATGAAATCTTTGAACAAGGTATTTGTGAGCACGTGATTTTTACCCTACATATGAGTTATTCCCACAAAATTCAAATAAAATAATTTTTTCTTTGTTTTTATAATTGTTGCGAATTTAATGTCCTTTTTTGTGCATATTTATTTGTTAAATTAAAAAAAATAAAAAAATATATCGCATTTGCATTTAAGGATTTAATTCTACAATTAGGAGTAATTAATTTTATCTTACAAAATGAAAATCACAAAAAAGGGATCTTTTGCATTTTGCCTTTAATGTCCAAATTGTGTGATTGTATTTAATTTCCATTTAAATTTAGGTGACAATTATTATTCTGAGTTAATTAGTATTTCAAGATAATTTTAGTTTTTATAAATTAATTTTAGTATTTTGGGCTTTATTAATTAGGAAGTTGAATAATGGAGAAGAACAAAATAGAAAAATTTGGATTGGGCCATCTTACAAATTAAGTTACAAGCCCAACCCTAAGCACCCTTACCCAACCCAAAACCCCTTGGCCCAAAAAGAAAATTTCAGATTTTTTAGCCAAAAATAATCATAATCACATGACATAAAGTAGCGAGGGGCAAGGAAATCAAGGAAGAAAACAAGGAGAGGAAAACATGGATTAGTGCGTTTTCTTTAAAATAAAAATATTTTTCTTTTTAATAAAAAATCTAAAAATTTTTGAAATTCTTGACTATAAATAGAAGAGAAGATTTATGAAAAAAGAGGTGGAAAAAAGTGAGGAAACAATAGGAAGAGAAGAAAAAATAAGGAAAAAATAGAGTAGTATACACTCGATATACACTCTGGATGTAGAAGTATACACGGTCAAAATTCAATTTTTGAGAGTTTCTTTTGAGAATTGAAAAGAGTTCAAAGCTAGAAAGACAAAACAAAGAGAAAATGTGGAATATATTTTTTTTTCTATTTTTCACTGGTTTTTGTTTTTCTCCGTATTGCTGGGATTTTCGGGATTGAGGTGTTGAAGCTACTGCTCGTTGTTACTGTTGTTTTTGCGATATTTTTACCGCCCTGTTGATTTTCCATCTTCCCATTCCTTTCAATACCAGGTACACATCCCTGTTCGAAGCTATGTAACTTTGAAGCTTGATGAAATGAAGACACAGAAATTTGTTTAAAAGCATTTTATTATCTCTCCATTTTTCTTTTCTAATTAGTTGTTTAGTATTAATTTAGACTTGTAATTCATTAGGATAGCATTTTATGTATAAGTGAAAAATCGAAAAAAACAATGTAATAAGTAGTAAATAGTAGTAGTATAGTTATAGTAGCTAAATCACCTAGTTTAATAGGTTAAAATCATGAAACAAGGTTAATTAATCCTGACATGAATTGATAACAACAAGCTCGCAGTAATAACTTTAATTAGTTTTATGTAGGTAATCTATTTTGGTATTTGACACTTAGATCCAAACAAGTCCTTAAACAGTAAAAATGAAATGAAATTATAACTTAGTTAAGACTGGTTTTTCGTAATATCATACAACGACTCAATGATGAAATGTAATTACGTATCTGCGAGTGAGCCAATTTAGCCTAGGTGTAAATGACTGAATCGTTAGTTTAGTTCTGATTCACATGTTTAAAGTAGTCTCTTGTCAATTAGTTATTAAAGAGTTCAGATCAGTGACATAAATTAGTCATTGAGAATAAAGTAGAAATAGTCTTGTCAATTAAGTTTTCTGCATGTTCGACTTTCATGATTCAGATTCAATATTGTTAGTTTCTGTATAGAATTTATCTCTTAATAAATAAAATATAGTTTGAATTCATTTCTCTTTTATTTATGAGTTTCTACTTTTATCATGAGTTCTCATTTTTGTTTTCATTACTACTGCTTCGTCTCTGGTCTGGGCCTGATGTGTGACTTAGGCCTGGAATATGTTCAAGAATTAACTGGGCTATTGAACGAAAGCCCAAATCAGGTCTGGGTCACTAAGACCCAGATAGATGTAATGATTTGTTAACTATAATCCAGAAGTCCAGGCTCAATAACAATGGCAGCAAAGGAACTGTAATAACACGGAAATATATATATATATATATATATATATATATATATATATATATATATATATATATATATATATATATATATATAGTTAAATTGATTAAGGGAAAAAATATTGATAGAAAAGATAGTGACACTATAAGTATGGTCTTTAAAAGATACATGGGACGAGCCTCACATAATAGCAAAAACAGTGGTGCCCCCTTTTAAGTAATTGATAAAATATGTAATAGATTTGGGAAGGTTAATAGCGAATTCCATAACCTCTGCCAAAAGATTTAAAGGCGTTAGACACTTATTAGGCACGATTTAATAAATATACCTTCCTTAATACGAGTGTGCACTTGGTGCAACTCAAATCATAAATCCCGGCGAAGCCGAAATGTATTAAAAGTCACAGGCGTACTGGTTGCGACGTGACTCGAAATACGTTTTCACGACGTCACAATTCTTTAAAAATATTAATGTTGAAAACACATACATATTGTTAAAAAAACGTATAACAAGTCACGTAAAATTGAGAACGGCGGTTGAGCGACCTTGCTGAAAACACGGAATCCGGTGCCTAACACCTTTTCTCGGGTTAACAGAATTCCTTATCCAGGTTTCTGTTTCGCAGACTGTAATACAGAGTCAACTTCCTCGGATTCGGGATTAACCAGTGACTTGGGACACCATTATTTCCCTAAGTGGTGACTCTAAAAATTAAATAAAATCCCGGACCGATTGTCCTTTATTTGGAAAAACTCCTTCCTCCTTGTTATTATATCCTTCTCGGGTATTTGAACATTGAGGCATACCCAACGTATCTTTTAAAAAGGGATCGTAAAGGGGTAGTAAAAGGGGAGGTGTGACAGCTCTGGCGACTCTGCAGGGGACAACAACCCAGAACTTCGGTTTCAGGGTTTAAGAATTCGAGCTCATTAGAATCGTCGTACTCGATATTATTTGACTTTGTTATATGCTTTGAACAACATGCTATGTGTTTTACCGTTTTGATATTATATGGATTGTATATATAAATTGTTCCGAAAAACCCTTCTCTTCTTCAACTCCGGGTATGTGCTTACTGGTTGAGACTCGCCTTTCTGTTAAGTCACACCTAAATTAAGAAACAGAGGCTGGATAAATTACAAAGCCGATTGACTCTGCTAGTCACCGGTACGTAGCCCCCTCCTCGATCCGAGTTGTCTACTCGGGTACACGGTCTAGCACCATATGAAGCTATAAGATATTGAACATAGGTCTAGGACGATTATTTGCATCATAACTGACTTTGGTGACTCAACACAGGGGTTGGGTCCGTCTAGGACAGGTGACCCGGTAATTAAAGACCGATCATACTATGTGTTGCATTTTTAATTATCTTTGATCGTTATGCGGACCGGCAAAACTACCGAGAGTAGAAAAGAATATTCAAAAATGAAAAAAGAGAGATAGAATTAGTGATAAAAGAGTTGTTGGAAAATTTGGAAATTTGGAAAATGAGAAAATATGGCTTTGTTGAAATAATTGGTCAATTAATTTGACCGAACTACGCATGTTTGATTCTCGCCATTAGGTGAGATACGCAGGCAACCCTTGAACGGGTACAACCACCCTTTTAGAAAAAGACCAAAAATATTTTTTTCAAATAATCGAGGTGATCGCTATTTTTGGAAATAGTCGAATGTTCTGAAAGGACGCCGGAAGGCTGTTTTGGCAAAAATGGCCACTTCGAAAGTCATGTTTCCCCTTTTACAAAAATAAAAATGAAAACTTACTTTCAAAAATATTTTTCATTTTTCTAAATAAAATAGCCTTAATAAATGTGTAGGATGATCACGATACAAAATGAACCCTTCACTCTAATGAATAGAATCCCTTTGGAGCTAAGACTATGGTGGAACGACATGGGACAGGAACGACAGAATTGGGTCAAATGCTACTTAAAGGATCTTACGGGTTTAATGGACATAATTCCCCGAGGTGATATAATCCGAGCACTTGTCACATACTGGGATCCTGCTCACAACGTTCTACATTTTCGGACTTTGAACTCACTCCCACTCTTGAGGAAATTGTTTACTATATAGGGAAAAATGAGTTCCCCTTAAAAGAGAAATACCCGATGGCTCCAAGAGCAATAACGGTGCACCGTTTCCTTGACTCCTTGAAGATTGCTCGAAACGTCCACAACGAGGATTTGGTTAACGGGTTTTGCTCCCTAAACTTCATCTATAGTAGATACGGACATGTCGGGGGTTTCAATGACCCCACGAACAAACTTTGTAGCAAGTCCAACCGAGCTAAATGGGAGGAGCATCGACGATTCGCTTTCCTAGTGGAGTTTCTCAGGATAATCATATTTCCAAGAAAGGATGGGCACATTGATAAGAGAGTCGCCGGGGTAGCCAGCACTTTGATTGTACAAGATAATTGCACTTTGGCTCCGATGCTTATAGCGGATATCTACCGTGCCCTGACTACATGTAAAGTAGGGTGCAACTTCTTTGAGGGATGTAACTTGGTTCTGCAAATTTGGTTGATAGAACATCTATGCCGTCATCCTTCGTTCTCAAGCTATGGGCCGACTGAAAGAATGTGCCTCGAAGAATTCTATACAAGAACAAATGAAGTTAAGCTGCCAGAGGGAGTTAAAGGTTGGATTTCATATCTGAGATCATTGACCGATAGCCAAATCGATTGGGCATGCGGATGGTTGCCCCTCGATGAGGTGATTTACATGCCGACGGAAGGGTCACACTTCTTGATCATGGGTTTGAAAAGTATCCACCCTTATGCCCCGTACAGGGTCCTACGATAGCTTGGAAGGTGTCAAGTTATAACAAAGGATGGGGACCTGAGTTTGCAAATAATAGAGAATAGTCTGGATGGGCAATTCCCGGAAGCAAAGGTCCGACAGATTTGGAATGAGTGTCAAAATTTGAAGGCAAAAACTTGTGTGGAGAATAGAGCTCGGGGAGAAGTATCGCCAGGGTACGCTGCATGGTATCGATGGGGTATTGAGCATGATAGGCCATCGAAAAGACCTTACTTTCAAGATTTGGCGGAGCAGTCTAAGGAAAGCAGAAATTGGGCGGCCAAAAAAAACTAGTATAAGGCCAAAATCAGCTTGCTAGAAAAATAGTTGCGGGATCTCCAGTTCGAGAGCAATTTACAAGCAGCATCTGACGAAGGAGAAAAGAAGCAGCGGAAAAGGAGAATGAAATTCTAAAGGCTCAAGTTGCAAAAATGAAAACTGCATCCGAGACCCCTGTTCGCTTAGCCCGAGATGAGAAGCTAATTGAAAATCTTTGGCGCAAAGTGAATGACTACAGCTTTGATCTGGACAAGGCAGAAAAAGAGTTAGTTAGGGTTCGGAAGCAACTGGCCAAAAATGCCGAGGAAAGAGCTAGGTTGGTTCAGCAGCTACAAGACAAACATGAGGTTGAGGTAGCTCGTTCAAGAAAGAAAGTCATCACAGCCACTGTCAAGACTAACAAGATAATCAAAGAATTCGAAGAAGAAAGAGAAAATTGTTACATGACTATGGCTCGGTTGGAGTTCGAGCTACAACAACTACAGAAAGAGAACCAACACACCTTAGATGCTCGCGCCAAACAGATTAGCAGGTTACTTCAAGAGAAAGGGGTCGTTCAAGAAAGAATTGTACATATTGCTCAATATATCACCCGAAATTGCCAACTGTGTGAAGACATGTCCCGAGCAACATTTGTATCAGCATTGAAATTCTTTGTGAAGCAAGTCATGTCCGACCTAGATAGGCTCCAAAGTGGATTAGCATATAGGCCCGCGGCAAGATCGAACGACGTCTCGCAGGCATCAGGAGCATTAATGTATTCATAGGGCATGCATTTTGTATTCGTATTTCGTTTTTCATTATTAGCACAACATCATCTTGTAAATCAATGTTTTTGAATATCAATGAAAGGATTAAAAAGTTGTTGCTAATCCTTTTTTTTTGCTTTGTATCAATTGTTTGCACGATAGGCAAATAAGTAGGAACGAAAATTAATAAAGAAAATGAAAAAGAGAAGAGAAAAGAAAAGGAAAAAAAAGAGAGAAAAGAAAAGAAGAAAAAAAGGATGATGTTAGTTCAAAATGGAATAAGTGCCGGGATGATGCATGACGATCGAAAGCAAAAGTTGTGATTTTTTCAATCGTTGCACCTTATCCTTTTATGTACTAACTATTAAAAAGTGTTGTTATTTATGAGAACCAGATTTCAGCTGGCAACTGGTACTCTGGCAAATCATCATTACAACACGCGATCAAAGACTATGACTAAGGCTATATCTCAGGAAATTGAGCCGACTATCATGGACCCAGTGCAAGAAAAAGAGGTCGTGGATGTGGCATGGATGAAGGAGGAAATGTATAAGCTCAAGCAGCAGATGTGAGAAATGTACCAAGCTTTGTCCAGGGGTCAACCCTTACCCGCATATCCAGCCAACCCAGCATATGTCCCTCCCGCCAATCCTAATCCCGAGCCACCGACCATGAACTCATCCTCCATGTACCGTGATTACCACCACTACTATGCCTCCACTTCACAGGCACCACCTGTTGCTCTGCATAAGTGGTCAAGTGAACCGGTGTTCCATGTGCAAGATACCCATTACTATCCACCGGAGCCGACATTTAGGCAGCATGAATCTTATACCCCACTGATGGAGACAACTGAAGAAAAGCCCGTCAAGAACTTGGAACAAGAGGAAATGGAACGGAAGATGAGGAGTTTAGAACAGTCTTTCCGTAACATACAAAGGCTAGGAGGTCAAATGAGCGTAGCATACAAAGATTTATGTCTGTTCCCAGAGGTGCAGCTCCCGATTGGGTTCAAGCTACCTAAATTCAACATGTACGATGGACATGGGGATCCTGTAGCCAATATCAAGGGTTATTGCAGCAAGATGCGCGGTGCAGGAGGGAAAGATGAACTCTTGATGGCATACTTTAGTCAGAGTTTGAGTGGTTCTGCGCTGGAGTGGTATACACGTCAGGATCACACTAGATGGTTCATCTGGGACGATCTAGCGCGATCATTTGCCAACCACTTCTAGTACAACATGGAGATAATACCAGATAGGCTGTCGCTTACCAAGACGGAGAAGAAGCCCGGAGAAAGTTTTCGGGAGTATAGCTTTAGATGGAGGGAACAAGCGGCACGAGTGGATATCCCAATGAAGGAGACTGAAATGGTAGATTGTTTTCTGTAGGCCTTAGAGCCTACTTACTACGGTCATCTGGTGTCGGCTATTGGTAAGAATTTCAATGAAGTAGTGAAAATGGGGAGTTTTATAGAGGAAGGGTTGAAAACCAACAAAATCATGAGCTTTTCTTCTATCAAGGCCACGAATCAGGCTATACAAACCGGGAACGGAGGATCTATTGGAAAGAAGAAGAAGGAAGAGGTTTCGGTTGTAGAAAGTAAACCATGGACTCGGAGCCAAAGCATATACCATCACCCACCTCGCCCATATCAACCATACCCACCAGCACCTTACAACCCACCTCCACCATATTATCCACCCACTACTCCACATTACCCCATCCCACAAGCCCAACCTTACACATTGCCCCCTCATGTATGGCGAGCCCAAGTCCCACAAAACGTCTATCATACACAGAACACCTACTCTACTTCCAGAACCTACAAGAACCCAAATAGACCTAATTTTTGACCTGATCCAGAAATGAGAAACAGAGCCCAAACAAAGAAAAAATTCACCCTATTGGGGGAGTCTTACACCAGACTCTATCATCGTCTGAAAGAATTAGGGATGCTTAACCCGATTGAACCAAAACTGCCAAACCCCCACTCCCAGAAACATTGACAGGTCAGTCAGGTGTGAATATTGCTCCGGATCACCGGGGCACGATACTGAAAAGTGTTGGCACTTGAAATCTGCTATACTGGAGCTCATTGACAGTAGGAGAATTGAGGTACATGCTCCAGAAACTCCAAACTTCACTCAGAATCCACTGCCGACTCATCATGAGATACACATGATAGAGTTAGAACAAGAAAAGAGCAGCAGGAAGCCGTCCCAATCAGTAATGATGATAAAAGCCAACAGTAAAGTGGAGAAAGAAGTTGAGAAAGAGAAAGCGACAGCTGAGGTGCCAGTGCAAAAGTCGCCAGTGGTTGAAACTTTGAAAATTGTGGTGCCATGGGTTAAGCCGATGTTGACAGTAAAAGGAGCATGCATGGAACCAGTGATCATAAAGCCAGTGGTGCAAATGCTGGTGGTTGATACCAAAGCCATACATTGGAACTACAACAAGGTTGTAGTAATGTACAAGGGAAAGAAGTTACAGGGGAGGTCAAGGAAACACATGGCCTCACTCGTTCCGGGCGGTGCTTTGCGCCGGAGGAGTTAAGAAAAATGAAAGTGGAAAAGGAGAGTCATGTGAAGAAACCGGTCTCTGAAGAAGAAGAAGAAGAATTTCCGAAGAAGATAAAAGCTCAAGACTACTCGATAGTAGAATAGCTGAGAAAGACGCCTGCACAAATCTCATTGCTTTCATTGTTAATTCAGTCAGGGGAGCACAAAAAGGCATTGTTGAAAATACTGAATGAAGCACATCACCCCGAAAAGATCTCAGTCTGCCATCTTGTGAAGATTACCAACAAGATTTTTGAGTCGAACAAGATAACAATCTCGGACAATGAATTGCCTGTCGAAGGTCTGAACATAACAAGGCATTCTATCTTACTGTCAAAAGTGAAGAATCAGTGGTTACTCGAGTTTTAATAGACAATAGTTCAAGTGCAAACATGTGTCCACTCTCGACTCTCGGAAAGTTAAAGATTAATCCTGACAGAATCCGGCGAAATAGTGTGAGTGTTCGAGGGTTTGATGGAGGAAGCAAAAATACCTTGGGAGATATTGTGCTGGAGGTCACCATTGGGCCGGTAGACTTTACCATGGAATTTTAGGTGTTAGATGTCACTGTGTCCTATAATCTATTGCTGGGTTGGCCATGGATCCATGCGGCTAAAGCCGTACCATCATCCTTACACCAAATGGTAAAGTTCGAATGGAAACATCAAGAAATTATAGTACACGGAGAGGAAGACGCTTGCAATACCATAATGCTTTTAGAGGAAGCAGATGGGGACAAGGGTCCCTAGGTGTATCAATTGACATACACTGTGATAGTGAACAAGATAACAGAAGGAGAGAGCTTTCCAATCCCTAGAGTGGCATCTACCGCAGTGATGGTAGCCAAAAAGATGATCAAGAATGGATTTACACCGGGAAAAGGTCTAGGAATAGCCTTACAGGGAATAACTCAACCTGTCCATCTACTAGTAAACAATGACACATTTGGCTTAGGCTTCAAACCTACCCATACCAACATCCAGAAAGCCAAATGAACCAAAAAGAAAAATTGGACCCTCCCTAAACCAGTCCCAAAATTGTTCGACACCTTCACCAAGCCTGGTACACAACGACATCGAGTGACTGCTGCGTCAAGGTATGCTGAGATTAGACCTGATGCAGAACTCCTGGCGAGGTTTGAAATGTTATTCGGGGACGTGAACATGGTGGAGATGGGCGAGGGTACCAGCAAGACAGATATTCAGTTCGTAAGGTCTAGTGTTGCACTCAATAATTGGGAAGCCACTCCATTTCCAATCAGGAGGGAGTCTTGGTAGTTAGCTTTCGAAATATATCATCTTTTCCCAAAAAGCCATTTTATTTTTGTAGTCCCCACCCCCATTGAAATCAAATGTACCCAGTCTTTCTTCATCTTTTGAAAATATCAATGAAATGCAGTTTCTTATTCTTTCTTCATTTTCGCCTTATTTTTATTTATTTTTTCTTTTTCTTCCTTTTGTACAGTTCAGTATGCGCTGATTCTGATGATATGTCATGCATGAAGGATTCCCGACCCAGTTCTAACAATCGAATTATTATACAAGAAATTAAGAATGAGAGTGAAATAGAATATGAAGATGAGGAAATACTGGAGGAAATAAGTAAAGATTTGAATCAATATGAGGGAAAACCCAAACCAAACTTAAGTGAAAGAGAATCTATCAGTCTGGGGAGTGAGGATAATGTCCGAGAGACAAAAATCAGTGTACACTTAGAAGTCTCCCTCAGGGAAGAGTTAATAAAGCTGTTGCACGAATTCAAGGACATCTTTGCCTGGTCCTATGATGACATGCCCGGAATTAGCACTGATTTGTTGGTAAATAAGTTGCCTATTAATCCTGAATGCCGGCCGGTAAAGCAAAAGTTGAGAAAACTCAAAACGGACAGCAGCGTGAAAATAAAAAAAGAAGTGAATAAGCAGTTTGAGGCAAAGGTCATATGAGTTACTAAGTACCCCACCTGGTTAGCAAATGTTGTGCTAGTTCCAAAGAAAGATGGAAAAACTAGGGTGTGTGTTGATTACAGAGACCTCAACAAGGCCAGTCCAAAGGATGATTTCCCATTGCCAAATATCCACATACTAATCGACAATTACGCAAAACGTGAAATTGGCTCTTTTGTAGATTGCTATGCGGGTTATCATCAGATCCTAATGGACGAAGATGATGCGGAGAAAATAACTTTTATTACGCCTTGGGGAACATACTGCTATAGAGTGATGCCATTTGGGTTAAAGAATGCCGGAGCTACTTATATGAGGGCATGACTACAATGTTCCATGATATGATGCATCGAGAAATTGAAGTGTATGTGGACGATGTCATCATAAAGTCTAAGAAGCAACATGATCATGTCAAGGACATGAGGAAGTTTTTCCAAAGACGTCGAAGGTATAATCTTAAACTCAATCATGCGAAATGTGCTTTTGGAGTACCTTCAGGGAAGCTATTGGGATTTATAGTAAGTCGGCGAGGCATTGAACTAGATCCGTCAAAGATAAAAGCCATCCAGAGTTTGCCTCCACCGAAGAACAAGAAGGAAGTAATGAGTTTACTAGGAAGGTTGAATTATATTAGTCGGTTCATCGCTCAGTTGACATCAACATGTGAGCCTATTTTCAAGTTGTTAAAGAAGGATGCAGTAATGAAATGGTACCGATAAATGTTAGGAGGCCTTTGATAAAATCAAGGAATATTTGGCAAATCCTCCAGTGTTAGTTCCTCCAGAGCCGAGAAGACCTTTGATCTTATATCTGACAGTGCTTGATAATTCTTTTGGTTGTGTACTGGGACAGCACGATAAAACGGGCAAGAAAGAACAAGCTACATATTACCTTAGTAAGAAATTCACATCCTACGAGGTAAAATATACTCAGTTAGAAAGAACATGTTGTGCATTGACCTGGGTGGCTCAGAAATTAAAGCACTATCTGTCAGCATACACCACATATCTGATATCACGGTTAGATCCTCTGAAGTATATATTCCAGAAGCCTATGCCTACAGGAAGACTTTCTAAATGGCAGATTCTGCTCACATAATTTGACATCATTTATGTAACACGTACGACGATGAAGGCGCAAGCAGTTGCAAATCACTTGGCAGAAAATCCAGTGGATGATGAGTATGAGCCACTAAAGACATACTTTCCGTATGAGGAGACAATGAATGTTGAAGAAATAGAACAAAGTGATAAGCCAGGATGGAAGATGTACTTCGACGGAGCCGTCAACTGTAAAGGAGTTGGGATTTGAGCAGTGCTTATTTCAGAAACGGGTCAACACTATCTCGTTACCGCTCAGCTTTGATTTTTCTGTACCAACAATATGGCCGAATATGAGGCGTGTATATTGGGATTGAGGATCGCAATAGATATGGATGTTCAAGAGATCTTGGTCATGGGTGACTCGGATCTTTTGGTACATAAATTCAGGGAGAATGGTAGACAAGAGATTTGAAATTGATACCTTATCGGCATTGTCTACATGGACTATCCGAAAGATTCCTATCCATAGAGTTCAAACATATCCCAAGAATGCACAATGAAGTAGCAGATGCTCTGGCCACAATATCCTCTATGTTACATCATCCGAACAAAGCCTAAATAGATCCACTTCAGATACAGGTGTAACATCAGAGTGCTTACTATTTTGCTGTGGAAGGAGAGTTGGATGGAGAACCGTGGTATCATGATATCAAAGAATACTTGAAGGTAGGAAAATACCCAGAGCAAGCCACCGGAGATCAGAAGAGAGCCATAAAACGCTTAGCAAATGGCTTCTTCCTCAGTGGAGGAATTATATATGAAAGAACACCAGACTTGGGCTTGCTGAGATGTGTGGATGCGCAACAAGCTGATAAGATTATGACTGAGGTGCACGCTGGAGCTTGCGGACCTCATATGAGCGGGTATATCTTAGCAAAGAAGATTCTGAGAGCCGTGTATTATTGGCTCACCATGGAGCGGGACTGTATCAGGTATGTGAGGAAATTCCACCAATGCCAAGTACATGGAGATTTAATCCACTCCCCACCTTATGAATTGCATACGATATTTGCACCCTGGCCATTTGTTGCCTAGGGCATGGATGCTATCGGACCAATAGAGCCAGCAGCTTCTAATGGACATAGATTCATTTTGGTCGCGATTGACTACTTCACTAAGTGGGTGGAGGCAAACACATTCAAAGCGGTGACGAAGAAATCCGTAGTGGATTTTGTGCATGAAAATATTATATGCCGATTTGGAATACCCAAAGTAATTATCACAGATAACGGGGCTAATCTGAACAGTCACTTCATGGCGGAAGCATGTCAGAGATTTAAGATCCTGCATCATAACTCTACACCTTACAGGCCAAAGGCAAATGGGGCAGTAGAAGCTGCAAACAAGAATATAAAGAAGATCCTTAGGAAAATGGTGGAGGAGTCTAGACAATGGAACGAGAAGTTGCCTTTCACTCTTATGGGTTATCGCACAGTAGTACGCACTTCTATCGGCGCCACACCCTATTCATTGGTATATGGGACAGAGGCTGTTATACCCGCGGAAATCGAGATACCGTCACTACGAATCATAGCTGAAGCTGAGATAGGTAACGAGGAATGGGTAAAAGCCCGACTGCACAATTAAATATGATTGACAAGAAGAGGTTGGCAGCGGTTTGCCACGGGCAATTGTATCAACAAAGAATGGCCAAAGCATATAATAAGAAGGTGCGTCCTCGGAAGTTTGAAGTTGGACAACTTGTATTGAGACGTATCTTACCACATTGGGCTGAAGCAAAGCGCAAATTCGCGCCAAACTGGCAAGGGCCATTTGTCGTATCACGAGTGTTGTCTAATGGGGCATTATATTTGACAAACATTGAAGGGAAATGCGTAGAGACTGCTATCAATTCGGATGCGGTTAAAAGATACTATGTATGATTCCTTTTCAATTGTATGATTGTATTTTGTTGTGATTTTGGAATTGAAATGGTGAAGGCATTTTATTCTCTATCCAAACACTTTATCCATTGGAATCCCCTTCGAGCTGTGTTCAATATATTCTTTCATACCCCTCTCTCAGAATTGCTTACGATACAAAAGAAAAATAGCCAAAAAGAAGGAAAAGAAAGAATAAAAAAAAGAGAAAAAAAAAAGAGAAAAAGAAAATGCAAGCAAAAGAAAAAGACTAGGAAATCGGGAAAAAGTCAAACAAAACCATGAATTATGGCGTAGTCTGAACTACGTCTGACTTGATCCCTAAAGGGTACGTAGGCAGCCTCACTGAGGTTCAATCACAATAAAGAAAAAATCCAAAAATCCCCCACATATTGAAACTGGGGCAGAAGTTATGTTTTATAATCCCGAGAGTTGTAAATATTTTTAAACCCTCGTAAATTTTGAGCCTTTATACCTTTCTTTCTTAACACATCCAAAAGCCACGTTACAGTCCAAAGAAAGACCTTCTAATCAATTTCAAGAAAATAACAAATGCAATGAGAATAAAGGAAGATCGGTACATTGGACAACATCAGTGGTGCAGAAAAACAAAAGACAAAAAGGAAAAATGAAAAATGAAAAAATGAGAGAGTCTCATCGCTGAAAACCTTAACCGGCACTGTGAGCCGACTGTGAGGTTGAGAGAAATAAAAATGAGAGAGTCTTGTTAGTGAAACCTATAACGGCACCGCAAGGCGATTGTGAGGTTGAGAGAGAATAAATGAGAGAGTCTTATTGGTGAAAACCTTTCACGGCACCATAAGGTGATTGCAAGGGGTTATTTCTGAAAAGAGAAAAGCAAAAAAAAAATATATATAGGATCGGTTTGGGTTGCAAGAAATTTGGAGTCAGAATAATGTATTGAACGAACTGGGTCGGGGTTTAAATACATGACATGGTCAACAGAATCAGCCAACATACCCAGATAAGTCCTATCACTTCTCCAAAACACCCTTACCCTTTTGAAATTCATTTTCCTGCATTTCATTGTTTATCCTTTGAAGGCTAACTACTAGCTTCCGATGATAAGATTTGAAATAACACTAGATCAGAAGAGAAAAAGAAAGGAGTTGAAAAGACATAAAGGAGGTTGGCAAACAGAGCCAAAAGAAAAGAAAACAAAAAGGTGAAAAACAAGAAAATACAAAAAGAGCTTGCAGAAGATAGTCAATTGAAAGACCGCACACCGGAAGAAAATCATAAGAGGAAAAGCAATAAGAGGCGGGAGCGGCAGATGCCAGTTGCCAGAAGCTTATAACTAATAAGATTTTGTTTTTGTGATTTAGACAGGAACAAATCGTCACTAATCACTTTAAAGTGAATGTGACCAATGTGGAAGGATACAAAACATTAAAAAAGAAAGTTTAGCAATAAATGGGGGAATCCATGGATGAAAATCAACCAATCAAGAAAATACAAAAACAGCGAGGAGGTATCAGCTTTTTAAATTCACACCCCAATTATCAAACTGAGGGAATACTTTTTCTGCATTTGCATTTCATGCATCAGGCACCCACCTGAATAACAAGGGAATATTTTTCTATAAAATTTAATTTCATGCATTAGGCGCCCACCTGGATAACAAGGGAATACTTTTCGCATTCGCATTTCATGCATCAGGCGCATATTCGCATTTCATGCATCAGGCGCCCACCTGGATAACAAGGGAATACTTTTTTGCATTCGCATTTCATGCATCAGGCGCCATTTTAATTTCTGTTCAGGCGCCCACCTATATAACAAGGGAATACATTTCTGCAATTTTAATTTCTGTTCAGGCGCCCACCTGGATAACAAGGGAATACATTTGTGGAATTTTAATTTTTGTTCAGGTGCCCACTTGTATAACAAGGGAATACATTTCTACATTTTTAATTTTTGTTCAGGCGCCCACCTGGATAACAAGGGAATACATTTTTGCAATTTTAATTTCTGTTCAGGCACCTACCTGTATAACAAGGGAATACATTTCTGCAATTTTAATTTCTATTCAGGCGCCCACCCGTATAACAAGGGAATACATTTATGCATTTTTAATTTATGTTCAGGCGCCCACCTGGATAACACGGGAATATTTTCTGCATTTTTAATTTCTGCATCAGGCGCCCACCTGGATAACAAGGGAATATTTTTCTGCATTTTTAATTTCTGTTCAGGCGCCCACCTGGATAACAAGGGAATACATTTATGCATTTTTTAATTTCTGTTCAAGCGCCCACCTGTATAACGAGGGAATACATTTCTGCATTTTTTATTTCTGTTCAGCCGCCCACCTGGAAAATGAGGGAATACTTTTTCAAATAATAAAATTTTTCTTTAAATTCTAATATCCAATAATATGATGTGCCCAGTCATCATACTAGGGCAGAAAAAAAAAACAATTTTTGGTTGTTTATTTTGTCGCAAGCAGAGATCCACATGGAAATGGACGTATATTTCATATTGAAGCAGTTGAACAAGTTCAAGGCAATAACAATAATGCTGTTGGAAGAGAAAATACAAGTTCAAGGCAACAACAAGAATGTCGTTAGAAGAATACAAGTTCAAGGCAAAAACAAGAATGCCATGAGAAGAATACAAGTTCAAGGCAATAACAAGAATGTCGTTGGAAGAAATACAAGATGAAAGATCAAGGCAACACAAGAACAAGTTGGAAGGCATAGATAGGATTTTTTGTAATTCATAGACTATAGCTTAGGATAGTTTCTTTTATTTTTACCATGGTGTAATAAGGCGTCAGTCAGCAGTAACAGCAGTAACAACAGCAACAGCAGTGAGATCACAGTCCCTGGTAGTCCCAGCTACCAGACATTCCTGAACTACACTAGGCCTACTACAGATATTCAGTCGGAACAAGGCTGTCACGACCCAAATCCGGTCGTGATGGCGCCCAACAATCAAGCTAGGCCAGCCGGACCAACAATTTAATTATAACACAATACCAGTCCCCAAATGGACAACCCAAGAAGAATATATGAGTTTAAGAACTCCAATAATAATAATACTGAACAAAAGTACTGACACTCCCAAAGATCCGGAGTCACAAGTCTAGAGCCTCTAACAAAACCCAACAGGAAATAGAGAGTACGATATAGAAGTACTCAAGTCTGAATACAAAATATAAAATAACAACTGGAATAAGAGGAGAAGCTAGGTTCTGCGAACGTAGGCAGCTACCTCAGCAACTCGATGTGACAATGTAAACGCTGGAGATGCCGGTCTACTGCTCCTGAGTACCTGAGTCTGCACACAAAAGGTGCAGGGAGTAGGGGTGAGTACTAAGTACTCAGTGAGTAACAAATATATATATGTAGCTGACAGTAAGAAATCCACAAAATACCACAATATGAAGCTACACTACAGTCCGAATCTCCTACGAACTAGCAACAATAATACAATACAGCTACCACAGAGTAATTCAACAAATACAGATGCAATGCAATGCACATAACCGCTACGGCGTGTAGCCCGATCCAATTTAACGTCGACGGCGCTCACTTGGGGTGTGTACAGACTCCGGAGGGGCTCCTACAGCCCAAGCGCAATACTGCTGCGGCGTGCAGCCCGATCCACATATCAACCACTGCGGCGTGCAGCCCGATCCCATGCTCAGTCCACGATAAGCAATTAAGTCACAAAACAATTCATTTTCCTTAATTCTAGTTCTCAATTCATAATTTATGAAAAATACTTTAACTTTATTAAATTTGTAAAAGCCGGTGACTTAGCATTTCAAAAGTGTGATTTCAATTTCTAGGACTGAGATCAGTGATTTAAGCAATTATAGCTATCACATAAATATTGTCCTCTAAGGACGCTACAGATCGGCACAAGGCCCCAAACAAGGCTTACAGCCCACAAATATATCAAATACAGTGTATTTCCAACATTAACAACATATCATTTACTTTCGGGATGGACCAAGTCTCAATCCCTAATCACAATCAATCTCGCACCTGCCACGGTGTGCGAGCCACGCCCTACTAGCGTCACAATGTGCTAAGCCGGGGTTTCGAACCCTCAAGCTACCATATACACAAACTACTCACCTCTAGCCGGTCGTAGACTCGTCCGCGATGCCTTTTCCTTTGAATTTCGTTGCCTCGTGTGTAGAATCTAGTCAAATAACAATAATTATATCAAATACGGGTCAAAGAATCATAACCCGCTTCAATTTATATGAAATTCGCATAATTACACTAAGTTGGTAAAACCCGACCCCGGGCCCCACTGCTCGGAAAATTCCGAAATTAGTACCAACGCGATCCTTATCTCGCCACGAGTCCATGCATATAAAATTTATCGAAATCGGAGTTCAAATGGCCTTCCAAATCCAAAAATCCCGTTTTCAATACTTAGGCCATATTTCTTCAAGATTTCAACCCAATTTCATGAAGATTGATGTTAATACTACCATAAAATGATGTTTTTGAGTCAAGAATCTTACCTCCGACGAATACCCGATGACTTCTCGGTGATTTCCTCGAGTTTTCTTCTCTCTAGGGCTCAAAATTGAGTTTTGGGGGTGTAAACCCCTAACCCCTCTGTTCTGCAATTTAATTCACTGCCAGAGACTGTTGTTCTTCGCGTTCGCGTGAGCTCCCACGCGTTCGCGAAGAACAGATCCTCCTTACTCTTCGCGTTCGCGTCGCTTACCACGCGTTCGCGATGCACAATTCCATTACCCTTCGCGAACGCGACACATCCCACGCGTTCGCGATGCACAAGTTTCCAGCCGCCCAGATTTCTTCTACGCGTTCGCGATACACCTCCCGCGAACGCGAAGCACAACACCCACGACCCTACGCGAACGCGACCCAAGCAACGCGTTCGCGATGCTTAACACCCCTGACCTACGCGAACGCGACTCCCCCTCCCGCGAACGCGATGCACAAAAAAGATTGGCCTTCGCAAACGCGGCCCTTGCCACGCGAACGCGAAGGCTTAAAGGCCTGGGCAGAACCTGCGGTTTTTCTGCAGATTTTTGCCAAGTCCAAATGCCCGGTTGATGGTCCGAAATCATCCCGAGGCCCCCGGGACCCCAACGAAAACCACCAACGTACTCCAAAACATGATACGAACTTGTTCCAATCATAAAAACACCATACTAAACATCAAAATCACCAATTATCCACGGATTCAAGCCTAAGTTTCTTCAAAACTTTCAAAACTAACATTCAATCCAAAACCCGGTCAAACGATGTCCGAATGACCTGAAAATTTGCAGGACACATCCAAAATCACATAACGAAGCTATAGAAATTGTCGGAATTCCATTCCGACCCCCGGATCAAAATATCACCTACCATCCGGTTTTCGCCAAAATTCAACATTCGCCAATTCAAGCTTAAAACTACACCGGACCTCCGAATTCAATTCCGATTGTTCTCCTAAGTCATAAATGATCCTCCGGAACTAGTCGAATCATCAGAATCCGGTTCCGAGCACTCTAACTCAATAGTCAACTCTTGGTTGACTTTTCATATTCAAGCTTTCTTCAAACATGCTATTTGTTTCATTTTCAATCCAAATCACTCCTAACTCACCCGATATACTCTAATACTGTTTTAAAAGCATAATATATGTAAATGCAAGGTAACGGGGTGGAAATTCCCGTAACGACGGGCCGGGTCGTTACATTCTCCCCAACTTAAACAAACGCTCGTCCGCGAGCGGGTTAAGAAACATACCTGGAGTATCAAACAAGTGTGGATATCTACTTCGCATCTCCTGCTCGGTCTCCCAAGTTGCTTCCTCCACAGGACGACCTCTCCACTGCACTTTCACTGAAGCTATATCCTTAGATCTCAGCTTACGAACCTGTCGACCCAAAATGGCTACTGGTTCCACATCATAAGTCAAATCCTCATCTGGCTGTATCGTGCTGAAGTCCAACACATGAGACGGGTCTCAGACATACTTCCGGAGCATAGATACATGGAACACCGGGTGAACTCCCGACAAACGGGGTGGCAAAGCAAGCATATAAGCCACCTCCCCAACTTTCCTAAGCACCTCAAAAGGTCCAATGAACCTTGGGCTCAACTTTCCTTTCTTTCCAAACCTCATAACACCCTTCATAGGCGAAACTTTCAGCAACACCTTCTCACCTACTGAATAAGACACATCTCGGACCTTCCGGTCTGCATAACTCTTCGGACGCGACTGAGCTGTGCGAAGTCTCTCCTGAATCACCTTCACCTTATCTAAAGCATCTTGGACTAACTCTGTCCCTAACAACCTAGCCTCGCCGGGCTCGAACCAACCGACTGGAGACCTACACCGTCTCCCATATAAAGCTTCATACGGTGCCATCTGAATGCTGGACTGATAGCTATTATTGTAAGCAAACTCCGCCAAAGGCAAATAATCAGCCCATGAACCACCAAAATCAATGACACAAGCACGCAACATGTCCTCCAATATCTGAATAGTACGCTCGGACTGCCCATCCGTCTGCGTGGATGAAATGTTGTGCTCAACTCTAACTGTGAACCCGACTCTCGCTGAAATGTCCTCCAGAACTGAGATGTGAGCTGGGTACCTCTGTCCGATATAATAGAAATGGGAACTCCATGCAATCTCACTATCTCACGGATGAATATCTGCCAACCGCTCTGAGGTATAAGTAGTACACACTGGGATGAAGTGAGCTGACTTAGTCAACCTATCCACCACTACCCAAACTGAATCAAACTTCCTCGCCGTCCGAGGGAGTCCACTAACAAAGTCCATAGTTATTCTTTCCCACTTCCACTCCGGAATATCAATACGCTGGAATACACCACCAGGTCTCTGATGCTCATACTTGACCTGCTGACAGTTTAGACACCGAGCCACATGGATCACAATATCTTTCTTCATCTTTCTCCACCAGTAATGCTGCTTCAAATCCTAATACATCTTCGCGGCTCCTGGATGAATAGAATACCGCGAGCTGTGGGCCTCCTCCAATATCAACTCACGAAGGCCATCAACATTGGGCACGCATATCCGGCCCTACATCCGCAATACACCATCACTATCAATAGTGACATCTCTGGCATCATCATGCTGAACTCTGTCCTTAAGGACAAGTAAGTGTGGATCATCATACTGGCGCTCTCGAATACGATCATATAAAGAAGAACGAGCTACTACACAAGCCATCACCCGGCTGGGCTCAGAAATATCCAGCCTCACCATCTGATTAGCTAACGCCTGAACATCAACTGCTAGGGGTCTCTCCCCAACTGGAATATACGCCAAACTACCCATACTAATAGCCTTCCGGCTCAATGCATCAGCCACTACATTGGCTTTCACGGGATGATACAAGATAGTAATATCATAGTCTTTAAGCAATTCAAGCCATCTCCGCTGCCTCAAATTTAGATCTCTTTGCTTGAACAAATGTTGAAGGCTGCGGTGGTCCGTATATACATCACAAGATACACCATATAGATAATGCCTCCAAATCTTCAAGGCATGAACAATAGCAGCTAACTCCAAATCATGAACAGGGTAGTTCTTCTCGTGGGGCTTTAGCTGACGAGAAGCATATGCAATAACTCTACCCTCCTGCATCAACACACAACCGAGTCCAACTCTGGAAGCATCACAATACACCGTATATGACCCCGAGGCCGATGGTAACACAAGTACTGGAGCTGTGGTCAAAGCCTCCTTGAGCTTCTGAAAGCTCTCCTCACATTCATCAGACCACACAAATGGAGCATTCTTCTGTGTCAACTTGGTCAACGGTGAAGCAATAGATGAGAAACCCTGAACAAACCGGCGATAATATCCTGCCAAGCCGAGGAAACTCTGAATCTCAGTAGCTGAGGAAGGTCTGGGCCAATTCTGCACTGCCTCGACCTTCTGTGGATCTACCTGAATACCATCACTGGACACTATATGTCCCAAAAAAGTCACAGTATCAAGCCAGAACTCACACTTAGTGAATTTTGCATAAAGCTTCTCTTCTCTCGACCTCTGCAATGCCACTCTCAAATGTTGTGCATGCTCCTCCTGGCTGCGTGAATATACCAGAATATCATCAATAAACACAATCACAAAAGAATCAAGGTACAGTCGAAATACACTATTCATCAAGTGCATGAATGCTGCTGGGGCATTAGTCAACCCGAAAGACATCACCAGGAACTCGTAGTGCCCATATCGCGTCCTGAACGCTGTCTTCATAATATCTGAGTCCCTGATCTTCAACCGATGATAGCCCGATCGAAGATCAATCTTAGAAAATACACTAGCTCCCTGGAGCTGATCAAATAGGTCCTCAATACGAGGCAATGGGTATTTATTCTTCACTGTTACCTTGTTCAGCTGCCTGTAATCAATGCACATTCTCATTGTACCATCTCTCTTCTTCACGAACAACACCGGTGCACCCCAAGGTGACACACTCGGACGAATGAAACCCTTATCTAAGAGTTCCGGAAGCTGTTCTTTCAATTCTTTTAACTCTGCTGGTGCCATGCGATAGGGAGGAATAGAAATGGGCTGAGTGCCCGACACCAAATCAATACCAAAATCAATATCTCTGTCAGGCGGCATGCCTGGTAGGTCTGCTGGAAATACATCCGGAAACTCCCTCACAATGGGGACCGAATCAAGACTGGGTGTCTCGGCCTCAACATTTCTAATGAAGGCCAAATAAGATAAACAACCCTTGCCAATCATTCGTTGGGCCTTTATATAAGAAATCACCCTGTCGGACACATAATCAGTCAAGCCACGCCACTCGATCCGCGGATTACCTGGAATAGCTAGTGTGACTGTCTTGGCATGACAGTCCAGAATCGCATGATAAGGAGATAGCCAATCCATGCCTAGGATAACATCGAAATCTACCATGCCCGGTAGTAATAGATCAACTCGGGTCTCCAGACCCCCAATAGTAATAATACAGGATCGATATACCTGATCCACAACAACAGTATCCCCCACTGGGGTAGACACATGTACGGGCAAAGCAAGAATACCACAGGTCATACCCAAATGATGTGCAAAATAAGTAGAGACATAAGAATAGGTGGATCCGGGATCAAATAAGACAGAAGCATCCTGTGGCAGACTGAGATAATACCTGAAATGACCGCATCTGAAGCACTAGCATCCTTCCTATCCGGAAGAGCATAGAAACGAGCTCTGGCCTCCACCAGTACGATCCTCACCCCTAGGGCGACCTCTGGATACCTGGCCACCGGTCCTAGCCGACTGTGCTGGCGCTGAAGAAACAGGAGTAGAAGACGAGGGCTGATCCCTCTGCTAAGACCGCTTACGAAGCCACTGAGGACACTCTCTCTTGATATGGCCCAAATCACGATCCTCACCCCTAGGGCGACCTCTGGATACCTGGCCACCAGTCCTAGCTGACTGTGCTGGCGCTGAAGAAACAGGAGTAGAAGATGAGGGCTGGTCCCTCTGCTGAGACCGCTTACGGAGCCACTGAGGACACTCTCTCCTGATATGGCCCAA
Source organism: Nicotiana noctiflora (assembly GCA_032618575.1). Lineage (NCBI taxonomy): Eukaryota > Viridiplantae > Streptophyta > Magnoliopsida > Solanales > Solanaceae > Nicotiana > Nicotiana noctiflora. The sequence goes on along the minus strand of JASVEL010013238.1, from coordinate 2,548 downwards.
GTCACCGCACTCAAAACAACGGCCTGAAGATGGAAGAATGGGCTGTTGAGGACCCCTCGCTACGCTGAGGTTGGCCCCTAGACGGAGCACCAATGTAGCTGCCAGTACCACGAGGCTTCTTGGCCTCTCTCCCCTCCCGCTCTCTGCGGCGATCCGTCTCGATGTGACGGGCAGCATCAACCACCTCCTCAAAGGTAACTGCCGAAGCTCTCTCACTGGTCATCGATATGCGGATGGGATAAATAAGGCCATCAATAAATCTCTGAATCCTCTCTCTATCCGTAGGAACCATCCACATGGCATGACGGGCCAGCTATGTGAATATCATCTCATACTGATTAACCGTCATATCTCCCTACTTCAGCCATTCAAACTGACGTCGCAGCTCCTCTCTCTGAGACTGAGGCACGTACTTCTCCAAAAATACCGTGGAGAACTGCTGCCAGGTGAGGGGCGGTGCCCCAGAGGGCCTACGCCTCTCGAAATCCTCCAACCACTGAAATTCTGCACCTGTGAACTAAAAAGTGGTGAATGAAACACCGCTGGACTCTAGAATACTCGCGGAGCGAAGCATGCGCTGGCATCTGTCAAGAAAACCCTGGGCGTCCTCGCCCTCAGCACCACTGAATGTCGGAGGCTGTAGCCTCTCAAATCTCTCCAAACGACGCTGCTCATCGTCTGGCATAACTGGAACCATATAAGCAGGAGCTGGTGCAACGGGCGCAACTGGCTGAACTGGTGCTGCTCCAGGCGCCTGAATACCATGTATCACCGGCTCGGGTGTGCGAGCCACGGGGGTCTAATTCCCTCCCCCTGCCTGTGGAGAAGACACTGTAGGAGAGACTCCAACTACCTGAGCCCCTACCGGTGCACCGAACTACGAGCTGTCGGGAGCGTGTGCCGGCCGGAGACACAGTCGCCGAGTCGATCGGTTGGTGGGTCGACGAGGTGCTGGTGCTCGGTGCTGCTGCCCTACCCTGCGCACGACCACGGCCTACCGGGTGCCTAGTGGTGGTCGTCCTGCCACGTCCGTTAGCTCGTGTTCACGCCATCTGCGAGAGAATAGAATATGGAAAAATTTAATTTCATGATAACACAAATCGCACGATATGAATTCAAGAAAATGAGGTTTTTCCTAAAGTTTCTGTAGCCCTTCGAAGATAGATACGGATGTCTACGTACCGATCTGCGAAAGCCTACTAAACCGGCTCATGACTCGCGAGTCCTAATAACCTAGAGCTCTGATACCAACTTGTCACGACCCAAATCCGGTCGTGATGGCGCCCAACAATCAAGCTAGGCCAGCCAGACCAACAATTTAATTATCACAAAATACCAGTCCCCAAATGGACAACCCAAGAAGAATATATGAGTTTAAGAACTCCAATAATAATAATAATGAACAAAATACTGACACTCCCAAAGATCTGGAGTCACAAGTCTAGAGCCTCTAACAAAACCCAACGGGGATAAAGAGTACTGTATAGAAATACCCAAGTCTGAATACAAAATACAAATAACAACTAGAAAGAATAGGAGAAGCTAGGTTCTGCGAACGTAGGCAGCTACCTCAGCAACTCGATATGACACTGCAAATGTTAGAAATGCCTGTCTACTGCTCCTGAGTACCTGAGTCTGCACACAAAAGGTGCAGGGAGTAGGGGTGAGTACTAAGTACTCAGTGAGTAACAAATATATAAAAGCAGCTGAAGGTAAGAAATCCACAAAATACCACGATATGAAGCTACACTACAGTCCGAATCTCCTACGAACTAGCATCAACAGTACAATTCATCTACCACAGAGTAATTCAACAAATAAAGATGCAATGCAATGCACATAACCGCTACGGCGTGTAGCCCGATCCAATTTAACGTCGACGGCGCTCACTAGGGGTGTGTACAGACTCCGGAGGGGCTCCTACAGCCCAAGCGCAATACTGCTGCGGCGTGCAGCCCGATCCTCATATCAACCACTGCGGCGTGCAGCCCGATCCCATACTCAGTCCACAATAAGCAATTAAGTCACAAAACAATTCATTTTCCTTAATTCCAGTTCTCAATTCATAATTTATGAAAAATACTTTAACTTTATTAAATTTGTAAAAGCGGGTGACTTAGCATTTCAAAAGTGTGATTTCAATTTCCAGGACTGAGATCGGTGATTTAAGCAATTATAGCTATCACATAAATATTGTCCTCTGAGGACGCTACAGATCGGCACAAGGCCCCAAACAAGGCTTACAGCCCACAAATATAGCAAATACAGTGTATTTCCAACACTTAACAACATATTATTCATTTCCGGGATGGACCAAGTCTCAATCCCCAATCACAATCAATCCCGCACCTGCCACGGTGTGCGAGCCACGCCCTATTAGCGTCGCAATGTGCTAAGCCGGGGTTTCGAACCCTCAGGCTACCATATACACAAACTACTCACCTCTAGCCGGTAGTAGACTCGTCCGCGATGCCTTTTCCTTTGAATTTCGTTGCCTCGTGTGTAGAATCTAGTCAAATAACAATAATTATATCAAATACGGGTCAAA
>JASVEL010013237.1:0-210305 GCA_032618575.1 Nicotiana noctiflora | reverse complement strand
CCAGTTTTCACAATGGTCAATAACAAAATAGCCACTATTTATGAAATCAATGAAAAATAGCCACTATTTTGCTGCAACAAGGACCGGTCCCGTATAATATATGGGAGTTCTAGTGTATTTGTGTACGAACTCCAGTATATTATGCTGGACCGATATACTTTGCTAACTCCTGTAAAATTTGCGGGAGACTAGAAACACTAGTGCTCTAAACTCCAGTATATTATAGTGAACAATTATACTGCTGGAACTCCCGTAAAATTTGCGGGAGTTCCAGCACAATTATGCTTGAACTCGAGTAAAATTTGCGGGAGTTCCAGCATAGTTATCCTGGAACTCCCGTAAAATTTACGGGAGTTCAAATATATTTATGTTGAAACTCCAGTAAAATTTGCGGGCATATTTTTCCAGATTTTGAACAGTATTTTCACTCAGATTAAAGTGGCTAAATTTCGATGACTTTTGAAACTTGGCTATTTTTCAACGACCAGTGGTAAATCTGGCTATTTTTGAAATTTACCCAAAGAAATATCTAGTTCCCCAGGCCCAAATCGGCCAACCCCCCAGCCCAAACAACCCAAGCCCAACGCCCAGCCGCCCCGCCCAAGTCCAGGCTCAATCTCAGCCGTAGGAGATTTTGATCCAACGGTTCGGATTTATTATTACAATTTTAGTATAACTAAACCAAAAAACCTTAAAAATTCCTAACTAAACTCACTTCCTTTCTCCTTCTCCAAACCAGTCGTCCGTTCTTCTCTCTTCACCTCCCAGCCGCCGCCTAGGGTTCCGCCGCGGGTGGCGGCGGCCGGCCACTTTCCCGGCCAAAATTCACACCAAAATACTCCCCTCACCTCCCTCGTCCTAATCCTACTACCCATCTCCTTCAAAACCAACCGAAACACCCCAAATCTCAAACCCTAGTTTGCGCCGCCACCCACCACCACGGCGCCGCCGCCTCCAAAAACCCACAAAATCAACCCCCACCATTCCTTTTAGTGTCCCTAACACTGCGAATCAGAATTTTGTGTTCATTTTTAGGGTTTATTGAAGTCCGAAAGATGGATCTTTCACAAGAAACGGAAGATTACATTCGTGAATCGATTCAGGACCTTAATTTGTATGGCCCTCAATTAATTGTTATAAAACATGTAGACTCGGGAGGACCGTTTAGTAAATTTCACGGTCTTTCCCAAAGTTAACAACACGATAGACTCTTTAGGCACGACTTTAAAATTACTTCCTAAATACGGGTGCGCATTTATGTGACCCAAATCTTACTCTCGGCGAAACTGAAATACATTAAAGTCACAGGCGTACCGGTTGCGGTGTGACTCGAAAATGTGTTTTCGTGACGTCGCAGTTCTTCTAAAAATTGAAAAGCGGAACATTATAAGCACCTAATTAAAATATATAACGAAATCAGATAAAAACAAAAATTGCAGTTGAGCGACCGTGCTATAACCACGGAATCCGAGAGTGCCTAACACCTTCTCCCGGGTTAACAGAATTCCTTATCCAGGTTTTTAGTTTCGCAGACTGTATTACAGAGTCATAAATTTTCTCGGTTCGGGATTAAACCGGTGACTTGGGACACCATTATTTTCCCAAGTGGCGACTCTGAAAAATTAAATAAATTGATCCCGTTCCGACTGTCCTTTAAGTGGAAAAACTCCTTCACTGATTATTATTATATCCCTTCTCGGGGTGTAGTATTAAACAGTGGCACATTACGTATATGTGTGTGAAAAAAGGGAGGTGTGACAACTCTGGCGACTCTGCTGGGGATAAGTAACCCGAAACTTCGGTTCAAGGTTTAAGAATTCGAGTTCAATTAAAATTGCTGTTTTTGTTTATATCTGATTCCCTTATATGTTTTGATTAATGTGCTACATGTTTACCGCTTTGATATTGCGTGAACTGTATATATAAAACTGTGCCGAAAACTTTTCTCTTCTTACCTCCCGGGATGTGCTTACTGGTTGAGACTTCCCTTTCTGTTAGTGTCAATTCCAAAAATAAGAAAAAGAGGCCGGATAAGTTACAAAGCCGATTGACCCCACGGGTCATCGGTACGTAGCCCCCTCCTCGATCCGAGTTGTCCACTCGGGTACACGGTCTAGTACAATTGAAAACATCACGATATTGAGCCTAGATTTAGGACGTTTATTTGCATCATATCTGACTTAGGGGACTCAACACAGGGGTTGGGTCCGTCTAGGACAGGTGACCCGGTAATCGAAAGACCGAGCATGTTGTATGTTGCATTTATTTGTTCTAGATTATTATTGGCTAATTTCCTGAAAAACAAAAAGAGAGGAAATTTTAGAATAGAAAAAATATCGAAATGTCGACGAAACGCTGTCGAAAGTTTGAAAAGAAAATTTGAAAAAATAGGTGGAACAATTTTTGTTGAAATAATTGGTCAAATAATCTGACCGAACTACGCAGGTTTGATTCTCGCCATTAGGTGGGATACGTAGGCAACCCTCATCGGGTCCAACCACCCGTTCAAAAAATTAAAAAAAAAATGTCGAAGTTTTAGTTTTCAATAAAATCAAAGTGATGCTGTTTTTGAAAGTAGCCAAATGTTCCGAAAGGACATCGGAAGGCTGTTTTTGCAAAAATAGCCACTTTGAGTCATTTTAAATAATTTACGGGCATAGCCTTGAAATATTCCTTGTGGAAATGTTGCAAGGCCATAGCCGCAAAATCAAGTCCCGGTTCACACCCCTTTTGCAAAATAACCAAAACATGTCAAATTTTTGATTTTGTTATAAATAAGTCGGGTGATGCTATTCTTGCTTAAAATAAGCCGAATGTCCCTCAAAAGGACGCCGGAAGGCCGTTTTTGCAAGAATAGCCACTTTGAGTCATTTTAAATAATTTGCAGGCATAGCCTTGAAAAATCCCTCGCGGAAATGTTGAAAGGCCGTATCCGCAAAATCGAGGTTGAGTCATCACTCAACTTTACAAAAATAACCACTTTATCAAATAAGCTATTACATGGCCGGAATTTTGCTGAAATAGCCATATTTTTGCATTTTAACTTCCTCGGTCTTGTGTTGGCCTGTGTCGGTGCTGAACGATGCCCCATAGGCCCCAGGCTAAAAATTTTGAATTTGCATCTTCTTAAATAAAATTTTGCAAAAAGAGCCACTTTGTCTAAATAAGCCATTATATGGCCAATTTATGAAAAATAGACTTGTGTTGGTTTATGGCTATGCCGAACGATGCCCCATGAGCCATATGATGAAAAACAATTTTCAAGTTTATTTTTCTTAAATAAATTTTGCAAAAATAGCCATAATTTCATTACTTGGCTAATTTTGTAGAAATAGTCATAATTGACGCTAAAAATATTTTTATTTTTGTAGAGATCTCCGGCACAAGAAGTGTAGTTGGAGTCGGCTTTTATAATTTTCCTTCAAAGAAAACATTTTGAAAAAAAAAATCAAATAAACATCTCTTTATTTCTTGCATTAATTTGCAAGAACTATGCTCGGTCTGATTCATGCGGGGTCATGATACGTAGGCAATCCACATAGGATTCGACCATATCCATAACCAAAAAGAAAAAAAAAATGAAAAAACTACAAAAGAAAAAAAAGGAAAATGAAAAAAAAAACATAAAAAGGCAAAAATGAAAAGAAAATAGCAGAGAAAAACAAAGGAAATCAATAAGCGAAATACCTTAACGCTAACATGGTCGCTTCGTTTTGTTTAGAAAGTTGAGGTGGTTGGTTCTGGTAAATTGGAAAGCAAGATTCAAGGAAAATGATAACCAACATTGGAGCTGTTGCGAGTGCTCAAGAGACTCAGGGTCAGAAAGTTCAACAAGGGTCTGCTGTGGTTGAGGAAAATAGAACACTGAAACAACAAATGACCAAAATGCGTCAAGCATGGGCCAATGGCGAGGGACAACTTTCTCATGAGTCACAATTTGCTATACAGCAAGAACAATACCACTTCCCCGAGTACCACTCTTACTCGTTTGATTTCCTACAAACATCGAGAAGCCTACCCGGAAGAAGGTACAGGGAGAAATAGCCCAAAGAATGGAAAGATTAGAACAACATCTGAAAATCACGCAAGAAATGGCAGGTCAAAAGAGTGTTGCCTTCAGAGATCTATGTATGTTCCCCGATGTCCACTTGCCGCCTGGTTTCAAGGTTCCCAAATTTGAAAAGTATGATGGACGTGGAAACCCCATAGCCCACCTGAAAAGGTATTGCAACCAATTGAGAGGTGTGGGAAGAAATGAAGAATTATTTATGTCTTATTTTGGGGAAAGCCTCTCGGGAGTAGCATCTGAATGGTTTTGGGATCAAGACATGTCTTGTTGGTGCGTCTGGGATGATTTGGCACGGGCTTTTATCAAACAATTTCAATACAATATTGACGTCACCCCAAGCCGCATTTCCCTTTCTAAACTGAAAAAGAAACCAACTGAAAGTTTCAGGGAATATGCCATCAAATGGAGAGAGCAGGCAGCGAGAGCTAAGCCACCCATGGATGATCACGAGTTGGCCACTGTTTTCCTTCAGGCTCAAGAGCCGGATTACTTTCAAAACATGATATCTGCAGTTGGTAAATCCTTTGAAGAAATAATCAAAATGGGAGAAATGGTGGAAGACGGTCTTAAGACCGGCAAAATTATAAGTCAAGCAGCTCTCAAAGATGCAACTCAGGATGTCCAAAGTGAGTTTAGTGATGTGAATGGGAGGGATGAAGAAATCATGATGGTATCAGGGTCAAGAAGAGGTCATATGAGAATATCTCGAAGGTATATGCAGCCTCATCAGGTTTTCCATGACCCTCTTAAGCATTACTACCCGCCTCGGAACCCTCCATACTCTGTTGATCCAGTCCAATATGTTGCTCAACCCTCAAAACACCCAAGAAAGCGAGCCCGAACATCACAAAATATTTACCAGCCTCCGCAAAATTTTCAAGTACCTTATAACCCACATCAAAGCCAGGGGTATGGAAAAGAACAAAAGTTGAAAGATAATTTTACACCAATAGGAGAGTCCTATGCATGCTTGTTTGAGAAGTTAAAATACCATGGCATGATTACACCCATTCCTCCAAATCGGGTGGATCGACGTGCGAGAAGCTTTGACTCATCCAAAAGGTGTGAATACCACTCCAATGCTCTGGGGCACGATGTTGAAAGTTGTCGGGATTTGAAAAGAGAGATAGAAAGAATGATTCAGGAAGGAATAATTGCGGTCCAAGACAGTGGCATCCGGAACATGGCACAGAATCCTTTACTTGCACATGACGGAGCACATTTTATAGGAATGATGCCCGGTGACGTGGGGAATGAGAATCTTCTTGGGAAATCGTCAAATGAAGTTGAACATATTGAAACTGAAAGTGATCTTGGCAACATTAATGAAGAATTCAGTCGCTAAGCTGCCATGCTTGTCAATTGGGAAGGTGCTCCATCTCTTGGAGTTTTGGTGATTTATTTTGGTGTCATCTCTGTTGCCCGGGTTATTTTAGGGTTGTAATCCGGACGTTGTCTTGAGAGTCAAAACCCTTCTATCTTTCCACTTTGCTTTGTTTAGTAATAAAAATTGTTTAGTGCCGTCTAGGTTTGTAATTCTAGTCTAGTCTATTCATTTTGTTGTTCATCTTGTTGTTTCAACCCATCAGTTTAATACAACTCTCCGTTTCCCGTCATTTCTAGTCATCCCATTTCTAGTCACTTTACAATTCTTCTCATACTGATTTTAGCAACATGACATGCACATAATTCTCGGCCTGATTTTAAAAGACATTTTAGCAATGAAACAATGTTGAAAATGTAATGATACTTGGAAGAAATAAAAACATATTGGAATACCGTGAAGCCTGAATTAAGTGAATACTGGGGGAAAGCAGAATGAAAAGAAATGCCTTGGAAATGCATCACGCTTCATCGGTTTAAAGCCAGAAGGCAAAAGTACCCCAAGGCTAAAGGAACCATTCGTGGTATTGGGATTGTTGCCCAATGGCACTGAGAATCGTCAAATACAGAAAGCAAATATGTGAATCGGTCAAAAGGTGTTTAACTGTGTAGTTTGTACTTGGTAGGTTTTGAAGATTGGAATGACGAAGGCATTTCATTCGGCTATCCAAACACTTTATCCATTGCTACCCGTTTGAGCCTTATTATTCTATTTTCTTTCATATCCCTCTTTCGGAATCAACAACAAAAAAAATTGAGGATTGAACGGGGAAATCAAATGGAGAAACAAAAGAAAGAAGAAAAGAAGAGAAAAAGAAAAGAAAAAAAAAGAGAAAAAGAAACGGAAAAAAAAAGAGAAAAGGGAAAAGAAAAAAAAAAGAAAAAGGAAAGAAAAGAAAATAAAGAAAAGAATGCAATACAAGAAAGAAAATCGGGAGAAGTCAAATCGCAACAAGGAAGCGATCTTATGATCCGAACTACGTTTGACTTGATCCCGAAAGGGTACATAGGCAGCCTCACTGAGGTTCAGTCACAATATAGAAAAATCCAAAAAAAAATCCCCCAAGAAGGAAACTGGGGCAGAAGTTATGGTTGTTGAATACATAAGATTCCGAAAGTTGTAATTTTAACCCACGATGAAATATTTTTGAGACTTTATATCCTTTTTTTCTATATCCTATCCAAAAGCCTACATTACGGTCCAAAGGAAGACCTTCTGATCAATCTTCAAGAAATGCCGAGTCAAGCGAATAAAGGTAAATCACATCAGGGGCAACACTCCAATACGAACGAAGGAGAATGAAGAATTCAAGATGATGAGAACCACCACGAGACTCCAAGATGAGAGAAATCAAAATGAGAGAGTCTTATCGGTGAAAACCCGCACGGGCACCGTAGTGAGTCGAGAGAAAGAAAGAGAAAATGAGAGAGGCTTGATGGTGAAAACCCTATGGGCACTACAAGTCGACTAAGGATCAGATCAAAGAAATGAAGTGTTGAAGACCGGTTTCACGGTAGAACTTGCAACAAGAGTTGAACATCAGATTTGCTATACAAAGAAGGCTGAAGTGCATGTCAAGGTCGCTAGAGTCGGTGTCACACCTCCTTCTGGCGCGCCCGCTACCCGGGGGTAGATGCGCGAGGGAGTTTTTTCCAATTTAAGTGACAATATTCGAAACAGGATTATTCTATTTATTTCAAGTCGCCACTTGGAATAAATTAAGGTGTCCCAAGTCACCGATTTATTTAAATCCCGAATCGAGGAAAATTACGACTTTTCAAATGAAGTCTACGAACCAAAAATTCTAAGTAAGGAATTCTGTTGACCCGAGGGAAGGTGTTAGGCGCCCCCGGATCCCGTGGTTCTAACACGGTCGCTTCAATTATTATAGATGGCTAAAAATTATCTGATTTAATATGCTCATAAATTATATGCTCTAGTTAAACCTCAAAACGCTTTTAACATTGTTATGAAAGTGAACGTTCCCTACAAACACTAACGCATTATCAATTTTATAAAAAAATATGACAATTCGCTAAATGACATGCCTCAAGTTCTACAATATTTTAAAAAAAAGAATAACTAAAGAAGAATACACAATTAGTAATTTTATTCGACGTCGTATGTCTCAACTTATTTTTTTATTTTTTTTTTAACTATGGTTTCTTATCATGATGAGTTATCTAACTAATGGTTTCACCTACAATTATTTAAAGAGAAAAAGGGATTTATTACGGTATGCGGCCATAACTTTTATATTAACTAGAATCTGTACGATGAGTAAATTATTTAAGGAGGGACGGCCCAGTCTAAAGGAACAAATCAAAACCCCCCAAAAAAAAGGTCCAAGTCTTATTGGACATAGGTAATCTTAGTTGGGCCTGTAAATGAGCCCAAATTCAAGAATCCAAATGTATTTTAGCAAGGGGACCCAACATTGAGTTCTTGACTTTGTAAGTGTAGGGATGTTCTAAGTAGATAAATGAATCCAATTGTCAAACCTATACAAAATTAATACGAAACATGCTTGGATACGATCACGGAATCTCAATCTCTAATTTAATTAACCAAATTTTACTAGACAGATCCGGGAAAATTAACTGCTAAATTGAAAACTCATATTCCCAATCAATTTAGAACTTAAAGAATGACATCTCATATTTAATTGTTGTAACAAAAAAAAAGAAGAGAAAAGGTCTCCAACAGCTGAACATATGACTAATATGGATTTAAGTAATGACATTTTATACATAAGGCATCACTAAACAACTCAGAGAATATACACGACATGCTAAGGAGATGTCCAGTCATTACTTCAAATTCAGTCATTAATTCAACTGTTGAAACAGTCCAGTCATCACGTCAAATTCAAATCTAACTCTAACATACGAACTACAATATTGATTATGCAAGAATCTACATATGTTAAGTAAACTAAAACATATCAAAAGGAACATAGGAAAGTTTAACAGTCATGTCATTTCATCTTCAAATTGATTACAGAAACTTTAACTTTGCTTCCCATGTTCTGTTCAGGGATCGACACATACCTGGAAGTAGAATCGAAATAAACGAGGAGTTAGCAACAATATGCAGCAACAACCAACCAAACTCAAACTATCAGCAACATCAGTAGCAAATCTCGGCCAAGAAAAACCCAACAGAACCAGCAACCAAACAATAGAGAATTCCAGGGAATAGTTTGACTCCAACGAAGAATTAAAAACAAAAGCCGCAAAGTGAAAACCAATAGTGCAAAAGAAGAACCTTCAGGTTACTTGAAACTTCAAATATTAGACCAAAACAGGGCAAAACAGTTTTATGGACAGAATTACCAACTCAAGGCCTATTATCCTCTCTTAAAATCAGTGTTTCTTCTCTGTTTTTAATGTAAAAGAAGAACCAACTCTTAAACTCTCTCTGTTCTCCAGTAAGTTATTGTGTGAGTGTATGTATTTTTTCAGAGAAGGTTCTCTGTGAGTGTGTCTATGTATTCTCCCAGTGATTGTATATCCTTTTATAGCCTAGAGATCCAAAGTAACAACTCTACTTTCTAGTTCTAGATCTGTCCAGCTTATGCTGTCTTCACCTTTTCTTCACTTTTCAGTTGTATAAGTATAGCTTTTTAATTAAAAAACTCTGAAAGGGCAGAAATTAGTGGCATAACCTGCTGTCCAGCAGGTTCCACTAGCCCTTACATGTGCATTGCACTCTTTGAAACTTGGTTGTTAGTTTCATTTCTGAAGCCTATCAGAATTACACCTATCTTCTCCTTAAAAACCTATTAGAGTTACAGCTATATTTTCCTTAAAGTCCCATTGGGAATACAGCTATATCCAATCCATATTTCCTAAGCTTAATCAACAGAATCATACGACTAAACAGAACAGTTCAATTCAAAGCAAAACAAAGCACTGCCTGAGGTTTCACACAACCATTTCTACGAGATTAGACAAACACTCAATTAAACACATGTATTATTGATAACAAATAAAAACTGATAAAACAGTGATTCCAAGGATTCTCGGCTAAAAATGTAACAATATGAAACCAATCGTCAACATCCGACTAATTGATTGCAACACATGATTGATAACAATTGATCGACGAATCAACGATTTCGACAAGTCTCGGCCAACCAAACAAAAATGTAGAACACAATCATTTGACGATATTAATCGAAGCGAATATGCATTCCAACATTCAAATAACAATCAATCGATTACGATACGTATAATCGATAAACAAACCAATCGCAAAGACTGCGATTTAAAGACTCTCGGCCAGAGTAGTCAAAAAAAATGAAAACTTTAGCTATTCGACGAAATATCGAATCGAGTCGAATTCTTATCTTCTAACACCACACTTATAATAGACCAATCAAAGAAATAACAAGTCGACCAAATAAAGGTCCCAAACAGATGAGGAAAAATAGAAAAATCATAACTGTCCGAAGAGAAATATCAACAAACGAACAACCATAATCAAAACAAATAAAATAACAAGGAAAGAGAGGGAATAAAACAGTACCTCCGAACAATTCGAAACAAAGCAGCGGCCGAGAATGAAATTCGTATTCGGGATCGAACGGACCTTAATTGAAATGTTTTAAGCGAAAACGAATCAATTAAGGTCTATTAGACCCCAATTTCTCAAAAAATCCGAAAATAAATCCCTATTTTGAAATTTAGGGTTCTTAGCTCGGTTTTTGGGGCTTAATGATTTCTGGCCAGATTCGAGTCAAACTATTGGGGTTTTGGTGACTAGGGATACAAGGTGAAGGTATGGTATCAATTTGGGATGGTTTGGCTTTGGTTGAGTTTTGACTCGAATCTTCAATTGAAGATTCGATGAGCTATGGATGGATTTGAGGTAAGGGGTTTACGAATTTGGGTTTGGGGTGTGATGGGGGTTCCGTGGTGTTAGTTTGGGAGTCGCCGGCGTTGTCACCGCCGGCTTTTTCAGACGAGGAAGTAGAGGCGGCGTTAGGGTTAGGGGAGGTGTTTGGGTCGTCTCTCAAAGACGATGGCGATGGGGGGGAAATGAGGGAGTTATGAGGGGTTTTGGGTGTTTGGGGTTAAAAAATGAACGAATTAATCCCAACCGTTGGATCAAATGAATCCAACGGTTGAGATCACATGGATAAAAATGAACTGGGCCGTTTTTTGGAAAAGGGTAACGGGTAAGGGGTGTTGGACTGGGCTAAACCGTGTTTGGGCCTGGATTTGGCTAACTTTTGGGCCTAATCCGATTTCCTCCTCTTTGATTTTTTTCTTTTCTTTTGTTTTCCTAATCTCTTTAATTTAATTTTCTAATTTATTAAAACAAAAATTCTAATTACACTACAAAATCAATTAAATTATAAGAAATACTAATTAAGTTATATTAACAATTAACACAATCAATTTAAATATCAATTAAATATAAATCACACAATTAGGCATTTAAATGCTAAAAAATGTAAAAGATGAATTATTTCTTTTGTGATTTTCGTTTTCGTAAGATAAAATTAATTACTCCTAATTTCAAACTAGATAAGAAATGTAAGCACGACATATTTTTGTATTATTTTTTTTTATTAATTTAAACACATATAATCACGTATATACAAATGCAAACAAATACCATAATAACACAAAAATTCACAAAAAATACACACCATAAAATAGACAATTTTTGTTTTGATTTTGTGGGAGTAATTCATGTTAGGCAAAAATCACGTGCTCACAGTTGCCCCTCTTTGCGCGGAAACCACGAAGAGTTTTCGTGCAAAGATAAATGAGCAAATACGAGCGATTTTTGCCCATTTGAATACTCCGTGGGAAGCATTTTGAAAGAGTTTGACCGAGCCTTTGCTTCGGAGGCCTCCTACATATCCTGGGCTAAACAGGAATCAGGTCAATGTAGTTCGGGAAGTTTTGGTAGCTGGGACTACCGTGGACTGACACTTTGCTGTTACTGTTGCTATCGTTGCTGCATGCTGCTGTTTACTGCTTACTGATCTCCTTATTACACCAAAAGAAATTAAAGCTGAACTAGCTATGCTATCAAACTAATGAGTTACAAGATTCCTATCTATGATTCTCTTGAAAACTTGATCTTGAATCTTAGCTGATTTGCTGTAGACCTTGATCTGAATCTTGATGCTCCACAAGCTGTACGTGCTTGTTTATTTCTGTAACATTGAGTGAAATGGAGTCGGCGGAGCTTGTTACTTCAATCATCTTCTGAGCAATCCGCGCTTTTGTTTACTCCAACCTTTGGACTCGTTCTTTCTTCACTCTGGGTTGATGTTCCATTTGTAGGTTATCTCGATCCTTGCGTCCCGAGGTCAAACCTATTTAGACAAGCAAAACAAACAAACGAACGAAATTTTTCTGCCCCGGTTTTGCTAGGAAAATTTCGTGAGTTAGCTGTGTGACACAGAAAGTGATTAAAAAGACTCTTTAGTATTGGGTAAGAAAATCATGGTTTCACAAACGTTCAACGGCTTTCTGGCCAGGATTTTGTAGAAGAGTTTCACGGCTTTCTGGCCGGAATTCAAACAATATCTAACGATTTTTGGCCGTCAGATCCTCGGTTTTTTGGTTGGGGTAAAAGTAAATGGCTCCGCTGTTTTTTGACTAGGGAGATCCTCCGTTTTTGACCGGGGATAAAAGTTTCACGGCTTTTTGGCTGGAATTCAAACAATATCTAACGGTTTTTTGGCCGTCAGATCCTCGGTTTTTTGGCCGGGGTAAAAGTAAATGGCTCCGCAGTTTTTGACTGGGGAGATCCTCGGTTTTCTGACCGGGGATAAAAGTTTCGCGGCTTTCCGGCCGGAATTCAAACAATATCTAACGGTTTTTTGGCCGTCAGATCCTCGATTTTTTGTTTTCTGACTGGGAGATCCTCGGTTTTCTGACCGGGGATAAAAGTTTCACGGCTTTCCGGCCGGAATTCAAACAATATCTAACGGTTTTTGGCCGTCAGATCCTCGGTTTTTGGCCGGGGTAAAAGTAAATGGCTCCGCAGTTTTTGACTGGGGAGATCCTCGGTTTTTCGACCGGGGATAAAAGTTTCACGGCTTTCCGGCCGGAATTCAAACAATATCTAACGGTTTTTTGGCCGTCGGATCCTCGGTTTTTGGTCGGGGTAAAAGTAAATGGCTCCGCAGTTTTTTACTGGGGAGATCCTCGGTTTTTTGACCGGGATAAAAGTTTCACGGCTTGCTGGCCGGAATTCAAACAATATCTAATGGTTTTTTGGCCGTCGGATCCTCGGTTTTCGGCCGGGGTAAAAGTAAATGGCTCCGCAGTTTTTTGACTGGGGAGATCCTCGGTTTTCGACCGGGGATAAAAGTTTCACGGCTTTCGGCCGGAATTCAAACAATATCTAACGGTTTTTGGCCGTCGGATCCTCGGTTTTTTGGCCGGGGTAAAAGTAAATGGCTCCGCAGTTTTCTCGACTGGGGAGATCCTCGGTTTTCTGACCGGGGATAAAAGTTTCACGGCTTTCCGGCCGGAATTCAAACAATATCTAACGGTTTTTGGCCGTCAGATCCTCGGTTTTTTGGCCGGGGTAAAAGTAAATGGTTCCGCAGTTTTTGACTGGGGAGATCCTCGGTTTTCTGACCGGGATAAAAGTTTCACGGCTTTCTGGCCGGAAAGACCCTCGGTTTGTCTGACCGGGGTCCAAACAGATATTGGACTGATATGATTTGATTCTCTTTTTCGGAGTTTTCATTTTCTTTTCTTTTATTCTTCTTTTTGGGCCTTCTTTTAAGCTTTCTTTTTAACCATCAACAAATGCATAAGATAAATCTCTAAAAAGAAACTTACCCTTTTATGTGTTTTCCTTGTTCCAAAGCCATTTCAAAGCTTGCGTATTTCACTTCTTCGAGTTGTACCTTCTTCTTGCACAATTAAACAGACCTGCTTTCAACAAAGAACATTTTATCAGTTGAAAAAAGTGGTTGACTTTGCGGCCTTGATTATTTTCATTGCTTGATCGTTTTCCCATTTCCATTGAGAAGTTTGCTACCAATTGTTTTTGGGGTGACTTCCTTTCAAACTGACCGGGTTCATTCCCGGAATTCCATGAGGATTTTCCGTGTGGGTTCTATCCTTCTGCCTTATTCCGTCTCTTCTAAGACCTTAGCCTTTGATTTCCGTTTCCTTTCTAAACTCCTTTTCTTTGGAAACAATCGATCATTACGATCCAATCGTGGATTGTAACAATATACCATTGAGGCTGTTTTTCTTTTCTTCTTTACCAGGCGGAGTCCTGTAAAACCGGTCCTGTCACCTTCCTTTGTAATAGTTTCAGAATTAAAATTAAACCGAAAGGGATTCAAAGGAAAAGAATGAATCAAAGAATGGAAAAACGTATCAAAGATAGAGGAGTCCCTTTCGGGGGAGAAAAGAAGGACTTATCTGAGGTATATGCTGACTTTAACCAACATGACATGCTCCTCGGACTAGATGCTTGATCGTCACAAAACTCCCATTTTCTTATGAACCAAAACGGGTCTATATTTCCGAGCTAAGGAGCCGTGCCAAGACCTCTCGTGGTGAAACAAACTTTTCGGTTGATAGCGCCCTTTTGCGGGTTTTCGCCAATCGACCTCTCTCATTTCTCTTCTCACCATCGCCAGATAGCACTGTTTGCGTGTTTTTACCAACGAGCTCTCTCATTTTGTATTTCTCTACTTCCATCGTCTTATGGTGCCCGAAGGTTTTCACCAATAAGACTCTCTCATTTTATTTCTTTTCATTCCAGATGCCTCGGATCGCAACAATGATGTTTTCACAACTTCCAATCGATCTTGAAGGACTTGTACTCGGTTTGGGTAACAAGAATTGTAGACAAAATTACAACTTTGGAATCATCTTGACGGATCTTAAACCGAATCAACAATATCATCCGCCCCAGTTTCATTTTTGGGGAAACTGGGATTTTGGTTTGGTATGACTGAACCTCAGGGAGAGGTTGCCTACGTATCCTTTCGGAATCAAGTTAGAACGTAGTTCAGGAACTTTGTTTTGTTTTTTTTTTTTTTTTTTTTGTTTGGTTTGGATTCCAAAGAGGGTGGCCAAAGAAAGGTAACCGGCTCAAAGGGTTTACAAAAAGGTTGGTAGTGTTTGGGTAGCGGGAATAAAAGCCTTCAATCATTTCGACTTGTGAGGACCTCATTGAAGCAAGTTCAGACATAATACCTTTTCACAGCATTTGCATTCACAGCCGTTTCAGGATCTTTTCCTTCCATGTCTCCCAAGTATAATGCTCCTCTTGGCAGTATCTTCCTGATGATGTATGGTCCTTTCCAATTAGGAGCGAATTTTCCTTTCGCTTCCTCGTGATGTGGAAGAATGCGTCTTAAAACCAACTGACCTACTTCGAAATTTCTCGGTCGTACTTTCTTGTTGTAAGCACGAGCCATTCTTTGTTGGTACAGTTGTCCATGACAGACCGCAACCATTCGCTTTTCATCGATCAAAGTTAATTGTTCCAAACGAGTCTTAACCCACTCGCTATCTTCAATCTCTGCTTCAACAATTGTACGAAGTGAAGGAATTTCTACCTCTGCTGGTATCACAGCCTCAGTTCCATAGACTAGCAGGTATGGAGTTGCTCCCACCGATGTGCGTACTGTAGTACGGTATCCCAGTAAAGCGAACGGTAATTGTTCATGCCATTGTCTAGAACTTTGGATTGTCTTTCTCAAAATCTTCTTAATGTTTTTGTTCGCTGCTTCCACAGCACCATTGGCTTTGGGCCGATAAGGGGTGGAATTCCTATGCGTTATCTTGAATTGCTCGCATATTTCTTCCATCAAATGACTATTCAAATTCGCAGCATTGTCTGTGATGATAGTTGCGGGTATACCAAAACGACAGATAAGATTTGAGTGTACAAAATCCACCACAGCTTTCTTGGTGACTGATTTGAGAGTGACGGCTTTGACCCATTTTGTGAAGTAATCGATAGCCACCAGTATGAATCGGTGTCCATTCGAAGCTTTTGGCTCAATCGGGCCGATGACATCCATTCCCCAAGCGACAAATGGCCACGGTGCTGACATAGGATGCAGCTCAGTTGGAGGTGCATGAATCAGATCTCCATGTACCTGACATTGATGGCATTTTCGGACAAAACCGAAACAATCTTTCTCCATGGTCATCCAATAATAACCTGCTCGAAGGATTTTCTTGGCTAAAACATACCCATTCATATGAGGCCCGCATACTCCTGCATGTACTTCGTGCATGATTCTTCCTGCTTCTTCGGTATCAACACACCTTAAAAGGTTAAGATCTGGGGTTCTTTTATACATGACCTCGCCGCTCAAAAAGAAACCACCTGCGTGTCGTCTAATGGTCCTCTTTTGATCTCCAGTAGCATGTTCTGGGTATTCTTGTGTTCTCAAAAATCTCCTGATATCGTAGTACCATGGCTTGATGCTTGGTCCCTTTTCGATTGCATTGCAATAACCGTGGCTTTCTCTGATTTGGATTTCCAAGGGATTGACATGGGCGTTGCCCGGATAAGGTAGCATTGAAGCTAGAGTGGCAAGTGCATAAGCTAGTTCATTGTGACATCGTGGGATATACCTGAACTCTATCGATGCAAATCGCTTGCCAAGAATATTCACATGCTGTCGGTAAGGGAGGAGTTTAACGTCCCGAGTTTCCCGTTCACCTTGAGATTGTTTGATACTTAGATCTGAATCTCCCATGATCAACAAATCTTCGACGCCCTGATCAATTGCCATGTTCATGCCCATGATACAAGCTTCATACTCAGCCGTATTGTTCGTGGAGAAGGAACGGAGCCTAGCCGTGGCCGGGTAATGCTGACCAGTAGGAGAGATCAAGATTGCCCCAATCCCTACACCTTTAGCGTTTACCGCCCCATCGAAAAACATTTTCCATGTATGACTGTCTTCCGAAACAACTTCTGTCGTATTTACCTCTTCATCGGGAAAGTAGGTATTCAATGGTTGATACTCTTCGTCGATCGGGTTCTCGTCCAAATGGTCTGCCAATGCTTGGGCCTTCATTGCCGTGCGAGTGACATAGACTATGTCAAACTCGGTGAGCAGGATTTGCCACTTTGCCAATCTTCCGGTGGGCATCGGTTTCTGGAATATATACTTCAAAGGATCCAACCGAGTAATGAGGTGAGTCGTATGGGCTTGGAGGTAGTGTCTCAATTTCTGAGCGACCCAAGTTAAAGCACAACACGTTCTTTCCAGCAAAGTGTACTTGACCTCATAACTAGTGAATTTCTTGCTCGGGTAGTAAATCGCCTGCTCTTTCTTCTCTGTCGCATCACGTTGTCCGAGGACACAACCAAAAGAATTTTCCAAGACTGTTAAATACAAGAAAAGAGGTCTCCCTGGCTCTGGCGGGACTAAGACTGGAGGGTTTGACAAATATTCTTTGATCTTGTCAAAAGCTTCTTGGCATTCGGTTGTCCATTTGATTGCAGCGTCTTTCTTCAACAACTTGAATATGGGTTCACATGTGGAAGTCAACTGAGCGATGAACCTACTGATGTAGTTCAGTCGGCCTAGAAGACTCATTACATCTTTCTTTGTTCTGGGAGGAGGTAAATCCCGGATGGATTTTATCTTTGTGGGATCTAATTCAATACCTCTTCTACTGACTATGAAACCCAAAAGTTTACCTGACGGGACTCCAAAAGCGCATTAGGCTGGATTCAACTTCAAATCGTACTTCCGCAACCTCTCGAAAAATTTCCTCAAGTCTCGCACATGATCGCCTTGAGTTCTGGATTTGATGATCACATCGTCTACGTACACCTCTATTTCCTGATGCATCATGTCGTGGAAAATGGCAGTCATAGCTCTCATGTATGTTGCTCCTGCGTTTTTCAAGCCGAATGGCATGACTCGGTAACAGTAAGTCCCCCAAGGTGTGGTGAAAGCAATCTTCTCGGCGTCCTCTTCATCCATCAACACTTGATGATATCCCGCATAACAATCCACAAACGACTGTATCTCATGTTTGGCACAATTATCAACAAGGATGTGGATGTTCGGTAAAGGGAAGTTATCTTTAGGACTCGCTTTATTCAAATCTCGGTAGTCAACACACACTCGAGTTTTTCCGTCCTTCTTTGGCACGGGCACAACATTAGCCAACCACGTGGTGTATTGTACCACTCGAATTACCCCGGTTTTCAACTGCTTAGTGATTTCTTCTTTGATTTTATCACTGATGTCAGTCTTGAACTTTCTTTGCTTCTATTGCACTGGGCGACAATCAGGGTAGATTGGTAATTTGTGCACCACTAGATCAGCTCCTAATCCCGGCATGTCGTCGTAAGACCAAGCAAACACGTCTTTAAATTCAAACAAGAGTTGGATTATTGCATCTCGTGTTTTCTCATCTGTGTGGATGCTTATCTTGGTCTCTCGGACCTCTTCAGCAGTTCCCAAATTAACCGGTTCGGTGTCATTCAAGTTTGGCCTAGGTTTATTCTCGAAATGTTCCAATTCTCGATTTATTTCCCTAAAAGCCTCGTCTTCATCGTATTCCGGTTCTTGGTTCATTATTTCCAGATTAGGTGGCGTGTTCGAATTTGAGCATGAGTTCCGCAAGCATGTCATGTTATTTAAAGCCGCATTATTAGGACTGCAAAGGAAGAATAAATAACAAAATTAGAAAGAGTGCAAAAATGAGGAAATATTTATTTTATTTTCTTGGAATTTTCTGAAAACAAACAAAATTACATTGGGGAAACCAAAAATACAAGGAAACAAAGAAAAACATCCAAGCTACGTCCTGAAGTAACTTGTGATGAAGGAAAAATGACAGGACAAATCTACCGGAACTCCCGCCTGATTGGGAAGGGTGTGGCTTTCCAATTTTGCAATTTAGCTTCAGGGCCCACATACAGCACCTCAGCGGTGCTTGTTCCTTCTCCCGATTGGACCATATTAACATCATAGAGCATTTTCCTCATGGCCCCACATATGTCTTCAATTTCCTCCGCTGTGAAGACCTCGTCTTCTTCTTCTTCACTGTACCTTGGTCGGACAAAAGTTTGGTACAGATGTGGCAATGGTTGCGGCAGAACCCATCCTTTCTCCTTTCTCTTGTTGGCCCATCTCTCGTCTTCGGGGGTTGGGCGAAAGCCCACTCCGAAAAACTTTTCAGCTACAGGTAAAGTTATCAGCTTCGGCACTCCTTGTAGGGACTTTCCCAAACCTTTTCCTGGCTGGAAGCCATGTTTAATCATTTCTTTCGCCACCATGATGGAGGCATTAGACAAAAAAGGTTGGGGGAGAGGGTTCCCTTCTTCGTGTTGATCCGCCAACACAATCTCGAAAGCTTGATAGACAATGTTTTCGCTTCCCGCTTCCGCTTCTAAGCAAGGGATGGATGGATCCCGATAAATTGATTGCTCGTCTTTACCGTGGACCACGATCTCTTGTCCCTTGTGCTCAAATTTTAACATATGATGGAGGGTAGAGGGCACAGCTCCGGCCGCATGAATCCATGGTCTCCCCAAAAGAAAATTGTAAGAAGTGTCCATATCCAAAACTTGGAATGTCACTTCGAAGTCCACCGGGCCGATGGTCATAATTACATCAATCTCTCCGACAGTATCTCTTTTACACCGTCAAAAGCTCGCACACATATGTTGTTAGGCCGAATCCTTTCAGCTCCGATTCCTATGCGGCCTAAAGTGGAAAGCGGGCATATGTCTACCCCTGAACCCCCATCAACCATGACCCTCTTCATATAGTAGCCTTCACTTTTGACAGTCAAATGCAAAGCTTTGTTGTGGGCGGCACCTTCCAATGGAAAATCGGCTTTACTGAAAGAAATCTGATTGATCGCGAAGAATCTCTCTGTCATTCTTTCAAGTTGTTCGGATGAAGTCTCAATGGGCACATACGCCTCATTCAAGGCTTTTAACAAAACCTTTTGATGTTCAGTAGACTTCATTAGAAGGGACAACATCGACACCTGCTCTGGGCATTTACGCAGTTGGTCTATCACCTCATAATCAGGCATTTGCATCTTTTGAAAAAGACCTCTGCCTCTTCAGCACTTACAGGTTTCTTCGACGGGAAACGCCTTTGTGTGGCGTTATTTACCTCCTGTGTGTTTAAGTACTTCTGTCCTAGGACACTCTCAGATGAATTTCCCACAATCTCTTTCCCTTTGCGCGTAACAAGTGTTCGTTGGTAGCTCCAGGGTATTGCGGATGGATCTGTCATTGGTTTTTGTTGCACGCGTGCAATAACCACAGGTTCATCTGGTTTTCGGGCCACATAAGTTCCCTTTGGTACATACATTGATGTTTCTTTCTTTAAATGGAACTTCTTGGGGGCACCTATGGACAATGGTTTTTCCACTCTACCTCGTGGGAGGTAAAGGACTCCACTCTTCTGAGACGATGCTTTCAATTCAATCGTCTTTTCAGATTTGGTCTCAAGAACTTCAACTTTTTTCCCCATTTTCTCCTGTTTCGGGGTAGCCTCAGGATGCTTCTCTATGTTGGCGATGACGATTATTGCTTTCAAAGCTGGGTCAAATTCTTTGTCGTCACAAATCATCCCAATCACCGGTCCATTGTTGTGGGCGGGTAATGGGTTGTTTGTCACATTTGGGATGTGTTCACTTGCGAAGACGATCCTCCCCTGATTGATCAATTCTTGCACTGCCTTCTTTAACGTCCAACAGTTGTCAGTACTGTGTCCTTCAACACCTGAATGATATGCACAGTATATCCCCCTCTGGTAGGCAGGAGAGTCTGGATTCTGCCTGTTCTGCGGAACAGGCTGCAGTAGGTTTTCTTGCCTGAGTTTTGGGAAAAGAGTGAAATACGGCTCTCCAATCGGTGTAAAGCTCATTTTGGGTTGCTCACGGTGGAGAGCGTTATTTGGCCGTGGATTATACTGGTTTGGGTAAGGAGGTTGGTTTCTCTGGAATGGAGGTGGATTTCTGTTGGCTGGTGGCTGCGGCCGTGCCAAAGGTTGAATGTTCATGACTGCGTAGGGTGGAGGCGGAGGAGCATAAGCCATGCTTTGATGTGGATAGTAATGTTGGGGGGCCCTGTCGGAGAATACCTGCCTTGAGGTTCGATATCTCCTGTCTTCTACTGCTGCCATAGCAGATTCTTCTTTCTTCTTGCTTCGGGGCATCCCTCCAGACCCGCCTTGAATGGCTTGGGAAGTTGCCCGAATGGCCGCTTGGCTCAAAATTCGCCCTGTTTTCAAGCCATTTTCTACCATTTCTCCGATCTTGATAGCTTCGGCGAAAGGTTTTCCCATCACCGACATCATATTTTGAAAGTAGTCTGGCTCTTGAGCTTGGAGAAAAGTCGTGACCATTTCGATTTCGTCCATAGGGGGTTTCACCCTGGACGCTTGCTCTCGCCATTTGATGGCATATTCTCTGAAGCTTTATGAGGGCTTCTTCTTTAAGTTCGATAGAGAATTCTTGTCTGGCGCAATATCGATGTTATATTGGAATTGTTTCACAAAATCTCTGGCCAGATCATCCCAGATGTGCCATCGAGATATGTCTTGATCCATATACCATTCGGATGCTATTCCGACCAAACTTTCTCCGAAGTATGCCATCAACAATTCTTCTCTGCCGCCGGCACCCCTCAATTGATTGCAGTATTTCTTCAAATGAGCAATGGGGTCGCCATGTCCGTCGTACTTTTCGAACTTTGGTGTCTTAAAACCTGATGGCAAGTGGACGTGCGGGAACATGCATAGATCGGCGTAAGATACACTTTTCTGCCCACTTAGACCTTGCATGTTCTTCAGGCTTTGTTCCAAACTCCTCATTCTTTTTGCCATCTCATCCTGCTCGGGAGCCTTTGGATTTTGGCTTGGTAGGAACTCATATCGAGGTGGCTGAGGATATATATTGGCTGCAACCTGGGTATGGTCTCGTGTAAGCGGTGGTGCTGGGAATGTAAAGGATGCAGAGTCGAAGAAAGGAGCATGTGCGGTGGGTTGCGTTGTGACTGGAACTGGCAACTCAACCGACGTTCTTGCAGATGTATCATGTGGTGTCACCCGAGGATGGGAGGTGGAGGGTGATTCAGAGAGGGTTGTAGCATTAGAATACCCGAACAGAGTAGGCGGGTAATTGATTGGGGTATTTGAAATTCCGCTTGATCTGAGAAGAATTTCAGGGAACCCAGGGACCAGACTCGGGGGCTCTTTCCCGTTGTTCCAATCGTCCAACATCTCGAGCATGCGACAACGCAACATTCTATTCTCCTCCAGAGCTGCCGACTCAGTAGCCGGGATGGTTGTCAATGAGCTTTCCTCTGAAACGGGAATGGTTGCTAAAGGCATTTCTGAAGACATGTCGGCACCTTTTTTTGATCTAGTAAAATAGGAATGAGTACTTTCAAGTTGCCGAACTTTTCCTTTGGACCTTGTGAAGTACGAATGTGGTGCCAGATTACCACAAAGTCAACCACTTTTACTAAAACCTGGAGTTTGGCAAACAAACGGTTAGTCTGAAACAACATAACAGATAAGTAATCTCACGTTGGGTGTGATGCACTTATACATGTGATGATGTTGCTACATGTATTCGTTTGCGATGCGTCATTCCGGTTTGTATTTTCCTTCACTTTCATCCTTTATCAATCTTCTTTTTCTTTTAACTTCTTCCCCTTTTTATTTTTATTTTTATTTATTTATTTTTTTTTTTTTTAGTGATGGTCGAATCTTATGTGGATTGCCTACGTATCATGTCCCCGCATGAATCAGACCGGGCGTAGTTCGGAAACAATAGACATAAGATAGAATGAAATGTTTATGAATTTTATTTCAACAAACTTCAAACTTGAAACACTTGCAAAATGACAACAATGGAGAAAAACTTGTAAAAGGACAAATAGACTCTAAAACAACAGACTCTTCTAAGCATGTTCCAGCGCCTCGAATCTTTGCGCCCGGGGGCATTGTTTGGCCTTGCTTCAGTTCTTGGGGTGAGATCTTTCTGTATACTTCCC
This sequence comes from Nicotiana noctiflora, assembly GCA_032618575.1. Lineage (NCBI taxonomy): Eukaryota > Viridiplantae > Streptophyta > Magnoliopsida > Solanales > Solanaceae > Nicotiana > Nicotiana noctiflora. The sequence continues at coordinate 187,845 of JASVEL010013237.1, read as the reverse complement.
AATTCTGCCATGACTTGGTGGACACATTCCATGATTGAAGAAAAGAGGGCAGGCCGAGGTACTCGTTCGCAGTTCAAACACCTCATAGTAATGTAGTGCCCGATCTCATTGATCCTGGTTCTGATCATGTCTTTTTCTCTGAGCAGCTGCCCTATGTGTCTGTTCTTTGCCCCTAATACTTTAGAGTTGCCAGAGACATGGTCCAAGAGCCTATCTATTTGTCTTTCCATCCGTGCCATCAAGTTGTGACAACGGTCTCTATCTGCTTTAGCATCCTGGACTTGCCTGAGAGTTCGCTCTCTAAGAGTGGCATTTGCTTTTCTCAAATCAACGATGATTGCATCATAGTCTTTTTCTACTTGTTGTAGACGGAGTGCTTCTTGGTGGGCTGCTCTCTTCCATTTTGTCCGGACTACAACCAAAGCCGTTTTTGCCTTCTCCAAGTCTTCTTGGTGTTCAAAGGCTTTCCTTTCCAAATCGTTTATCAGCATCTGATCACTCCGACTCCTCCTTGACCTTTCTGCGGCCAATTGCATCTCTCGAATTTGAGTTTGGAGTGCTTCTCTTTCCTGCTCCCAATCGGCCCTTTCCCGATCGAAGTCAGCCTGTTGTATGTCCATGGCCGCTTCCAGGATTCCTTTGTCTTCTTTTAAAGTGTTGATGCAAGATTGGAAATTTTGTGCTGTCTCATGCTCAGCCTCCCTAACTCTGGCTTCTATTTCTCTCTCCCAATCGACGGCATACTTCACTGACCTTTCTGACCTTTGCTCCGGTATTGGTTGGTTGTGGAACCATTCAAGATAAGCGAGACTCACTTCTCCCCGTTCCCGATCGGCAACCATCTCGTTGATGTCGGAGAGTCGACTACCGAACCATGCCTTCTGTGCATAAGTCTCCCTCGGGGTCTCTTCCGTCACAAATTCCCATACAAATGATCGCATATCCTCAATTGGGGCCCTTTTCTGTTCTCTTCCCAACTGCCGCATGACACGTAGCGGGGCATATGGTTGGAAACCCCTGAAACCCATTAGTATGTAGAATGGGCGGTATGTCGACATATGCATGATTTTGGCGGAAGGGAACCAATAATAATTCCAGGTAAGTTGATCTGCTCTCAAAGAGTTGAGAAGTTCTTGCCAAGTCCTCAGGTCTTCCGGAAGGTTGCACCGGGCGGCTCTGTTTGTATGACAGCGAATATAATTCAGCCAATCTGCTTTGAAGTTTATCACGATCGGGTGATGATAGAGATGTTCTATAAACCACATTTGTAATAAGATATTGCAGCCTTCAAAATAATCTTGTCCTTCTTGGCACCGAGTTAAAGCCCGGAAGATGTCTCCTAGTATCATTGGAAGAACAGTGTGTTCCTCGTTACTTTGTAGATATGAGACCACTGCAGCCAAACGGATTCCGATGCGTCCGCCACGTTCGGGAAAAACCATGGTTCCCAAAAAAGCGATCATAAAAGCATAGATTCTTAAATCTCCCCAGGCGTCATAATTCAGCTGGTTAACAAATTCAACGTTTGAGAATTTCTCAAACCCTTCCTTATCACCAAATCTGTCGTAGAGATAATCTAGTGGCACCCAACCGTTCTCCAGACAACCGAGGGGAACCCGCCGGAGACATAGCTTTTTCAAGAAGTTATTCACACCCATCTGCCTAGGAGCTGTAGGTCTCATCTTGTGCAAATCTCTTCCGAGCCCTGTGAGTCCGCCCAATTCTTCCAAAGTGGGTGTCATTTCGCAATCCCGGAATCTGAACACATTGCTTGTTGAGTCCCAAAAACTCACTAAAGCTCTGATCACATTTTTATCCGGTTTTATCATCATGATGTTCGGAAGAAACTTGAGGTGCTTGTGAACTTGATTTCTTTCCCAAGCTGAAAAACTAGTCCACCATTTACGGAGCCGATCCGGGGTTTTGTCCTGGACCATGAACATAGGTGGCATTTCGTCTCTCACCCTTTTCTGGCCGATTCGTTGCGAGAAAGTCATGCTGATCCTAGAAAAAATAAAAAATGGAATTAAGATTTTTTTTTCAATTTTTTTTTTATATAAAAAAACGAATCTTGTTAATACGGCCTTTCAGCACTTGAAGAAGATTTGAAGGCAGTATAACAGGATACCAGTGTGATGTCTATATTCCGTTTTGCGAAATTAGTCCTCCGGCGCCCCTTTTGAGGCGTTTGGCTATTTTTGCAAAATTTCCTAACTCTCGACTAAGAACAAAAATCCTAATTCTAATATTTTTATTATTGTTTTCCTTAAAAAAAAAATTAGTATTAGTTGAGCCCGATATGGGTTGCCTACGTATCTCATGTTTGGTGAGAATCAAACTTGCGTAGTTCGAAAATAAAAGAACTAAATCATTTTAAGAAAAGAAAACAAACTATTTTTAAACGGCATTTCTAAAACAAATTATTTTCAAAGGAACTAAGAAAATTTATTTGGAATTTTTTTTTCTTTTTTTTTTCAAAATTATTTTCAAAGAAACTAAACTATTTTTGTAAAATTAAGAAAATTTATTTGGAATTTTTTTTTTTTGCATTTTTTCAAAATTTATTTTTAAAGAACTAACTATTTTCGTAAAATTAAAAAAATTTATTTGGAATTTTTTGCATTTTTTCAGAATTTATTTTCAAAGAACTAACTATTTTCATAAAATTAAGAAAATTTAATTTGGATTTTTTTTTTTTTTTGCATTTTTTCAGAATTTATTTTCAAAGAACTAACTATTTTCCATAAAACTATTTTAACCATATACCCTGACGTTTTCCACTTCTTCCTCTTTTTAACAAACCGGTCGGTATGTAAGATCGAAACAAATAAATGCACACAAAAAGATGCAACAAGTTGGTCTTTTTGTTTCAGGTATACCTGTCTTAGACAGGCCCAACCCCTGTGTTGAGCCTCCTAAGTCAAATATGCACATGATGCAAATAAACGTTCCTATCGGGGATCCGGCATAAGGTCTTGTTATTCTAAGTCATCATCCTGTTGGAAAAGTGTCTAGAGTGGCTTTAACTCGAGCGGACAACTCGAGCCGAAGAGTGTCAGTGCACCGGTAGCATGGCTTTCCGGCTTAATTGACAAAACTCTCCGCCTAAACATGTGTGACTACAAAATCCTTCACCGGGTGCCAAGCACCACAACTATCTTGAGAAAAACGGGCTATGTCCAGCAAATGCCCGGTATTGTATTTCAAAAGACTCAGAAGAGAAAAATGGGTATCGGCACAATTTATATACAGTTCACAAAATATCAAAGCGGTAAAGCAACATTTAGCATATCAAATATAAACATGTAATAAAATCAGATAATAAATAAGCCAAATAAAATAATTATTCAAAGCTCGAATTCTTAAACCCTGAACCAGTGGTTCTGGGTTTGTATTCCCCAGTGGAGTCGCCAGAGCTGTCACACCTCCTTTTGGCGCGCCCGCTACCCGGTGGGTAGAAGCGCAAGGGAGTTTTTCCAATTTAAGTGACAATATTCGAAACGGGATTATTCTATTTATTTCAGAGTCGCCACTTGGAATAAATTAAGGTGTCCCAAGTCACCGATTTATTTAAATCCCGAATCGAGGAAAATTACGACTTTTCAAATGAAGTCTGCGAACCAAAAAATTCTAAGTAAGGAATTCTGTTGACCCGATGGAAGGTGTTAGGCACCCCCGGATCCCGTGGTTCTAACACGGTCGCTTCAATTATTATAGATGGCTAAAAATTATCTGATTTAATATGCTCATAAATTATATGCTCTAGTTAAACCTCAAAACGCTTTTAACATTGTTATGAAAGTGAACGTTCCCTACAAACACTAACGCATTATCAATTTTATAAAAAAATATGACAATTCGCTAAATGACATGCCTCAAGTTCTACAATATTTTAAAAAAAAGAATAACTAAAGAAGAATACACAATTAGTAATTTTATTCGACGTCGTATGTCTCAACTTATTTTTTTATTTTTTTTATTTTTTTTAACTATGGTTTCCAATCATGATGAGTTATCTAACTAATGGTTTCACCTGCAATTATTTAAAGAGAAAAAGGGATTTATTACGGTATGCGGCCATAGCTTTTATATTAATTAGAATCTGTACGATGAGTAAATTATTTAAGGAGGGACGGCCCAGTCTAAAGGAACAAATCAAAACCCCCCCAAAAAAAGGTCCAAGTCTTATTGGACATAGGTAATCTTAATTGGGCCTGTAAATGAGCCCAAATTCAAGAATCCAAATGTATTTTAGCAAGGGGACCCAACATTGAGTTCTTGACTTTGTAAGTGTAGGGATGTTCTAAGTAGATAAATGAATCCAATTCTCAAACCTATACAAAATTAATACGAAACATGCTTGGATACGATCACGGAATCTCAATCTCTGATTTAATTAACCAAATTTTACTAGACAGATCCGGGAAAATTAACTGCTAAATTGAAAACTCATATTCCCAATCAATTTAGAACTTAAAGAATGACATCTCATATTTAATTGTTGTAACAAAAAAAAAGAAGAGAAAAGGTCTCCAACAGCTGAACATATGACTAATATGGATTTAAGTAATGACATTTTATACTTAAGGCATCACTAAACAACTCAGAGAATATACACGACATGCTAAGGAAATGTCCAGTCATTACTTCAAATTCAGTCATTAATTCAACTATTGAAACAGTCCAGTCATCACGTCAAATTCAAATCTAACTCTAACATACAAACTACAATATTGATTATGCAAGAATCTACATATGTTAAGTAAACTAAAACATATCAAAAGGAACATAGGAAAGTTTAACAGTCATGTCATTTCATCTTCAAATTGATTACAGAAACTTTAACTTTGCTTCCCATGTTCTGTTCAGGGATCGACACATACCTGGAAGTAGAATCGAAATAAATGAGGAGTTAGCAACAATATGCAGCAACAACCAACCAAACTCAAACTATCAGCAACATCAGTAGCAAATCTCGGCCAAGAAAAACCCAACAGAACCAGCAACCAAACAATAGAGAATTCCAGGGAATAGTTTGACTCCAACGAAGAATTGAAAACAAAAGCCGCAAAGTGAAAACCAATAGTGCAAAAGAAGAACCTTCAGGTTACTTGAAACTTCAAATATTAGACCAAAACAGGGCAAAACAGTTTTATGGACAGAATTACCAACTCAAGGCCTATTATCCTCTCTTAAAATCAGTGTTTCTTCTCTGTTTTAAATGTAAAAGAAGAACCAACTCTTAAACTCTCTCTGTTCTCCAGTAAGTTATTGTGTGAGTGTATGTATTTTTTCAGAGAAGGTTCTCTGTGAGTGTGTCTATGTATTCTCCCAGTGATTGTATATCCTTTTATAGCCTAGAGATCCAAAGTAACAACTCTACTTTCTAGTTCTAGATCTGTCCAGCTTATGCTGTCTTCACCTTTTCTTCACTTTTCAGTTGTATAAGTATAGCTTTTTAATTAAAAAACTCTGAAAGGGCAGAAATTAGTGGCATAACCTGCTGTCCAGCAGGTTCCACTAGCCCTTACATGTGCATTGCACTCTTTGAAACTTGGTTGTTAGTTTCATTTCTGAAGCCTATCAGAATTACATCTATCTTCTCCGTAAAAACCTATTAGAGTTACAACTATATTTTCCTTAAAGTCCCATTGGGAATACAGCTATATCCAATCCATATTTCCTAAGCTTAATCAACAGAATCATACGACTAAACAGAACAGTTCAATTCAAAGCAAAACAAAGCACTGCCTGAGGTTTCACACAACCATTTCTACGAGATTAGACAAACACTCAATTAAACACAACATGTATCATTGATAACGAATAAAAACTGATAAAACAGTGATTCCAAGGATTCTCGGCCAAAAATGTAACAATATGAAACCAATCGTCAACATCCGACTAATTGATTGCAACACATGATTGATAACAATTGATCGACGAATCAACGATTTTGACAAGTCTCGGCCAACCAAACAAAAATGTAGAACACAATCATTTGACGATATTAATCGAAGCGAATATGCATTCCAACATTCAAATAACAATCAATCGATTACGATACGTATAATCGATAAACAAACCAATCGCAAAGACTGCGATTTACAGACTCTCGGCCAGAGTAGTAAAAAAAAATGAAAACTTTAGCTATTCGACGAAATATCGAATCGAGTCGAATTCTTATCTTCTAACACCACACTTATAATAGACCAATCAAATAAATAACAAGTCGACCAAATAAAGGTCCCAAACAGATGAGGAAAAACAGAAAAATCATAACTGTCCGAAGAGAAATATCAACAAACGAACAACCATAATCAAAACAAATAAAATAACAAGGAAAGAGAGGGAATAAAACAGTACCTCCGAACAATTCGAAACAAAGCAGCGGCCGAGAATGAAATTCGTATTTGGGATCGAACGGACCTTAATTGAAATGTTTTCAAGCGAAAACGAATCAATTAAGGTCTATTAGACCCCAATTTCTCAAAAAATCCGAAAATAAATCCCTATTTCGAAATTTAGGGTTCTTAGCTCGGTTTTTGGGGCTTAATGATTTCCGGCCAAATTCGAGCGGAACTAACGGTGGTTAGGGTGACTAGGGATACGAGGTGAAGGTATGGTATCAATTTGGGATGGTTTGGCTTTGGTTGAGTTTTGACTCGAATCTTCAATTGAAGATTCGAGGAGCTATGGATGGATTTGAGGTAAGGGGTTTACGAATTTGGGTTTGGGGTGTGATGGGGGTTCCGTGGTGTTAGTTTGGGAGTCGCCGGCGTTGTCGCCGCCGGCTTTTTCAGACGAGGAAGCAGAGGCGGCGTTAGGGTTAGGGGAGGTGTTTGGGTCGTCTCTCAAAGACGATGGGGGGGGGAAATGAGGGAGTTATGAGGGGTTTTGGGTGTTTGGGGTTAAAAAATGAACGAATTAATCCCAACCGTTGGATCAAATGAATCCAACGGTTGAGATCACATGGATAAAAATGAACTGGGCCGTTTTTTGGAAAAGGGTAACGGGTAAGGGGTGTTGGACTGGGCTAAACCGTGTTTGGGCCTGGATTTGGCTAACTTTTGGGCCTAATCCGATTTCCTCCTCTTTGATTTTTTTCTTTTCTTTTGTTTTCCTAATCTCTTTAATTTAATTTTCTAATTTATTAAAACAAAAATTCTAATTACACTACAAAATCAATTAAATTATAAGAAATACTAATTAAGTTATATTAACAATTAACACAATCAATTTAAACATCAATTAAATATAAATCACACAATTAGGCATTTAAATGCTAAAAAATGTAAAAGATGAATTATTTCTTTTGTGATTTTCGTTTTCGTAAGATAAAATTAATTACTCCTAATTTCAAACTAGATAAGAAATGTAAGCATGACATATTTTTGTATTATTTTTTTTTATTAATTTAAACACATATAATCACGTATATACAAATGCAAACAAATACCAAAATAGCACAAAAATTCACAAAAAATACACACCATAAAATAGACAATTTTTGATTTGCTATACAAAGAAGGCTGAAGTGCATGTCAAGGTCGCTAGAGTCGGTATTCACATCCGATAGGTCATTCTTCTGTAGGTTTCTTGTTAGGAATTGTATCTTCCTTTCTCTCTATTCTTCACACCTTGTTTTACCCTCCCTCATATCGAGTCGGTCGGGTCATAACAAATAAAGAAATGATTTCAAAATTTTCCACCAAGCTTTCCAATTGCACGAGATGGAATTTGGCTAACATGACAATTGTCGTAAGTCAGGAAGAGACAAGGCTAGTGCTTTAAACCAAAAGAGCAACATGTGCAATGGAGCGGGCAACAATAAAAATGTTTGGGGTTCATGCAAGACACAAAGGTCGGCAAAGAGCCAATTCGGGAACAATATAATAAATGGAAACATGGGGTTTGAACAGAGAAAGGTATATATTCTGACAAAGGGAAGAGTCGGTCAAGAAACACCCAAGGTTGTCAAATGAAATCATCAAAGGAATCGAGATCGAAGTTTGTGGGATCTGTCAAGAAAGGAACAACATGCATGCCATAAGGAAGGCGGGTTTTGAACAAAGAAAGAATGAAAAGAATAGTCGGTGAACAGGACAAGCATTCAAGTGGAAAGTTCAAGGCCACAACCAACCACCGCATTTTAAACTGACAGAGTTTTCTTTGCTTTGAAATAGGAGCAAAAGATATTGTCAAACTGGGGCAGAAAAAATTTTCTGTCATCGGATAGTCATCCGAAGAGCATGAAGGTGAATACAATTGTTTTTGAAGATGAACAATTCAAGTTGAAAGGTAAATAAACAAGTATCGGAGAATGATACAATCTTTGTCTGTTGAAACTTTCTCCTAAGACAAAAGTCTTAGTTCAATGAATTTTTCACCTAAGATGAATGATACAGTCTTAGTCTGTTGAATCTTTCTCCCAAGATAGAAGTCTTGGTCTGATGAATTTTTCACCTAAGATGAAAGGAAAGAATCTTAGCCTGTTGAAACTTTCTCCTAAGATGAAAATCTTAGTCTGAGGAATTTTTCACCTAAGATAAAGGGATAATGTAAAAAACGAAGGCATAATTTGAAAAGAAAAGGGCAAAAGCCGGAAAAGAAAGGAAAGTATAAATAGACCCAGTCCGAAGAGTTATCTCCTGGAGTCATAATCTCAGTCCGATGGATATTCCTCCTGAGACCATACAAATGAATGGACCCAGTCCGAAGAGTTATCTCCTGGAGTCATAAACTCAGTCCGATGGATAATCATCCTGAGATTACATTGAAGTAGACATAGTCCAGTTGAGAATCAAAATCTTAGTCTGTTGAAACTTTCTCCTAAGATTAAATGTCTTAGTCTGATGAATTTTTCACCTAAGATAACACAAAAGTTTTTATTTCTACATTTCATGCATTTTTAATTTCTGTCTAGGCGCCCACCTATCTAACAAGGGAATACTTTTCTGCACTTCATCCCATGCACGTTTAATTTCTATCCAGGCGCCCACCTATCTAACAAGGGAATACTTTTCTGCACTGTATTTCATGCACGTTTAATTTCTGTCCAGGCGCCCACCTATCTAACAAGGGAATACTTTTCTGCATTTCATTTCATACATGTCTGCATTTAAAAAGAAAAAAAATGAAATTCTGATATTCAATAACATGATGTGCCCAGTCACCATACTAGGGCAGAAAAATCTTTCTTTGGTTGTTTATTTTGTCCCAAGCAGGGGTCCACCTGGAGAATGGACGAATATTTCATATTGAAGAAGTTGAACAAGTCAAGGCAATAACAAGAATGCCGGTGAAAAGTTGAACAAGTTCAAGGCAATAACAAGAATGCCGTTGAAGAGAAGATGCAAGATGAAGGCAATAACAAGAATGCCGTTGGAAGGAATACAAGACACAAGATCAAGAAAATACAAAAAGAAGTTGGAAGACATAGATAGGATTTTCTTTTGTAATTCATAGGCCGTAACTTAGGCTAGTTTCTTTTATTTTTACCATGGTGTAATAAGGGGTCAGTCAGCAGTGACGGCAGTAACAACAGCAACAGCAGTGAGATCACAGTCCTTGGTAGTCCCAACTACCAGACCTTCCCGAACTACACTGACCTGATTCCTGTTTAGCCCAGGATATGTAGGCAGCCTTTGAAGCAGGGTACGGTCAAAGCTTTTCAAAATGATTCACAATGGAATACTCCAACGGGTAAAAATCGTTCATAGTTGCTCACTTATCTTTGCACAGAAACTCTTCGTGTCCCCGAGCAAAGAGGGGCAGCTATGAGCACGTGATTTTTACCCTACACATGAGTTATTCCTATACAATTCAAATAAATGATTTTTCATCATTTTTATAATTTTTGTGTGAATTTTGTGTTAATTGATTGCATGTTATTTGCGTGTGATAAATAAAAATACAAAAATAATTGCATTTTTTAGGAAATTAGTTCATTTTTTTAACAAAATAAAGAAAAAATCAAAAAAAAAATTAGTTAGCTTTTTAAATTGAAAATTGCCAAAAAAAGAAGGTAATTAGTTAGTTTTAATGAGTTCCAAATAACTACAAGATAGGAAAATATAGAAAATAAAAAAAAATTAATACAAAATACAAGTTATTATAGTTATAATAAGAGAATAAGAGAGAGTGGAAAAACAAAGGCAAAAATTGGGCCAAAGAAATATCTAGTTCCCCAGGCCCAAATCGGCCACCCCCCAACCCAAACAACCCAAGCCCAACGCCCAGCCGCCCCACCCAAGTCCAGGCTCAATCTCAGCCGTAGGAGATTTTGATCCAACGGTTCGGATTTATTATTACAATTTTAGTATAACTAAACCAAAAAACCTTAAAAATTCCTAACTAAACTCACTTCCTGTCTCCTTCTCCAAACCAGTCGTCCGTTCTTCTCCCTTCACCTCCCAGCCACCGCCTAGGGTTCCGCCGCGGGTGGCGGCGACCGGCCACTTTTCCGGCCAAAATTCACACCAAAATACTCCCCTCACCCTCCTCGTCCTAACCCTACTACCCATCTCCTTCAAAACCAACCGAAACACCCCAAATCTCAACCCCTAGTTTGCGCCGCCACCCACCACCACGGCGCCGCCGCCTCCAAAAACCCACAAAATCAACCCCCACCATTCCTTTTAGTTTCCCTAACACTGCGAATCAGAATTTTGTGTTCATTTTTAGGGTTTATTGAAGTCTGAAAGATGGATCTTTCACAAGAAATGGAAGATTACATTCGTGAATCGATTCAGGACTCTCTTGGCCTCCCTGTTTCCGAAAAAACACTTCAATTAAAGCTTCGTGCCTCTGAAGAATCCCTTACTCGCCTTCACAGTCAATATCTGTCTCTACAAGTCAAATTGACAAGAGAAAGATGCAACAATCGAGCGCACGAGGGCTGAGTCAAGTATGAATGCATCAGCATTGAAGAAGTTTGTGGAGGAAAATTAGAGATTGGCGGTGGAGTGTTCGAACTTGTTGTTACAGTGCAAGAGGTGGGAGAAAGAGTGCTCTTTGTATGATCATGATCGCGAGGCGTTAATGGATTTTGGAAATGAGGCGGATGAGAGAGCCAAGGAAGCTGAGTTTCGAGTTCATGATTAGAAGTAGGAGGTCCAACTGGATGACACAGCTACGGACGAGGTTTCTGTGGATGAAAATCTGCTCGACACTTTGCTGGGAACTCTGATTAGTAAAGATGATATTGCATCAATAGCACATGCATTTCTGGAGGCAAATGGTGGAATGGAAGTTTGCAAAAAAATAAATTGTTGACAAAATGGAAGCGATTGAGGCCATCGACACAAAAGGCTATTGCTCTGGCTGCTGAGGTCAAGACTCTACAGAAAGAAAAGGAACATTTGAGGATAAATCTCCATAAAGCTGAAGATGAGGTACATGTGTTGTTTGAAGAAAACAGAGTTTAGGATAAAGAGAATAAAAAAGCTGATAAGGCTATACCAGAAAGAGAAAAACAGAAATGAAGAGAAAAACAGAAGAAAGAAGAGGATAAGGAAAAGCCGAAAAGTTAAAAAAAAAAAGCTAAGTTCCTTTTTTAATTCTGTTTTATGCATGAAATATGTTTCTTCTCATATATTTTCTTGTTTTTTCTATTCATGTGTTGAAGATTAGTGAATTAGTTTAGGAACACATGCTGTTTTCTTTTAGTATGAATAAGATTAGTGAATACATGCTGTTTATGATTCTATTTCTTGTGTCGAGGATTAGTCGATTGAAAGCGTTGCGAATTTGTTCCTTGATTCATGATTTCTGTTAGTTTCTGATCGTTTTAGCAATTTTTGGATTTTTAGATTATGTTAGATTGCTGATAATTTTGACTCTCTTGGCCTCCCTGTTTCCGAAAAAACACTTCAATTAAAGCTTCGTGCCTCTGAAGAATCCCTTACTCGCCTTCACAGTCAATATCTGTCTCTACAAGTCAAATTGAAAAGAGAAAGATGCAACAATCGAGCGCACTAGGGTTGAGTCAAGTATGAATGCATTAGCATTGAAGAAGTTTGTGGAGGAAAATCAGAGATTGGCGGTGGAGTGTTCGAACTTGTTGTTACAGTGCAAGAGGTGGGAGAAAGAGTGCTCTTTGTATGATCATGATCGCGAGGCGTTAATGGATTTTGGAAATGAGGCGGATGAGAGAGCCAAGGAAGCTGAGTTTCGAGTTCATGATTAGAAGGAGGAGGTCCAACTGGATGACACAACCACGGACGAGGTTTCTGTGGATGAAAATCTGCTCGACACTTTGCTGGGAACTCTGATTAGTAAAGATGATATTGCATCAACAGCACATGCATTTCTGGAGGCAAATGGTGGAATGGAAGTTTGCAAAAAAATAAATTGTTGACAAAATGGAAGCGATTGAGGCCATCGACACAAAAGGCTATTGCTCTGGCTGCTGAGGTCAAGACTCTACAGAAAGAAAAGGAACATTTGAGGATAAATCTCCATAAAGCTGAAGATGAGGTACATGTGTTGTTTGAAGAAAACAGAGTTTAGGATAAGGAGAATAAAAAAGCTGATAAGGCTATACCAGAAAGAGAAAAACAGAAATGAAGAGAAAAACAGAAGAAAGAAGAGGATAAGGAAAAGCCGAAAACTTAAAAAAAAAAAGCTAAGTTCCTTTTTAATTCTGTTTTATGCATGAAATATGTTTCTTCTCATATATTTTCTTGTTTTTTCTGTTCATGTGTTGAAGATTAGTGAATTAGTTTAGGAACATATGCTGTTTTCTTTCAGTATGAATAAGATTAGTGAATACATGCTGTTTATGATTCTATTTCTTGTGTCGAGGATTAGTCGATTGAAAGCGTTGCGAATTTGTTCCTTGATTCATGATTTCTGTTAGTTTCTGATCGTTTTAGCAATTTTTGGATTTTTAGATTATGTTAGATTGCTGTTAAAAAATATTAGTTTCTGTTTTTGGGAATTACTTGTTAATTTTTGAATTTGTTAATTGATAATTTTGAATCTGTTTATACATGCTGATTAGAATAAATACATTGTGAATACATGCTGTTTTGAAGATCTGTTGAATCTGTTTTGGATAGTGTTTGGATCCTGTTTTGGAAATCTTGTTGATTAATGGCTTACTTGCTACATTCTATTAGTTAATTAGTTAGTCGATTCTTAGGATGTATTGGTTATAGCTGAAAATTAGTGATTTTGTTTCGATTAGTGAATTCGACTTTAGACTATTTTAGATTCAATTAAGTCGATAGTTGAAATCGCAAGATGCGTATCCACCTAATGTGTTTTACTTGATAGATTCAAAAGCGATTAGTTATTTGATTAATAAGACTCACCATCTATCAAATTATTTCCCGAGTCTTGTTAATTGAGTAATAGATCAAAAGTGGCTATGTTTGTAAGACCACCTAGGATTGGCTATTGATGCAATGTGATTTTAATTAGTGAATTAATCTGAATTTAAAGTAGTTGAAAGGGCTAATTGGCTAATTGAGCAATAGTCACTCAATTGTGGCTATTTGATAAATACAAGTCTGAAAATAGGTTAAAATAGGAGTAAATTACAGAATTTAAAGTAGGTAATAAGCAGTAAAAAGCAAGGGTAAATTGGAAAAAGGAAGTTGGTAAACTTGTAATAAGGTTAAAAGAAAAAGGGTGCAATTGGGATAAGAATTGGTATAATTGTGATAAATATAGAGCTTTTAGGGTAATTTGGGCATAACAAAAGGTATCTTAGTGAATAATAAAAGGGAATGACCATAGGAATTCCAAGGAAATGGAACATGGTAGACTATTCTAGAAGGGGTTTTAGTGTAGATTTCAATAAAATAATTGCACTAACTTGTGCAACAACTCAAGAATTGAAGGGTTTTTAATAAAATTCAGATTTTTCTTTTGTGCCTATAAATATGTATTTTCAGCGTTAGAAAAGGGGGTTCCTTTTCTTTAGGATTATTGAGCCATAGGAACCTTAGAAAATCCCAAAAAATACTAGCTAATTTTCAGATCTGAAATCAATATTTCAGATTCAATTTTTTCTCTTTTATCTTCAAATTACCTTCAAAAATTCAAAAAAACAATAAGTAGATCCAGCACAAATCAGTGAAGAACTGAAATTACAGTTATTTGAATGTGAAATTGGGTTTTGAAACATTTCAAAGTTCTGGAAAATCTTCCTAAGTTCTTCTCACTGTTGATTTCACTGCTGCTGTGAATTTCGTGACTTTTACTACTGGAATTATCTGCTGAACTGCTTGTTTAAACCATACTTTGCTGCTGTTCATAGATCTAATGGAATCTCTTCAAATTTCAGGTACACATTTGTAATTTCAAGCTATTGGAAATAAATTGAAGTGCTGTTCATTTTTCTCTTGGCTTAGTTCCATTTAATTCCGTTTTTTATGTATTCATAAATAAAAATTAATTTGGAAGACTTTCGTGTCTAATAGTATATTTGGATTGTTATGGTTTAATTGATGTTATTTTAAGACATTTATGTATACATATTACTGGAATTTATATAGATTTAGTGTAGTTTGCAATAATAGAAATAGTTGTATGTTATATTCATCTGGAATGGAGACAGGATAGTTAGTGTATGGATTTCATTGTCAAATCAAGGTGCTTAGTATTAAATCCAGGAATCATGTGAATTATGAATGTATTGATTTTAGCAAGAATTAAAATAGTCAGTATGATATCAGCATGATGTTTTAATAATCTTCTCATTTTACAAATACTAAAATCTGAATAAGAAAATCAATAGGAAAAACTATATTGCAAACGAATTGAATGTTGGCGAATTCACTGTGTGATGGACGTCAAAACAGCATACTTAAAGGGATAAGTTCATGGGAATGTTTTGTTGATTGCTTTGTTTATTTCATTTTGATTATATATGCACATGTCCAGTTAAAGTGTCGTTATGCGTTTTGGTTTCAGACTGAACGCTAAAGTCCTATTGTTTTGGTAATCTTCTTCATTTTATTTTGAGTTTTGGACCTTAATTTGTATGATCCTCAATTAATTGTTATAAAACATGTAGACTCGGGAGGACCGTTTAGCAAATTTCACGGTCTTTCCCAAAGTTAA
The DNA here is from genome assembly GCA_032618575.1 of Nicotiana noctiflora. Lineage (NCBI taxonomy): Eukaryota > Viridiplantae > Streptophyta > Magnoliopsida > Solanales > Solanaceae > Nicotiana > Nicotiana noctiflora. The sequence goes on along the minus strand of JASVEL010013237.1, from coordinate 172,770 downwards.
CAACACGATAGACTCTTTAGGCACGACTTTAAAATTACTTTCCTAAATACGGATGCGCATTTATGTGACCCAAATCTTACTCTCGGCGAAACTGAAATACATTAAAGTCACAGGCGTACCGGTTGCGGTGTGACTCGAAAATGTGTTTTCGTGACGTCGCAGTTCTTCTAAAAATTGAAAAGAGGAACATTAGAAGCACCTAATTAAAATATATAACGAAATCAGATAAAAACAAAAATTGCAGTTGAGCGACCGTGCTAAAACCACGGAATCCGGGAGTGCCTAACACCTTCTCCCGGGTTAACAGAATTCCTTATCCAGGTTTCTAGTTTCGCAGACTGTATTACAGAGTCAAAAATTTCCTCGGTTCGGGATTAAACCGGTGACTTGGGACACCATTATTTTCCCAAGTGGCGACTATGAAAAATTAAATAAATTGATCTCGTTCCGACTGTCCTTTAAGTGGAAAAACTCCTTCACTGATTATTATTATATCCCTTCTCAGGCTGTAGTATTAAACAGTGGCACATTACGTATATGTGTGTGAAAAAAGGGAGGTGTGACACCTGAAAGGAGAGAATGTAGAAAACTATTCAACAGTAGAATGATATATTCAAACAACCTTTTTCATTTACCATGTTAATTATACAAACCAGGTCCATGGAGTTAAAAGATGATGAATCGAAAAACAAAAGTTCAACAATATTTCTAACTTAAACGATTTCTAACACTACCTGCCTATACATGTCATATATAAGCTTAGATTTTAAAATTTTTAGCTTAATGGTTCAGAAAATGTAGGGATGCTACTAGCTACTTAAATTTGCCTTTATTGAGAAGCATAAAAAATTGATGAGAATGAGAGGTGGGTTTCTTACTAGGTTGGTGTCACGACCCCAAATTCGGTCGTGATGGCGCCCAACACACTGCTAGGCCAGCCTGACCAATCAATAACAATAACAGAGCTAGAAGCTCGCTTTATCCCATTTAAACATATCAAATCATAAAACAATAGTGATATATAAATCAAAAACGAGGAACCAAGTCCCAACACATACCAACTCCCATAGACCGAAGGGTCAACAGTCAAGAGCCTCTAAAGAACATAAGTGTAATAAGGTTTACAACCAAAAACTCAGTGCGGAAAGGAAATGACAACAAGAAATGAAAAGACAGTCAGAAGGGGAGTCAGGTCCTGCGGACGCTGCAGCTACCTCGACTATCCCGCACAATGCCTCCGAACGGCTACCGAATCAGGTTTGCTGAGAGGTACCTGGATCTGCACACAAGGTGCGGGGAGTAAAATGAGTACTGCCAGACTCAGTGGTAATAAACAAGGGTAAGACAGCGCAGATAAGAAATCCACAATAAAACACTATGTAAAGCTGTAATCAAATACCCGGTCACAGTTCAATATCAATAGTAGAGAGCCAACAATATCAACAACAAGTATAACAGCTAGCAGATGTAGCTAAATGCAATGCAATGCATGAAATGACCGCTACGGCGCGTAGCCCGATCCAATTTGGGTACTCGTGCTCACTGTGGGGGTTCAGACTCCGGAGGGGCTCCTACAGCCCAAGCACAATATCATGAATATACGCTGCAGCGTATATACTGCTGCGGCGCACAGCCTGATCCACTACCAGTCAGCTAATATGAAAATACAGCCTCGCAGGCTCAAAAGTAGTTTTGAAAACCCTTTTTATCATTTTTCGGTTGGAAAACAGTAATACCAAGTTCCAGAGATTGGAAATAGCATGATAACAGAAATAGCTACGGACTGGTAGTAACTAACATGTCAATATCATAAGACAATGATAACGATCCACGCGGGATCCAATAACTGGCTCACAGCCCACAAGTATACTCAACCGTCTAAGAAGGAGGTTCAACGGCTCAAGAGTAGCCAATGTCACAATATAGTATGCAACCATCCGAGGAGGAGGTTCGACGGCTCAGGAATAGCCAAATATCATAACACAGTGCCAACAAATCGGACTAAGCCATAGTCCCCAATCACAATAGACCCCGCACTCACATGAGAGTACGTGTCTCGCTGCTATACAGCGTCACAAAGTGGTATACCGAGGTTTCGAACCTGCTGGTCATTACCCACATCTATTACTCACCTCAATGCAGTGCGACGACTACTCTGCAATGCCCTTGCCACGAGAATCAGGCTCCGCACGCGTAGAATCTGATCAAACATAGTAGAAACACAACAAATTAGGCCAATGGGACGACACCCAATCAATACAACTCGATTTACACCAAAAATGGCAAAGTTGCCAAAACCTGACTTTCGGTACGCTTCTCGAAAAATCACGAAAGTCACATATTCGGAACCCTCATCTCGATACGAGTCTAAGCATATAAGGTTTACCAAATTCGGACTCCATTTGCCCATTCAAAACCTTGATTTTCTAAAGTTCAAGCCTAGGGCTAAATCCTCCATAAATTACCCAAAATTCCTCCATTTTCATGATATAATTGCATTATATTATCAATACTAATCATAGTTTAAGTCCATAGTTGATTACCTGATGATTTCCCTTGAGTTTCTCTTCAAAATCGCCCAAATCACCTCTAAAGCCGAGACCCAAATGTGTGAAATGTTTCTGAAATTTTCTAACTTCTGATACAATTAACTCTCTGCGATTTTCGCTTCTGCGGACCATTTCCGCCCCTGCGGAACTGCTTCTGCGACCAATTGGTCGCTTCTGCGAACCCAGGCCTATTTGGCCATTTCCGCTTCTGCGATCCACTGACCGCTCCTGTGGGTCCGCTCCTGCGGAAACTCTTCCGCTCCTATGGGTTTTCCCGCTTCTGCGACTAGGAGTCCGCTTCTACGGACTCGCTTAAGCAGCTACCCTTCCGCTCCTGCGATCCTTCACCTCATAGCCCTGGACCGCTTCTGCGGTCTCATCCTAGCTCCTGTGACGCCACCTCAGCGGACATTTTTCCGCTTCCGCGAAGCCAAGCGCCTCTGCGCCCCCTTGTCCGCTCCCGCGGACTCGCTCCTGCGCCCCCATTTCCGCAGGAGCGAAAACAACAGATCCAGTGCACAAAGTCTGCAATTTCCATATTTTCTCCCGTTTGACCATCCGAAAACACGCCGAGGCCCCCGGGACCTCATCCAAACACACCAACACATCCTAATACCTCATTCGAACTTGTTCCAATCCTCAAAACACGTCTAACAACATCAAAACCCATAATTCACATCGAATTCAAGCCTAAATTCCTTAAAACATTCCGAATTACACAATCAATCAAAAACCCGACCAAACGACGTCCGAATGACCTGAAAATTTGCGGACATATCCAAAATCACATAACGAAGCTACAGGAATTGCTGGAATTCCGTTCCGACCCCCGGATCAAAATCTCACCTACCGCTCGGATTTCTCCAAAATTCAACCTTAGCCAATTCAAGCCTATTTCTACATCGGACCTCCAAATTCAATTCCGATCGCTCCTCTAAGTCAAAAATCACCTCCCGGAACTAACCAAATCATCAGAATCCGATTCCGAGCCCTCTAACCAAATAGTCAACTCCATGTTGACTTTCCATATTCAAGTTCCCTTCAAAAAGGCTATATGCCTCATTTTCAATCCAATTCACTCCTAACTCACCCGATAAACTCTAACACTAATATAAAAGCATAAAACATGCAATTACAACATAACGGGGTGGTAATTCCCGTTACGATGGGCCGGGTCGTCACATTCTCCCCCTTTTAAGCAAACGCTCGTCCTCGAGCGGGTCAAGAAACATACCTGTAGTCTCAAACAAGTGAGGGTATCTGCTCCGCATCTCCTGCTCGATCTCCCAAGTGGCCTCCTCTACGGGTCGACCTCTCCATTGAACCTTAACTGATGCAATCTATTTGGACCTCAATTTTCTCACCTGACGACCCAAAATAGCAATAGGCTCCACATCATGGGATAGATCACCATCAAGCTGAATGGTACTGAAGTCTAATACATGAGACGGATCCCCAATGTACTTCTGGAGCATAGACACATGGAACACTGGATGAACGCTGGATAAGCTGGGTGGCAAGGCCAACTCATATGCCACCTCTCCAACCCTCCTGAGTATCTCAAAAGGACCAATGTACCTGGGACTCAACTTCCCTTTCTTCCCAAACCTCATGACACCCTTCATAGGTGAAACCTTCAACAATACTCTGTCACCAACCATGAAAGACAACTCCCGAACTCTACGGTCCGCATAACTCTTCTGACGAGACTGTGCTGTACGAAGCCTCTCCTGGATCAACTTTGCTCTATCCAGAGCATCTCGGACTAACTCAGTCCCTATCAATCTAACCTCACCAGGCTCAAACCATCCCACGGGGGATCTACACCGTCTGCCATACAATGCCTCGTACGGGGCCCTCTGAATACTCGACTGATAACTGTTGTTGTAGGCAAATTCAGCAAGTGGTAAGAACTCATCCCATGAACCTCCAAAGTCAATCACACATGCTCGCAACATATCTCCAGAATCTGAATAGTGCGCTCAGACTGCCCGTCTGTCTGGGGGTGAAATGATGTGCTCAACTCAACCCGCGTACCCATCTCTTGCTGAAATGCTCTCCAAAACTGAGAAGTGAACTAAGTACCCCTGTCGGATATGATAGACACCGGGACTCCATGCAACCGGACAATCTCCCGAATAAAGATCGCTGCCAACTGTTCTGATGAGTAGGTAGTACTAACTGGAATGAAATGAGCTGACTTGGTCAGCCTATCCACAATCACCCAAACAGAATCGAACTTCCTCCCTGTCCGAGGGAGTCCAGTAACAAAATCCATGGTGATCCTCTCCCATTTCTACTCAAGAATATCAATGCACTGAAATACACCACCGGGCCTCTGATGCTCGTACTTAACCTGCTGACAGTTGAGGCACATTGCTACATGTCCGACAATGTCCATCTTCATCTTTCTCCAACAATAGTGTTGTTTCAAGTCTTGGTACATCTTCGCGGCTCCTGGATGGATAGAATACCGCGAGCTATGGGCCTCCTCCAGAATCAACTCACGAAGGCCATCAACATTGGGCACACATATCCGGCCCTGCATCCTCAATACGCCGTCGCTATCAATGGTGACATCTCTAGCATCATCATGCTGAACTCTGTCCCTAAGGACAGCCAAATGTGGATCATCATACCGGCGCTCACGAATACGATCATATAGAGATGACCGAGATACAACACAAGCCAATACCCGGCTGAGATCTGGAATGTCTAACCTCACTAGCCGATTGGCTAGCACTTGAACATCATAATCAAATGATCTCTCCTCAGCTGGAATATATGCCAAGCTGCCCATACTAATCGCCTTCCGGCTCAAAGCATCGGCCACCACATTGGCCTTCCCGTAATGTCATAATCCTTAAGAAACTCAAGCCATCTCCGTTGTATCAAATTAAGATCCTTTTGTTTGAACAAGTGCTGGAGACTACGATGGTCGGTATACACCTCACAAGACACGCCGTACAAATAATGCCTCCAAATTTTCAAGGCATGAACAATGGCAGCTAGCTCCAAATCATGAACAGGATAGTTCTTCTCATGTGGTTTCAACTGCCGAGAAGCATAAGCAATCACCTTACCTTCCTGCATCAACACACAACCTATCCCCACTCTCGAGGCATCATAATAAACAATATATGAACCTAAAGCTAATGGCAATACTAACATTGGAGCTGTGGTCAAAGCTGTCTTGAGCTTCTGAAAGCTCTCATCGCACTCATCCGACCACACGAATGGTGCACCCTTCTGAGTCAATCTAGTCAAAGAAGAAGCAATGGATGAAAATCACTGAACAAACCGGTGATAATATCCCACCAAGCCAAGAAACCTCCAAATCTCTGTAGCTGAGGACGGTCTAGGCCAACTCTGCACCGCCTCTATCTTCTTCGGATCAACCTGAATACCTTCACGAGACACAACATGACCCATAAATGCTACTTACTCGAGCCAAAACTCGCACTTGGAGAATTTAGAATACAACTTCTCCTCCCTCAATCTCTACAATACAATACTCAAATGCTGAGCATGCTCCTCCTGACTACGGGAGTAGACTAGGATGTCATCAATGAATACAATCGCAAATGAATCCAAATAGGGTCTGAACACACTGTTCATCAGATGCATGAACGCTGCTGGGGCATTGGTCAGCCCAAAAGACATCACAAGGAACTCATAGTGACCATATCCAGTCCTGAATGCAGTCTTCATAATATCAGAGTCCATGATCTTCAGCTGATGATAGACTGAACGAAGATCAATCTTAGAAAACACCCTCGCACCCTGTAACTGATCAAATAAATCATCAATGCGCGGTAGAGGGTACTTGTTCTTCACTGTTACCTTGTTCAATTGTTTATAATCAATACACATCCGCATGGAAATCTTTCTTTTTAATAAATAACACCGGCGTACCCCACGGGGACACACTAGGGCGGATGAAACCCTTATCTAGAAGCTCCTGAAGCTGCTCTTTCAGTTCTTTCAACTCAGCCGGTGCCATACGATAAGGAGGAATGGATATGGGCTGAGTGCCCGGCACCAAGTCAATGCCAAAATCAATATCCCTATCCGGCGGCATGCCCGACAGGTCTGAGGGGAATACATCTGGAAAGTCCCTCACAACAGGTACAGAATCAATGCTAGGAGACTCAGCTCCCACATCTCTCACAAATGCTAAGTACGACAAACACCCTTTTTCAACTATTTTCTGAGCCTTTAAGAACAAAATGACATGGCTAGGGACGAAATCAGTCGAACCCCGCCACTCAATCTGAGAAATACCAGAAATGGCCAACGTAACTATCTTAGCATGACAGTCCAATATAGTATGGTACGGAGACAACCAGTCCATACCCAATATAACATCAAAGTCCACCATCCCCAACAATAAAAAATCTGCCTGGGTCTCCAGACCCCCAATAGATATAACACAGGATCTATAGATATGATCCACAACGATCGTATCACCCACGGGGGTGGATACATGAACAAGTAAATCAAGACTACCACGAGTCGCACCCAAATGATGTGCAAAATAAGAGGACACGTAAGAATATGTGGACCCTAGATCAAATAGAACAGAGGCATCTCTGTGACAGACAGAAATGATACCTGTAATCACTGCATCGGAGGCAACTGCATCACGCCTGTCAGGAAGTGCATAGAATCGTGCCTGGCCTCCACCAGATCTCTCCTCGCCCCTGGGGCGACCACGAGAAGGCTGACCTCCACCTCTACTAGACTGAGATGGTGCTGATGATGAGGGTTGATCCCTCTGCTGAGTCCTGTCCCTACGGAGTCGAGGGCACTGTCTCCTCATGTGGCCAAACTCACCACACTCATAACATGCACCTGGTGCTGGAGAAGGGGACTGAAGGGAACCCCTCGCCGTAGAAGAACCCTGGGCTGAAGAAGTAGGTGCTGCACTCTGGGCTGGGAGAGCACTAAGTGAAGACTGACCCTGCTGAAATCCCTGTCGACCACGACCATAAGAACCCCCGCTCTGCTCAGTGCGGCCTGAATGAGAAGGTCTAGATGAGCGGCCTCTGCCCTGCTGGAAATGCCCTCTAGATGGAGCACCACTGAAACTACCAGAACTACGAGGCCTCTCGGCCTCCCTCTCCTTCCTCTCTCGGCGACGATCCGCCTCAATAGAGCGTGCCATATCCACAACCTGCTCAAATGATGACGATAAACTCTCTCTCTGGTCATAATAATACGGATGGAGTAGTTGAGGCCATCGATGAACCTCCTAATCCTCTCCCTATCAGTAGGGATCATCCATGTGGCATGCCTAGACAATTGTGTGAATTTGAGCTCATACTGGTTCACAGACATGTCTCCCTGAACCAACCACTCAAACTGGCGACGTAGCTCCTTGCGACGAGACTGCGGTACATATTTCTCTAGGAAGAGAGTAGAAAACTACTGCCAGGTAAGAGGCGCTGCTCCTATAGGCCTACGCCTCTCAAACTCCTCCCACCAATCAAATGCGGGACCAGTAAACTGAAAGGTAGTAAATGAAACTCCGCTGGACTCAAGAATACCAGCTGTACGCAGCATCCTCTGACACTTATCCAAGAAACCATAGGCATCCTCGCCCTCAGCGCCACTAAAATGGGGTGGTTGAAGTCTACCAAATCTCTCAAGACGACGTTGCTCGTCGTCGGGCATAGCCTGAACCATATGCTCTGGAGCTAGTGCAGCTGGAGGAATAACTGGTTGAACCACCTGAGGGGGAACCGCCTCTGGTGTCTGAAGTCCCTGACCAACCTGCTCGGGTGTGCGAGCTGCAGGGGTCTGCTGACCATCCCCTGTTCGAGATGTCGCTGCAGTAGCGGTAGCTAAAACTACCTGAGCCAAACCGGAACACACCGATAATATCTGTGCAAGAGTCTCCTGAAGACCAGGAATAGCAATAGATACAGTCTGGCCCTGAACTGGAGTTGCTGGAGCATCAACCACTGGGGGTTGCTCCTGAACAGGTACAATGGGCGGGTCAACTGGCACTGCCTTAGCTGCCCTACCTCTACCTCTAGCATGACCGCGCCCACGGCCTCTAGTAGGTTACAATGGAGGTCGTCCACCACGTCCTGATGCTCGCGTTCTCGCCATCTGCGAGAGAATAGAATATAGAAGTTTAGTTCTCAGGACAACAAGATCGCACGATAGAGTTCAAGAAATGTGAAGTGTTTCCTAAAGGTTCGCAGCCTCCCGAGGATAAGTACAGGTGTTCCCGTACCTTATGTTCAGTAGAGGCTCATGAAACACGGCACATAATAGAGTTTAGTAAATTGGGGGCGGATGTGTCACGACCCCAAATCCGATCTTGATGGCGCCAGCACATTGCTAGGTCAGCCTGACCAATCAATAACAATAACAGAGCTAGGAGCTCGCTTTATCCCATTTAAACATATCAAATCATAAAACAACAGTGATATATAAATCGAAAACGGGGAACCAAGTCCCAACACATACCAACTCCCACAGACCGAAGGGTCAAGAGTCAAGAGCCTCTAAAGAACATAAGTGTAATACGGTTTACAACCAAAAACTCAGTGCAGAAAGGTAATGACAACAAGAAATGAAAAGACAGTCAGAAGGGGAGTCAGGTCTTGCGGACGCTGCACCTACCTCGACTATCCCGCACAATGCCTCCGAACGGCTACCAGATCAGGTCTGCTGAGAGGTACCTTGTCACGACCCGAACCCCGGTCGTGATGGCGCCCAACTTAATGCTAGGCAAGCCGACCATATCATCTCTTAACCTAGCCAATTATTAATTCCAATTAATCAAATTAAACTTTAATATCAACAGTAGAGAGCCAATAATATTGACAACAAGTACAACAGCTAGCAGGTGTAGCTAAATGCAATGCAATGCATGAAATGACCGCTACGACGCGTAGCCCGATCCAATTTGGGTACCCGTGCTCACTGTGGGGGTTCAGACTCCGGAGGGGCTCCTACAGCCCAAGCACAATATTACTGCGGCGTGCAGTCCGATCCAACATATATACCGCTGCGGCGCGCAACCCGATCCACTACCAGTCAGCTAATATGCAAATACTGCCTCGGAGGCTCAAAAGTAGTTTTGAAAACCCTTTTTATCATTATTCAGTTGGAAAACAGTAATACCAAGTTCCAGAGATTGGAAATAGCATGATAACAGAAATATCTACGGACTGGTAGTAAACTAGCATGTCAATATCACAAAACAATGATAACGATCCTCGCGGGATCCAATAAATGGATCACAGCCCACAAGTATACTCAACCGTCCAAGAAGGAGGTTCAACGACTCAAGAGTAGCCAATGTCACAATATAGTATGCAACCATCCGAGGAGGAGGTCCGACGGCTCAGGAATAGCCAAATATCATAACACAGTGCCAACAAGTCGGACTAAGCCATAGCCCCCAATCACAATCGACCCCGCACTAACATGAGAATACGTGTCTCGCTGCTATACAGCATCACAAAGTGGTATACCGGGGTTTCGAACCCGCTGGTCATTACCCACATCTATTACTCACCTCAATACAGCGCGATGACTACTCTGCAATGCCCTTGCCACGAGAATCAAGCTCCGCACGCGTAGAATCTGATCAAACATAGTAGAAACACAACAAATTAGGCCAATGGGACGACACCCAATCGATACAACTCGATTTACACCAAAAATGGCAAAGTTGCCAAAACCCAACTTTCAATACGCTTCTCGAAAAATCACGAAAGTCACATATTCGGAACCCTCATCTCGATACGAGTCTAAGCATATAAGGTTTACCAAATTCGGACTCCGTTTGCCCATTCAAAACCTTAATTTTCTAAAGTTCAAGCCTAGGGCTAAATCCTCCATAAATTACCCCAAATTCCTCCATTTTCATGATATAATTGCATAATATTATCAATATTAATCATAGTTTAAGTCCATAGTTGATTACCTGATGATTTCCCTTGAGTTTCTCTTCAAAATCGCCCAAATCGCCTCTAAAGCCGAGACCCAAATGTGTGAAATGTTTCTGAAATTTTCTAACTTCTGATACAATTAATTCTCTGCGATTTTTGATCTGCGGACCATTTCCGCCCCTGCGGAACCGCTTCTGTGACCAATTGGTCGCTTCTGCGAACCCAGGCCTATTTGGCCATTTTCGCTTATGCGATCCACGGACCGCTCCTACGGATCCGCTCCTGCGGAAACTCTTCCGCTCCTGCGGGGTTTCCCGCTTCTGCGACTAGGAGTCCGCTTCTGCGGACTCGCTTAAGCGGCTACCCTTCCTCTCCTGCGATCCTTCACCTCATGGCCCTGGACCGCTTCTGCGGTCTCATCCTCGCTCCTGCGGCGCCGCCTCAGCGGACATTTTTCCGCTTCCGCGAAGCCAAGCACCTCTGCGCCCCCTTGTCCGCTCCTGCGGACTCGCTCCTGCGCCTCGATTTCCGCAGGAGCGAAAACAACAGATCCAGTGCACAAAGTCTGCAATTTCCATATTTTCTCCCGTTTGACCATCCGAAAACACCCCGAGGCCCTCGGGACCTCATCCAAACACACCAACACATCCTAATACCTCATTCGAACTTGTTCCAATCCTCAAAACACGTCTAACAACATCAAAACCCATAATTCACATCGAATTCAAGCCTAAATTCCTTAAAACCTTCCGAATTACACATTCGATCTAAAACCCGACCAAACGACGTCCGAATGACCTGAAAATTTGCAGATATATCCAAAATCACATAACGAAGCTACAGGAATTGTCGGAATTCCGTTCCGACCCCCGGATCAAAATCTCACCTATCGTTCGGATTTTGCCAAAATTCAACCTTAGCCAATTCAAGCCTATTTCTACACCGGACCTCCAAATTCAATTTCGGTCGCTCCTCTAAGTCACAAATCACCTACCGAAACTAACCAAATCATCAGAATCTGATTCCGAGACCTCTAACCAAATAGTCAACTCCAGGTTGACTTTCAATATTCAAGTTCCCTTCAAAAAGGTTATATGCCTCATTTTCAATCCAATTCATTCCTAACTCACCCGATAAACTCTAACACTGATATAAAGGCATAAAACATGTAATTACAACATAAAGGGGTGGTAATTCCCGTGACGACGGGCCGGGTCGTCACAGTTGGCATGTCTTGACTTTGAGAGACTTCCACTAACTGGTCTTTTGCAGTTTGGTTGAGACGATAGTGGAGAAGAATGAAATCATAGAAAAATAATAAAAACTAGATAATTAACATTAATATAACACGTGTCAGCTTCTTGGTTCTTTCGAAGTGAAATTCTTAGTTCACACATCACAACCCTTCTTATGAGAATTGATCATCTGAATTAATTTGTATAAGTGTTGTTGTCCTGCAGTAACGACACCAACAATAGGAGAAGCTATAATAATTATCAGATTGATTTTTCTGAACCATATAAAAGCTCCAAAAGCACAGTTAGCCGCAAAAGGAATATTTTACTGCGCGTTCTATCTACTTCTGTTCATCATATTTACCTTCTTAACTCTTAAGTAGTATTACATAAGAGTATTATCTATGTTCATAAATGACCATTACTCCTGGATGTTGGAGGAAAATATTAGTAGATGATTAAAACTACCGGAGGTCCAAAATTAATTTTTTCAGCTTAAGATCGTTACAGATGTCGTGATAGGAGACACAACTTAGAGGGTATTTAGCTAAGCTTATAAGCTGGTCAAATTGGCTTATAAGCACTTTTTGGCTTATCTACGCGTTTGGTAAAATTAAAAGTGCTTAGCTTCCATCTTTTTGATAAGCCATGCATTTTAGCTCCTTTGAAAAAAGCTACGGGAGAAGATGGAAAAATAAATATATCTCTTGCACTATTACATCTCTTCAAATTAAATGAACATAGAAAAATAACCTCATGTCAATTATCATACACTATGGAATAATCTAATATCCAACATCATAATTGTAACTTGTGACTTTAAACAATTTTGCTAATCAATCTTTGATAACTCCTAGAATTCTCAAGGACCTTATTTTGTTTATCATGTGGGATCGTCAAGTTTAGCTCTTGTGAATTTCAAACTCAACGTAAGTACATGTTAGTTTTCTTTTATACCAAAATTTATTATGTAATTTCATCATTCTAATCTCAACTTTGTCCTTTGAGATTAGTGATATAGAGCATATATGCGATGATACGTAAGAATTCTTATTATGATCCAACAAATGTATTTTCAAAGAAGACTTCATGAAACTTTGATGTAGTACATTTTAGCTTCTTTAACCATCTTATCATAATCTGTGCGATCAGTTAGTTATTGACATATATAAGGATTAGAAATTCACAACTATTCTATTGCCGTATTTTTAGGGAATAAGCACAATATAAAAAATAATAAAAGTGACTTTGCTATATTATTTCAATAATTTAACTGACCATTTAAGTAATTAATTCCTCCATCCTCAGTAAAAAATCATTTCAAAGAGTATAACCTTATTCTTCTATTGAAATAAGAGAGGATTTATTGAACTTTGAAATATTTGGATTGAGCAAAATAATATCCATTTTAATTCACATTATTATGTAGTGTAATAAATTTATCGACTATAATATACCGCAAAACGACATAGTCAAAAAATGCTAATCTCTGCTTAGAAAAACAAAGAAGATATTACCATAATAACCATGTGCAAACTCAATTTAAAAAAGAGCCAAAGGCTTAACAAATACTACAATTATTCTTAATAAATTTTAGTTTTTTCATTGAGGCTTGTGGTGATGGAGTACGAAGGATGAAAGGAAAAAATCTCAAGAACAATACCTCATTGTAGACCACTCATATTTCTAAAATATTATGACCTCTCAAAGAACATCTTTGAGGCCGTCTGGACAGAGCCAGGAAATTTGGCACAAGATATTCAAAATAAAACACGCATAAGTACAATCAGTAAGAAAAGAGCTAAATGCACATGTAACTCTAGAATAAATATCAAAAATTTCTATTGCAATTAGCGGTGAAAATATTATAAATGGAACTCGAAGAAAAAGAGAAAAAAATTTCAAATAAGGAACACTTAACTGTAAGCCATCATAAATATATGCAGCAGTGCTAACTATAAGTCCAAATAGTTAAATCAAAACTCCTTCCATCATTAAAAAATAAACATAGATGCTGATAGTTTGTTCTGACTCTATAAAATAATAGCAGTCAAGAAAATTCCTCCATGAAATTGGTAACTATTAAGAGATCTCAACAAATAAAAGAAAGAAAAGAAGATTGCAGAGAGGAAAATAAGAAGAAGATTTGAGCAAGAATTGTAACAGTAAATTAAAACCATAACAGATAGAAGATGAATAGAGCAAAATTTTGAAAGAGCGAGGCTTCTAGACTTGGTGTTGAAATAGAATAAGGATGGAGAATCCGATAGATTGAGGGGAAAATAAGCTAAGATTTAGCCGAAAATTCATTTTCCAAACCCCTAATGAGAAGTCCACCTATCGTTCTTGAGTTTAGCTAGTAGAACTGAGAAGTAGGTAAGAAAAAAAGAAGAGAGGCAGCGGCTGAAAAGCCCCATAACAGTTAAGCACTTTTATGGTCGAGTAAAATGACTCTTATGCCCTTGATATTACCACCTTTTAATTAATACTAGATGGAGATGCCCGTGCTATGCACGGGCTTAATGCATGATACACGGTGGCAAACTTTGCAAATACTTTCCTAGTAATGTAAATTCTCGTCATTATTGATTCCCAACCATATGTCTAACAGAATGTGAATTACAACGTGATGGACCATGGCAAATTATTTTGTGCCAAAAAATAAACACGTGAGACTGTTCCTATCTTAAAGCATACCAAAATCGATTGAATCTTAAAAAATAAACATATGAGACTGTTTCATCTTCAAGAAAACAAAAGCGCACCGAATCTATCATTTTAATGAATACATGTGTAAGCTCAACATGGTGTAGAAGGAAGAAGGTAAATTGAACAAAATCTCGGAACTGCAGGTTGAGCAACACCCAGTATCTTCACTCCTAGTTTGCACTAAATTGGCCAACTCTTCATTATGTAAGAATACCACATCACATCCCCCAACGGTATGATATACTCTCGAACAAACATTAGTTAAAGTAGACAGCTAAAGCTAAATAGACACCGATATTCTATGATTGGCAAAGGCAAAAAGAAGCTTCAGTATTAGCAAGGCCATAAAGTACATAGGCAGAGTGTCAAATTACTTCGAGAAGCTAACTATTACACAATAAACAAATGAACAGAAAATACATGGACTCAATGAGCCAATATCAGTGCTACATTTTTCATAAGTCAATGAATCCTAAAAATGATTATGACTCTCTCGAATCAATTACTCTTCCCCTCTTTTCTAACAAATAGTGAAATTCAATAACATTGCTCCAACTGTCCAATTTTTACTGTTATTTTCTAGCCACCATGAAGATTTAATCAAAGATATTTATGCAAGTCAAAGTCAAGTGAGACATACATATGTTATCAAAATCAATTGGTGACTATTTGACCCAAACGGCTGCCTGAATTCACTGTTTCTTTCACTATTAAATCAGCTACTTTAAATAACCTTTAACTTCATAATTTTGCACTCCATTTAGGACCAATATTTTTTTTAATATATAATAAGTGCAAACAAAGATATTTATGTGAACTTTGAAAACAAAAATGCGCTTGTCCAATATTCAATTATCATTAACTCAATTACATAAGATATGTCAAATATTTATAATTTTACATTCTGATAATTTTAGAGTTCATTAACACTCAATTACATAAGATATGTCAAATATTTATAATTTTACATTCTGATAACTTTACATTTCATTTGTACTTTGTAATGAAGTGGAACTGAAAAAAGAATTTCAATGAACCAAACTTCAATAAAATTGTAAATGAGCAGGAATGGCAATGTATATGTCACTTGATAATGAGATAATGTCAATGTCAAGTTATGCATACACTTTATGTACGTAAAGTAACTGGTGACCATTTGATCCAACTTGAATATCAAAGAACTCACATGAAGATTACTTTTAATGATATAAGCTTATTGTGACATCTGGATGATATTTCTTGTGCTTGCTCCTTGTTTTATCTTATGATTAATATTTTTCTTCACTAATAATATCCATAACCTTAAAATCCCCCATATAGGAAACTGGATGGTGAACCAAGTAAAAAATAGTTGCTACAATTTTTGGGTTCATACTATTCGGTGCAACAAACAATCGTTGCTATAGGTTCTTAGATTTGCGGAGACCTACTTAAGTTATCTATGCATTTCTTTAAGGATTAGGCTTCAATACTTGCAACTACGACATATTACTTCCTTCAATAACTAATATTTTACACAAATATGGCAATAAAGCAGTATATGGAAGATAATTTTTAGAAAAATCAAATGACATTTTGACCTTCTACCACTATTACCTCTCTAATATTTTCTGCACATGGTAGTGGTAATAGAAGAGGAAAAGCAGAATCTGCAACTATCTTTTAAAAAAGAAGACTCACGGGACTCCTCCCCAAATTATATCTGCATCAAAATGTCTCAACGCCAGCAGCAACAGAAGGATAGTAACAACCTAGAAATGCATCAAAGAAGCAAAATGGTCAGGACATTATAGTGTGACAATTTCTACCAATTAATTTATATTTTCTCCTTAAAGAGCGCAAGTCTGTTAGAACAAAAAGAAATCCATAAATGTTGATTAAATCTTTTTCAAGGTCATAGTAACGTGTAAAAGAATATAGATAATGGCCATAAACAGAATATCTAAAGATAAAGACATTTTCAGTTTGCAATATCACATATTTTTTCCTATCACAAGTTACTACTATAATAGAAACAAGACATACTTTTCGTTATACTCTATATAATAGCGGAAGGCATTTCATCAAGATAGAACAGAAGCTAATATCTCGAAATAATACTTTGACATTTTTTTCGTTAACCTTAACTGATTTGACAACAAAAAACGCGTGTCTCCATTCACGCCTCTATTCAAAGCAGAAGAAGACATTGGTAATGTAAGATCTTCCGGTACAAGCAATAAATTACATACATTTCAACTTTAAAGCCATCCAACAATAGATTCATAAGCATTTTACATTTCTTCCATCGTTCCATAGTCTGCATCTCCGCAGGATTAGAAACTCTAGATCAACCAAGTACAATGAATTAAATGCAAAAGCTTTACCTAAATGCATTGAGAATTGGAAATGAAAGCTCACTTTTTGGTATCCTTAGGGAAATCATCTAGAAAAATAAACTATTAGTAAGTTTGTGGCTAAGAATGATCTTTATTTCGTTAATAAACTATAAATTTTATGTAATAAAATCTTAAAATGAATAAAAGACACTTGAAGCCCCTAAAAGCATATACTCAGGAGTACCGCTTCGTGGGGCACTTTGTGAGTGCCAACCGGGTGCAGCTGCTGCACGTAGCATAATTCTGCTAAAACTTGCAAAAAAGCTCTGCATCTGTCTGTTCGAGTTAGCGATACTACTCAATCCATAGTATATTTGTCTGCACATATTTTTGAAGTATTTGGATTGAATAGTGCACAATTACATTTTCTTACACAGCACGTGCAACTATCTAGTTAACCGGCAAGCTTCTATGGTAAAGAAATTACTTCATTAAGTTCTTGTGCTGCAAAATAATATCTCTCATAGCATCTAAATTATTTATTAAAAGGAATTACTGAGTAATGGTAAAAATTTAGCAATAACCTTAGCAAACATACACCTTTTGGAGGTGCTAATAGCAGTTAATTTAAAAGTACTAACTTCATTGTAAGACCTGCATAACACATGGGACCTTATGCGACCACAAAGTTTAGAAACTGCAGAGTTGTCTGTATCAAAAAGTCAAACTGGTCCTGAAGTAAGTATTGTGTTTTATATAGCACAACTCTTGTACCTGAGGTGCATAAATTTTCTCATACTTGCATCAAACTTTTTGTCATATTAATGGTAAGCAAGCCAATCTCTTACAATGAGAGATCATCATGCAAAGCAGCTATAATAGTTGGCTACACAAACCATCATATATGTTGTAACTAATTGTCAAACAGAATGTAGTACAATAATACATATAACTCCGGAATGGACTGACCCTTCATAAATTCAGCAATGAATGGAAAAAATCGTTCAGATAGAATAGTCTTTACTATGATGAAGGTGAATATTTGAAATGTATCATACTCAGAATGTGGAGTATCTACCAAGAAGTTGTACAAATTCCACAATGAAGGAACCACAGGAAAGGGATATTACTTACCGTTGCGATGTCAATAAAATTTCTCAATGAAAATAGTCTCCCCATCTTCAAGCTGCAAAAACCAAGAATTTTATGTAAGGAACTCTCTCATCAATTAAATATTTAGTATGAAGAAACAATAACAATGGGAAGACTATTTAAACTCACCAGCAAATTCATAAACATTACAAAGTAAATATTTTTTACAACTCATAAGACCTACCAACTGCCAAAAAATAAGCTTCTTGTCAATGTTTTCAGACTTCATATTGATTGAAAATTTCACTCTTTTGAGTAAATTAATACCTGGAAAAAACAGAAATGGAATATTATAATGTTGATAGCTTAGAAACTGGTAGAAAAAGAAAACAAAAAGGATTAATATTCTATTGGGACTTCGTCCAACTTTCTTTTATTGTTTGGGATGTTTACATGTTGGTTTCTCTAATTTCTGATATGTACATGAATTATATCTGTATCAAAACTTTCTGGTAATTGTTGTAAAGTCTAACAACTGATTCCAGTTCCCCTCAACATCATCCTAACAGGCTTTAGATGAAAATGAATAAGAAAAAAGTGAATGAAAACTACCAGCAATTCCAAGCGCATACTGGCTAGCTGGAACCTCATTTTTGGAGACAAAATATGCTGAGTACCTGCAGTAGTACATAAAGAATAAGTATACCAAATGTATCAACATCAATATTCAAAAAAATTAATACAAAGGTCTTTAGAAAACCCCAAAAGAAAGATATCAATAAGCTTTGTCTCATCATTCCAAAGACTAAAGTCTAACAGCAAATAGCATTCTTACTTCCATGCAAATCATATCAGGAATAACTATGTACGCCACTTACGAAGATAACTCGACACTCCAATTCAGTTTTTGAACATCTTGAAGCAGCACCTTGAATTGTCTCGTGCAGATACTTAGTAGTTGAACTATAGAAAAGTATCATTGACTGTAACTCTGTAAGTGTGCTCCTTCATTTATCGCAATTACTTTTATCACATAAAAGCATATTGAGTTTCACTTCTCTCAAGCTCTATGTACGCTCAAGATGCATTTCTAGGATTTGACTCATGACCAATTTCACCAAATATATAATCTTCTTCGCTGACATATACTATCCAATTTTTATAATTACCAGTAGAACAAGTGTAATAAACATCCGTAAATTTAACATTTAATTTACTCTTGGAGTAGACACATCCTTATATTGTACACATGAAATATAATGATGGATAAACTTTGAACCAGTGAAGATCAAATCCTGATTTTTATCAACATATAGGCCAAAAAAAAGATTACAAGAAAACTTACCAGATCAATGAGCTCACACTTGAAATAGGGAAAACCAGAAAGGCAAAAAATTTGAGAAAGAAGAAAAACAAGAAGTAAAATGATAAGCGTTTGGTTCTTTAAAAAAGGTCTACATTTAGTAAATTTAGCAATTTAATTTACTCTTGGAGTAGACACATCCTTATATTGTACACATGAAATATAAAGCACAATCATTTTGCATTATAATTAACCACACAACATTACAACAAAAAATTGCAGAAATCACCTCTAATAATCGAAGCAGTTTTTCCTTTTTCCTACCTTAAGCGACTTCCACTTTGAAAAGCCTGTGATAAGCAGCTAGACTCAAAACTCAAAGATCAATCAGGTTCCCTGAAAAAATTAGCTCAAATTAATCTTAACGAAAAAATCAACTCAAATTCCTCTTAGAAAGAAAACATCGAAATAGTGACAAAACTATCTAGCTTAATGAAAATCTCAAAATATTCGACGTAATTAAATTGATTGATTGTGGGAAAGTAAAATATGCATGAGCAAATTCGACAAAAGGACCAAGAAAAAACTACCCAAAAGCTCAAGATGTCCAAAAAAATTTCTAAAAAATGAATTTAAAAACATGCATGGCTGAGAAAACAAAGAAAATTGAGGAAAATAGAGAAAAATTCAAGGAAGTTTATATAACATGCAACTCTATGTGTACTCTTGCTAAAACTTGCAGAATCCATATGGAGAACATGAAGAAAGATCACCAAAAAATCAGTAAGAAAATCCATTCAGAATTCGGTGAATGGAGCATAAAAATAAATAATAGTTGCTGCCATAGATTATCTGAACCAATAAGCAAAGTGGAAGAAGAAGAACAACAAAACTCACTAAAAAGAGGAAAGAAGAAAGTAGAAGAAAAGATCGAGCAAAATATTTCTATGGAATTCCAAGAGGAAGTTATAAATCCCCAAAGCAAGAATGCATTCATGTTCCTAAATTGTAAGTAACGCCACAAAGTGAATCCAGCCATCCCACAAATAAGAAACACGTGTAAGTGAAAAATCATCAAAACTAATTGAGTTAAATGACAGTTTTACCCTTGGTCGTCCAAAAACTTACTTATTATATAGCTATATAGAATATATATAAATACTAGATTGCTATTGCCCGTGCACAACACGGGCCCAACGCAAAGAGCGACTATTGAGGTGAAATATTCTTATCCCGTTCACATTCTATGACGCTACATGTATATTTTAGAGGCATAATATCGACTATAAATTATAGAAATATAAAAAAACAACAAAAGTGGATAGAAATAAAGAATATAAATAATGCACTTAGCGATAAACAATACATAAAAGATTATTTGGCATGATCAATTCTGAGTTTCTTAGATTTATAACTTCAAAAGCTAGAAAGATAATATCTTAAAAAGACATGTCATGAAATATCAAATCAAATTCATCATCCACCAATATAGAGCTAACACCAAATTGTTATTGCTTGCCGATGCTCTTCATCATCAAACTTACATTAGTGACACGACTCAATCTTCTACTGTTTTTGACAGTTGTTACCATCCTGGCCACCAAAGCAACTTCTTGCTC
The DNA here is from genome assembly GCA_032618575.1 of Nicotiana noctiflora. Classification (NCBI taxonomy): domain Eukaryota; kingdom Viridiplantae; phylum Streptophyta; class Magnoliopsida; order Solanales; family Solanaceae; genus Nicotiana; species Nicotiana noctiflora. The sequence continues at coordinate 152,032 of JASVEL010013237.1, read as the reverse complement.
TCCTTCTGTATTTTGCAGAGCCACCTAGTTAATTTTATTATTGCTGAGATCTAGAAAATTCTATTGAAGATGAGATAACAGAAAACTTTTATGTGCCAGCTGACTATATTGCCCAATATATATTCTAAATGCCTACAAGCAGGCATCACCATAGCACTTAAATGTGCTAATGGATCGAGAGATTTGCACTACTTGTCCTTTTGGGTAAGCTATATTGTTTATTGCTTGGAATATCTAACAATGCACCAAATTTACAATTATTAACAAAAATTTTATACCACTATTCTTTGTTTTGGTCAATTAGTGTGAGTAATCAATTCCTATCCGGTTTTTGACACATGTACATCTTCGCATGAGTATATCTGTTAGTTTAGTGTTAATAGAACAAAAATATAGTTTATAGTTACCTTTAGTTTCTCATCTTCTAATAATAATACTTTTCACAAGAAAGGCATTCATCAGTTTAGTCACTAGTGATATATAAGGAAATCTTGAAAAATCATCGAGAAGTAAATCTACTTATCCCAAAATCAAAAATAACCAGTCATATACAAATCTTCCCATCAACCCAATGCATAAAGTTTATTGCAAAAAACCTAGAATAAAGTGAATTTGAAACCCAAACTATGAAAAATAAACTTGCATAATATTACCTTCGGATTCTAATAGTCAAATTTTAAACGTACTGAGCCTCGGCCTGGCCATTTGAGGTATCTGATACGAATGCAAGGTAACTTTAGAAATAGATTAAGATAACAGAAAACAATATGACACTCTCGTTGAAAGAGTAAAAGGAAAATGGAGAAAATTTCTTACACACACCTTCTGGCTTAAGGAACATGGTTTTATCTTTATCACAAAAGAAATGTGATTTTATGTATTAATTGTCTTCATAAATTCACTTCTGATGGTAATATATATATATATATATATTGTTATGAAATAATAAAAGAAGAAGAACAATATTATAGAGAAAAGTAGGGAGAGAGAATTCTTATTGAATTTTGGAATGATTTACAATGGGGTAAAGCAATACCAAAGTTTAAAGTGCTTAGTGATTTCAAAAATGCATCATAATTTTTCAGCACACACGTATCACTATATTTTCTCTTAAACAATTTTATTTTTACTGTCCTTCCAGAGTAATTGAGCAAGACTCATCATTGTATAAATAAAATTGGGGTCTAAATGGGTCTTCATATTTCACAATTCTTCTTGAGAAACTCAGAGCTGCTGGGCAGCAGCTCTGCCCTGTATTGCAGCATATTTTTGAGGTAGTAAACCATAAAACTTGACATCTTGGTCTTTATAACAATGTAGATATATCTCTTATCTTTTACAACCTTTTAAATCATCCCTATCCACGTTTTAGAGAAAAAGTTATGCCCAAAATAGTAACTGCTGTCCAATTCTGAAATGGGATTAAATTTCTAATTTTAAATGACAAAAATTCATCATATAAAAGATATACTAATTCACATATAGATTAAGAAACTTGCCACAAGTTTGAGAGAGTTTCTCCACAAAATTCAAAACCTAGGATTTCCAAAATAAGCTCAATCCATCTTGATTCTTGAAGGTAAATGAATATTTTGCCTCACCACTTCATCACTTTTATCCAGTTTGTCTTATATTTTTATTTTCTTCTTGGAGGATTAAAACTTATTCGGCGTAAATTTTAGTCTAGATCGATATTCAAACACTGCCATACAAACCCACACAATTCAAGAAAGCTTTATACCTAAATCCAAAAAGGAACGAATAGAAACTAATGTAATATAGCTTCAACAAATAGAAAAGAAAACTTCATTTAAATCACGTAGCAAATTGATCAAACACTCAACTTCGCAATCCTTCAAAATTAACCCAGAACCTAAAATGAAGCATCTCAAAAAATAGCACAATAAAAATAATTCCTGAAACTCACATCAACAGAAATGGCATAACAAATTGGGACTTACACATGCATAGTTAGGGTGCATAGTAATCACGGCGGAAGAAGTCTTGGTGTCAATTCATCAAGCTGGCTAGTACAACCTCTTTATAAACACCATTGAGACATAAGCACATGGTCACAATAACTGAGGCTGTAACCAACCTCTTAAGCTTAGCTTTGATAATTTTTTGAAGCCCTAACTCTTTTTGCAAATACTTGTTTTGTTACTTCCACCGAGTAATTTCGTGGAACGACTCTCAAGACAAATTAAAGCAAAGACATATTGATGATTCGAAACTACTGGACAGGCCATCTGCAATATATGTGCTAAATTAGAACATACATGTGCAGAATGGGATAGGAAAAAAGAGAAAAAATAGCAAATCTAAAGAAGAAGAAAAAGAAGTAAAAATAGAAATAAAACAGGAGGAAAGTAAAACTCAATTGCACCCAATTTCATAAAGAAAAAATGTTGGCATAATAGTAAACAACATTTATAAAGGAGAAGATATAGGATCAAAATTTTGTACCTCTCAACTCAAATAGAATTTACCCAATATATACTCAAAATTATAACAATAATTGAAGAGTGGAGAGGAAAAAAGAAGCAATAGAAAAGCTCACCAGAAACAAAGACATACCAAAATAAATTAGAAAGAAAATAAGAAAACTAAAAGAAAAATCAGTTGATTTTGTCATTTTATCGAACAGCCTCGGCTCACCAATATGCAGATTGGATAAAGCCATTGACATGCATATGAAAATCTAACAAAAAAGTATCTAAAATAGCATAGAAAGTTGCAGAGGCTATAAACTTTCCATTAGCAATAACAGGGAGCAATTAGAAGGGGTAAAAAGAAGCAAGAATAAGAGAAAACTAATTACCAGAACTGAACAAAATAAAGTACACAACATGAAATCCAAATTGAGAAATTCAACAATATGAAGGAATGAGTCAGAAAATTAGACAGAACAAAACAACAGAGAAGGAGGAAACAAATAGTAATCAGTATAAAAATAAAAAAAGAAATCATCACATTCCAGGTAAAGGTTCGCAAAACCTGTTGAACAAACTCCCCCAATTTCCGTGATAAAATGATTACTGCAAAATTTAACAAAAGAAATATATTAAAAATACCAAAATGAGGTATTGATATAGGAGTTGTTTTCTCCAGTGATATACTCTGATTATGAAGCATGAGGCCTTAGGTAGAAGGCATGTGTAGAAGAGAAATATTAAAGACGAACATGAAGTGATAGGCACAGAAGGAAATGGAAACAGGCGATAAAATTCTAGACAATGAATGAATGTCAAATCAATGAGGCAGCGATTGCTTTAAATGACACGTAAATCTATAGTACGAAATGACAATAGTACCCTTAGAATTGAATTGAATTTCAAGAAGCAGCCAGGTCGAAACTCTGGCTCTTCTATAATATAATAATATATATATAGACAGTGGTAACAACAACAACAACAACAACTACCCAGTATGTTCCCACAAAGTGGGGTCTGGGGAGGGTAATACGTACACGGGCCTTACCCCTACCCGAAAGGGTAGAGAGGCTGTTTCCGGCCGACCCTCGGCTCAGAAAAAGAGAGAGAAAATCAACAAACAAAACAAAACAAAACAATGTTAGTAAATACGGGATAAATCAAATAAATAATTATCTAAACATAAAACCAAAAGTAGAATGACATGCGATAATACCAATCGGTTACTACCATAAGAGGCACAATACAATACATTAATTAACTATAGAGATCGCTACCAAACCCCGCTCGGCCCCTAAAAGAAGTACTACGAAAGTTCTAGAAGCTATATCCTACAACCACAATACTAGACCTCCGAACTTTCCTATCGAGGGTCGTGTCCTCGGAAATCCCCGTTCTAGCCATATCTGCCTAATCACCTCACCCCGATACCTCTTGGGCATCCTGCGCTCGACTCGCGCCAACCACGCCGGTCGCTCACGACTCCTCGCGCGGTGCGTCGGGGCTTCTCCTCGCACATGCCCAAACCACCCGAGTCTCGCTTCTCGCATCTTCTCATCCACTAGGGCCACCCCGCCTTCTCCCGAATAACTTCGTTCTTAATCTTATCTCAATGCGGTGAGCCCGCGCGTCCACGCCGAGCATCCTCGTCTCCGCGACTCTCGTTCTGCGGACATGAGAGTTCTTCGCGAGCCGACACTCCGCCCCGTACAACATGGCGGGTCTAACCACCGCTACTATAAAACTTCCCCGCGAGTTTACGTGGGACTTTCTTGTCCTGCAAGACTCACGATGCGAGCCTCCGCCTCGACCGCCCCGCTCCTATACGGTGAGTGACATCCCAGTCGATCTCTCGGTCCCGCTCGAATCAGCGATCCAAGATATACGAAAGCGTCCTCTTGGCTGTGACACTGAGATCCCGAGCTTCGCGTCCCGGCCTACGCCGCTCGACTCGGCGCTAAACTTGCACTCTAGATATTGTGTCTTAGACCTGCTTAGTTTAAAACCCTTAGAGACTCGAGGGTGCGTCTCCGGACCTCCGACCTCGCGTTAACACCGGCCCTCGTCTCGTCTATCAAGACTATGTCGTCGGCAAAGAGCATACACCAGGCACATCCCCTCGAATATGGCGAGTTAGAGCATCCGTTACCGAGGCAAATAAGAGAGGGCTTAGCGCGGATCCCTTGATGTAGCCCCGTAACCACCGGAAAATGGTCGGAGTCGCCACCCACCGCCCTAACCCTAGTCTTGGCTCCATCATACATGTCTTTGATCACTATGATGTAGGCTTCTGGCACGCTCTTCGCCTCCAAGCATCTCCGCAGAACCTCTCTAGGGACCTTATCGTACGCCTTCTCCAAGTCGATAAACACCATATGCAGGTCCTTCCTCTTATCCCCTGAACAGTTCCACCACCCTCCTCACAAGGTGGATAGCTTCTGTAGTAGAGCGACCCGGCATGAAACCAAGCTGGTTCACAGATATAGATGACATCTCCCTCACCCTCGCCTCGATCACCCTCTCCCAGACCTTCATGGTGTGACTTATTAATTTGATACCCCTATAGTTGTTGCAACACTGGATATCCCCTTTGTTTTTGTACAAGGGAACCACTGTACTCCATCTCCACTCCTCCGGCATCCTCTTGGACCTGAAGATCGCATTGAACAACCTGGTCAGCCACTCCACTCCTGCCCTACCTATGTATTTCCAAAACTCCACCGGAATTTCGTCTGGTCCGGTCGCTCGACCCATACTCATCCTATGCAAAGCCTCCACGACCTCCTCTACCCTAATGCGCCTGCAGAACTCCAGGTCCCTATGGCGCTCTGAGTCCCTTAGCTCCCCTAACTCTATGTCTTGGTCACCTTCCTCGTTGAGCAGGTCTCGAAAGTATGCTTGCCACCTCTACTTGACTTGCGACTCCCCCGTCAGAACCCTACCATCCTCGTCCTTGATGCACCTAACTTGGTCTAGATCCCGCGCCTTCCTCTCCCTCACCTTAGCCAACCGGAATAACTTTCTGTCCCCGCCTTTCTCCCCCAATTCCTCGTACATGCGCCCAAACGCTGCATTTTAGCTTCCGTGACCGCCAGTTTCGCTTCCTTCCTCGCCACCTTATAGTTCTCCTTGTTCGCTCTCCTTTCTTCTTCGCTTGAGCTCCCTGACAACTTAGCAAACGCCGCCTTCTTCGCCTCCACTTTTCCTCGTACTACATCGTTCCACCACCAGTCACTCTGATGTGTGCCTGAATAGCCCTTGGCTACCCCAAACACATCGCGCGCTGCCTCCCTAACCAGATTCGCCGTCTCTGATCACATTGCGTCTGCTACCCCAGAACTTCTCCAAGCTCCACCATCAACTGACCTCCTCTCCAACTCCTGGGCTTTCTCCTTAGTCAAAGCACCCCATTTAATTCGTGGTCGGCCCCGAGCACCCCTCTGCTTCTTCTTTACCCAGAGTCCAACATCCATCACTAGGAGTCTGTGAAGAGTTGAAAGGGACTCTCTGCACAGACCTCTATCGCTCCTTCTAAGAAGGAGGTAATCAATCTGAGTCCTCGCCGCCGAACTTTTGAAGGTGACCAAATGCTCCTCCCTCTTCTGAAATGTCGAGTTTGCAATCAGAAGCTCGTAAGCCCTAGCGAAATCCAACAACGCAGTGCCTCATCCGTTCCTAACCCCAAGGCCAAAGCCACCGTGTACCTCACCATAACCACTAGCATCTACCCCAATATGACCATTAAAGGCCCCTCCAATGACCAACTTCTCAGATTGGGGAATACTACGCACCAACTCGTCCAAGTCATCCCAAAAACGCCTCTTGACCTCCTCATCTAAGCCCGCATGCGGTGCGTAAGCGCTGATGACGTCGAGGACGCAACCCCCGATAACCAACTTAATAGACATTAACCTATCGTTCACTCGCCTAACCTCCACCACGGACTCCCTAAGATCCTTATCCACCAGGATGCCCACTCCATTCTTACCCCTCACGAACCCAGAGTACCAAAACATAAACCCGTCTACATCCCACGCCTTCGTCCCTTTCCACCTAGTTCCTGAACACAGGCTATGTTGACCCTCCTCTTCTGAAGAATCTTCGCCAACTCAATGGACTTACCCGTCAGAGTGCCTATGTTCCACGACCCGATCCTTAATCTATGAGCCTCCGCTACCCTCTCCCCACCCAAACCTCCCGCCCTACCCACAGGACCGCTCCCTGCCCCCTGCTCACCTCCACCCCCACCCCCCGAGGACATGACCTTACAGTACCATCCTCCGCCGCGGCCACTATCCCTCCAACAGACTACGGTAAAAGAGACGAACTTTAATAGAATTACGCAAAAGGATGCTTGCTAGCTAACGATAGAGTAAACCACACACAAGATGCTAGTTAAAATACGTAAAAGGACGTACAGAATAAACAAGAGATCGGGAGGTACCAACTCCGGGTGGAAAAACCTGAAAGTAAGCTTTGATGCGCCCGGGTCAACTGCCGCCAAACCTACTCGTTTTGGCCGATGTAGCTTTGCTCCTCGCTTCCAAATGCCAAAAGCTCGCCTCGTCCGCCGCCTCTAGTACCTGTTTGAAGGAAAAACAAAAAGCAAACTGGACCGAAAGCCAAATAAATAGGAGATGCTACGAATTGGAGCCCAACTTCAACGAAAATCAGCAGCTTAGACTTCGAACAACACTAAAAGCCAGAACAACAGCAGAAGAAATGGACCAAAATAAAGTTTGAGTTCAACCACTAAAGGGCCAATTCAACAGCAGAAATAAACACGCAGCTTCAACTTCGAATTCAAAAACTCCTTGGGAGCCCAGAAAACTACTAAAACAGCTTAGCAGAAATCATATTGATTAATATGTATATATATAATTTCCTCATGTAGCTTCAAAGTATAACAGAGGGTGCTTTCAAATCATAGGCAAAAGTAATCAACATTGGAGTGACCCTCAAAGTATAGCGTAGAGTAAAATTGAGGTGCGAATTTGTTTTTTGTTTTCCCTTTAAAATTTGTAAGTAAATAACCTAAGAAGGACGCCATGAATCATAGAAGCCATCGACAAGATACCAGGTGTGAAACAAGCTACATCACCAATTTTCACTAGTGATCTTATTTACCAACAATGTATTTAAAACGAATTAACAATTAGTAATAATTAAATTAAAAATATATCACTTGATATGATTAAGTCACTATAAACACAAAGACTTATATTTATTGGTTTGATGGAATATAATGTGTAGAAAAATATTTATCCCGTCAACTTTCCAAAATTTTTATTCAAACTCGATGTTTAAATGAACCAATGGATGCAAGACAATTGTCGTAATATACATATTTCTCACTTAATTATAATTAATTATTTATATGAATTAGTCTAACAATTGAAATTAAATTAGCTGGCGCAACGTTGATTGGGCGGGTTTTTACATTAAAAAAAAATAACATTGTATAACCATTATAAAAATAATAACCGAAAAAATATATTCAGACACAATATATATAAATATATACAAAAATTATATAAATTTTATACATTTTTTCGACTGCTAAATGTAAATAATTTCTCGCGCAGGCGAAAAGTCAAAAATGCCCTTTTTTTGGATCAAAGTAAAATAATTTATTCAAAAAAGTATATCAATTCACACGAGTTACTCTTTCTCAAGAGTTAGTTCCTAGAGAAAATACAAAACCGTAATTATGCTAAACAAAACTTTAGTGTTGCAAAACTTTGCTATATCTGCTTTCTTTTCTTATGATTTTTAAACCTCTTTGCATTTCTCTCAGCCCATAAATGATAAATTTTTTTTTTTAAAATAGGGGTAACTGGCAACGACAATTTTTTTTTTAAAAAGGGGTAAAACGCAGTATTGTACTGCGAAATGCAATTCGCAGTTTTGTATGCGAATTGCATTATGCAGTACAATACTGCATTTTACCCTTGATAAATCCGCCCCGCCCCCTCCGTCATTCTTAACACTTTGATTTTTCAAACTCCAATCCAAAATTCTCTCGGCCCCCTCTCATTTTCTCTCCAATTTTTTGTCAAAAAATAGATTTCGAGGTCCCACCCATCCCCCTCAAGTTCAACACAAGTGGGCCCCACACGGAGATAGTGTTGGACACGGTTTCGGTTACAAAATTTCAGTTTTACAGCTTTAATTTAAGGTATTTGAATTAATTTTATTTTATAAATCACTAGAAAATATGTTAGTATTAGTTTTATATTATATAGCAAAGAAATGTTAATTGTATTTATGTTATATGTTGTATATACCATGTGCGTAATGTTAGCAGTAATTTACCATGTTAAATTTAATTTATAATGTTGGTATATTTATTGTGTTAGTATTACTTTAATATGTTATTGTATATCATGTTAGCGTAGAGCCTGTTAGCGTAGAGCCTTGTAGCGTAGTGTTTGATACTATTAGATCGTATTTGTCACGACCCGGATTTTTCCCCCAATATCGGGATCGTGATGGCGCCTACTCGTGGTAGCTAGGCAAGCCACTGTGTTCATACTATCCTATTTTTAACACAATTTTAATTAAATAAATGCGGAATACTTTATCGAAATGGAAATAATAAATCACGAGGTAAAAATCATACTGAAATCCTCTACCCAAGACTTGGAGTCACCAACTCACAAACTACTATGGAATACTACACATAAAAGTCCTGAAGGAAATATAACATAATTCCGTTTGTCTCGAAACAATGAGACTACAGCTATTAACATAATTAAAGGAAGAGACGCCGGGCCTGCGGACGTATGCAAGCTACCTTAGTCTCAAATGTGATCAACTTCCACGCAATCTATTTACTGCTGCTGCTGCTGCTGCTCCTGATCGTAACCTGGACCTGTGCAAAAACGCACAGAAGTGTAGCATCAGCACAACCGACCCCATGTCCTGGTAAGTGCCTGGCCTATCCCGGCGAAGTAGTGACAAGCCTAGGACCAGACACCCACATAAACCTGTGCAATTCAATATATATATGTGTACTACAACATAACAAGAAATAATCAAGTATTAACACAATAAGGAATATCTTGAAGAATTCAACAATTAACCACAGTTAATAATTTCACAAGGAAAAACAAAGTGTAATGTAAACACAAATAATATCAATTCAAGGAATAGCAAACGGTTGCACGGCATCACCCTTCGTGCTTTTACTCTCATCCTCACATCCATAGTACGGCATGATCCTTCGTACATGGTTCAATAATAGGGCACGGCATGATCCTTCGTGCATAATCAATAATAGGGCACGGCATGATCCTTCGTGCATAATCAATAATAAACATGGCACGGCATGATCCCTTCGTGCATAATCAATAATAAACATGGCACGGCATGATCCTTCGTGCATAATCAATAATAAACATGGCACGGCATGATCCTTCGTGCATAATCAATAATAAACATGGCACGGCATCACCCTCCGTGCATTATCTCTCTTCCTCACCCAAATAACAATCAAATAAGTTCACAAGAAAGAAACAACAATTCATAAATCGTCCCATCAAGGGCAATCAATAATTATCTTCACAACAAGTCCCAACAAGGGAGAACAATAACGATTCACCTATAATATATCTCAAAATATCATTTTCCAACGACTCACGGTCATACTAGACGCCAATGTATGGATGCTCGTCACCACAGCCCATACACCGCACTCGATCACATAACACATAACACATAATCCTATTCCCTCAAGCTAGGATAGAACAAACACTTACCTCGAATGCTTATGAACAATCAAATCCGTGGAAATATCTTTTCTTTCAATTTGGCTCCAATCCAACCGTATCTATACACAATTGATTTAATATCATCAATTCTACTCAACAAACTAATTCTTAATACCAAATAACACTTTTACAACATTCTGCCATGAATAGTAAATTTCAACCCCGGGCCCACATGATCGGAATTCGGGGTTAGGACCAAAATCCGGTTACCCATCCCCCACGAGTTCACGTATATAATTTGTTTCAAAATTGGACCTCAATTCGAGGTCCAATTCCCCAATTTATGAAAAACCCTATTTTCTAACAAAAACAAGAATTTTACCATGAAAACATTTGATTTCTAATGAAAAACATGTTTAATGATGTTAGGAATTGAAAGAATTAAGTAAAAAGTGACTTACAATCGTTTTGATGAAGAAGAAATCCTTGAAGAGTCGCAAATGGGCGTTTTGGTTTTGTGAAAAATGAAGAAATAACTGAAATTCGTGTTTTTCAGGTCTCTGTGTTCGCATTTGCGAACATGGGTTCGCAATTGCGAACCCCGACCAATTTCTGGAGTTTGAAAAATAAGCTAAGGGTGGAAAGTTCGCATTTGCGAACTTTTGTTCGCATTTGCGAAGCCAAGGCATGCTGGGAGGTTCGCATTTGCGACATAATGTTCGCATTTGCGAACAAGGCTCCTTCGCATTTGCGAAGAAGGCTTCGCATTTGCGAAGCATGGCTTAGCAGTGAAGGCATCGCATTTGCGAAGAATGCTTCGCATTTGCGAAGCATGGCTTAGCAGTGAAGGCCTCGCATTTGCGAGGTTATGTTCGCAATTGCGAACCCAAGCCTTCCTGGACGCCCTTCGCATTTGCGATCAAGGGTTCGCATTTGCGAACCCTGCCTTGGTCTGTCATCTTCGCAATTGCGAAAAATACTTCGCATTTGCGAAGCCAACAGCTGGGTGAAAAACCAGCGGTGCAAAAATTCAGAAATTTAACCAACGGCCTATCAAATCTTTACCCGAGCCCCCCGGGCTCCAAACCAAACATGTACACAACCTCAAAAACACATTATGGACTTGTTCGTGCGATCATATCGCCAATATCACTTCGTTTTAATCAAATCGAGCCTCAAACTCATGATTTTCATACTTTTGATTTTCAAAACTTCTTAACTTGGAACTCGAGGTCCAAAACATCTCAAACGACATCCAAATGTCACCAAACTTTACAGAAATCACATATATAATATTTAAGACTTGTACCGGGCGTCGGAACTAAAATACGAGCCCGATACCAAGGTCTATTAATTTATTTCCTTTAATAATTGCATCAAAAACAATTTCACATAAAAATTCATAACTTGGGCTCTAGGCCTCAGAATTCGACTCCGGACACATGTCCGAGTCCCATATTTTCCTACGGACCTCTCGGGACCATCCAATCTCGGGTCCGGATCCGTTTACCAAAAATGTTGACCGAAGTCAACCATATCAATATTAATATCATTTTTATCCAAATTTCTCATAGAATTCATATTTTCTATCACAAAATCTTTCCGGCTACATGCTCGGATCGTGCACGTAAATCGAGGCAACATAGAATGAGGTTTTCAAGGCCTCGAAGCTCGAAATTATTAATAAAATAAGTGATGACCCTTTGGGTTGTCACAATCTCCACCTACTAAAACAACCGTTCGTCCTCGAACGGACAAAAGAAAAGAGTACCAGTCGGGAAACAAGTGTGGGTAACGGCTCCGCATATCGGACTCGGACTCCCGGGTCGATGCCTCGGGAGGCCGACCTCTCCACTGAACACGTACGAGAAGGATAACTCTTCGACCTCGGCTGTCGACACTGCCGGTCTAGAATAGCCACCGGCTCCTCCTCGTAGGATAGATCATTGTCCAATTGGACGGTACCGAAGTCTAACACATGTGTGGGATCGCCGTGGTATCTCCGAAGCATAGATACGTGAAAAAGTGGATGCACGGCTGATAAGCTAGGCGGCAAAAGCTAATCCGTAAGCCACCCCTCCCACTCTGTCTAGAATCTCAAATGGGCCAATATACCTAGAGCTGAGCTTGCCCTTCTTCCCAAACCTCGTCACGCCCTTCATAGGCGACACTCGGAGCAATACTCGTTCACCGACCATGAAATCTACATCTCGAACCTTACGATCCGCATAAGTCTTTTGCCTAGGCTGAGCTGAACGCAATCTCTCTGAATAGTCTTGACCTTATCCAAGGCCTCTCGAACTAAATCTGTTCCCAACAACCGAGCCTCTCCCGGTTCAAACCATCCAACGGTGATCGACGTCGCCTACCATACAACGCCTCGTAAGGAGCCATCCGGATGCTAGATTGGTAAGCTGTTATTGTGAGCGAACTGCGCTAATGGCGAAGCGGTCCCACGAGCCTCCGAAATCAATAACACGGGCTCGAAGCATGTCCTCGAGAATCTGAATAGTCCTCTCGGACTGGCCATCCGTCTGAGGATGAAATGCTGTACTCAACTGAACCTGGGTGCCTAACTCCTGCTGAACCGATCTCCCGAACCGCGAGGTAAACTGCGTACCCCGATCAGAGATAATAGATACTGGCACCCCATGGAGACGAACAATCTCCCTAATGTAAACCTCCGCTAACCTCTCCGACGAGTAGGAGACAGATACTGGAATAAAGTGTGCTGATTTGGTCAGTCTATCAACAATGACCCAAATAGCATCAAATTTCCTCCGAGTCAAAGGAAGTCCAGTAACGAAGTCCATAGTGATCCGCTCCCATTTCCACTCGGGAATTTCAATCCTCTGGAATACACCACCAGGTCTCTGGTGCTCATATTTCACCTGCCGACAATTTAGACACCGAGCGACATACGCAACGATATCTTTCTTCATTCTGCGCCACCAATAGTGTTGCCGTAAGTCCTGGTACATCTTCGCGGCGCCCTGGGTGAATAGAATACCGCGAACTGTGGGCCTCTGCTAAGATCAACTCTCGAATTCCTTCGACATTGGGCACACAAACTCGACCCTGCAATTTCAATACCCCATCATCATCTAGATTTACCTGTGTGGCACCTCCCCGTTGTATTGTATCTCTCAACTCACGCAAATGAGGATCATCAAATTGCCTCTCACGGATACGCTCTAATAAGGAAGAACGAGTGACCGTGCAGGCTAACACCCTGCTAGGCTCAAAAATGTCTAATCTCACGAACCGGTTGGCTAAGGCCTGGACATCTAGAGCTAATGGTCTCTGATTGACCGGAATATATGCAAGACTACCCATGCTGGCATACTTTCTACTCAATGCATCGGCCACCACGTTGGCCTTACCTGGGTGATATAATATAGTAACATCATAGTCTTTTAGCAACTCTAACCATCTCCGCTGTCGTAGATTCAACTCCTTCTGTTTGAACAAGTACGGTAGGCTTTTGTGATCAGTGTACACCTCACATGTCACACCATATAGATAATGCCTCCAGATCTTTAAGGCATGAACCACTGCTGCTAACTCAAGATCATGAGCTGGATAATTCTTCTCATGTATTTTTAACTGCCTCGAAGCATAAGCGATAACCTTACCATCCTGCATCAATACCGGCTCCAAGCCCTGTACGAGATGCGTCACAATAAACTGTATAAGGCCCTGCACCTGTAGGTAGTACCAACACTGGTGCGGTGGTCAAGGCCGTCTTGAGCTTCTGAAAGCTCGCCTCACACTCCTCTGACCACTGAAACTGGACACCCTTCTGGGTCAACCGGTCATCGGGGCTGCAATAGAAGAAAACCCCTCTACAAAACGACGGTAGTAACCTGCTAATCCCAAGAAACTCCGTATCTCAGTCACTGAAGCTGGTCGAGGCCAATTCTGGACTGCCTCAACCTTCTTTGGGTCTACCTGAATACCCTCCACAGATACAATGTGACCCAGAAATGCTACCGAACTCAGCCAGAACTCACATTTTGAAAATTTGGCATATAGGTGATTATCTTTCAGAGTCTGAAGAACCACTCTGAGGTGCTGCTCGTGCTCTTCCTGGATGCGGGAGTATACCAGGATGTCATCTATGAAGACTATCACGAACAGATCTAAGTAAGGCCTGAATACCCGATTCATCAACTCCATGAATGCTTCTGGGGCATTGGTCAACCCGAAGGACATGACCAAGAACTCATAATGCCCATATCTAGAGCGAAAGGCTGTCTTAGGAATGTCAGCCGCCCTGATCTTCAGCTGATGGTAGCCCGACCTCAAGTCTATCTTAGAGAATACCCTCGCTCCCTGGAGCTGGTCAAACAAATCATCAATCCTCGGCGGTGGATATTTATTTTTGATAGTCACCTTGTTTAACTGCCGGTAATCAATACACATCCGCATCGAGCCATCCTTCTTCTTTACAAATAATACGGGTGCTCCCCAGGGGGAAACACTGGGCCTGATAAAACCCTTCTCAAGAAGGTCCTGCAACTGATCTTTCAACTCCTTTAACTCCGGCGGGGCCATACGATAGGGTGGAATAGAGATGGGCTGAGTGCCCGGTGCCAAATCAATACAGGAAGTCAATATCCCTGTCGGGTGGCATGCCCGGCAGGTCTGAAGGAAAAACCTCAGGAAACTCCCGTGCAATAGGGACTGAATCAATGGAAGGAACTTCTGCGCTGGAATCACGAACATAAGCCAAATAAGCTAGACACCCCTTCTCGACCATACGTCGAGCCTTAACATAAGAAATAACGGTGCGAACGGAGTGGCTTGAGGTACCCTTCCACTCTAATCGGGGTGATTCTGGCAAGGCTAAGGTGACGGTCTTAGCATGACAATCAAGAATAGCATGGTATGGGGACAACCAGTCCATCCCCGATATGACATCAAAATCTACCATATCCAAGAGCAACAGGATCAACACGGGTCTCGAGACCCCCAAATATAACTACGCACGCACGATGCACCCGATCGACTACAATAGAGTCACCCATTGGCGTAGCCACATAAACTGGAATATCCAGAGCATAGGCGGGCACGACCAAATACGGTGCGAAGTAGGAAGACACATAGGAATAGGTAGATCCGGGGTCAAATAATGCCGAAGCACCTCTGTCACACACGAGAATAGTACCTGTAATCACGGCATCTGATGCCTCTGCCTCCGGCCTGGCTGGTAAAGCATAGAATCGGGGATCTGCACCTCCCCTCTGAGCTGCGTCTCTAGGACGACCATCAACTGGCTGACCTCTACCTCTCGCTGGACGGTCTCCACCTCTACGGTCTCGACCTCCACCTCTATAATCTCTACCCCCGCCTCTGGCTGGCTGGGCAGGTTGAGGGTCAGCTGGGGCCTGAATCATAGGACGAGGACCTCGCTGCTGAGAGTTGCCCGCTGCTATAGGGCAATTCCTGATAAAATGACCTGGGTCACCACAACCGTAGCAACTCTTAGACTGATAGGGCTGCTGGCCCTGACGACTCGAATGGCCTCCACGAACACTCTGAAGAGGCTGAGCATTAATAGGAGACTGGTCTGAATAATTCCCCCGAAAACCACGATCACCTGATCCACCCTGTGAAGCCTGAAGGGCGGAATGAAAAGGCCTGGAAGACTGGCCTCTATCAAAGGATTCTCTGCTACCAGAGGAAGAACCACCAAATCTACCTGCATGACGAGGCCTCTTATCTGAAGAATAACCGCCTCCCCTAGCAAGAGCCATCTCGACTCTGCGTGCTGCATTGGCTGCCTCCTGAAATGATATGTCACTCCCCACGCCCATAGCCATCTGGAGTCTAATCGGATGATTAAGCCCATCTATAAACTTGCGGACCCTCTCCCGCTCGGTGGGAAGTATCACTACTGCATGACGAGCCAAGTCGATAAATCTCGTCTCATACTGTGTAACTGTCATAGTGCCCTGATGGAGGCGCTCAAACTGCCTCCGAAGTAAATCCCGCCGAGTAGTAGGGAGAAACTTCTCCATAAATAGTTCCGCAAACTGGTCCCATGATAGAGTTGGGGACCCTGCTGGTCGAGTCAGGCAATAATCTCTCCACCAAGTCTTGGCGGATCCTGCAAGTCCGAAAGTACAAAAATCAACTCCGTTTGTCTCCACGATCCCCATAGTCTTGAGAATCTCATGGCAGCTGAATAAGAAGTCCTGAGGATCCTCTGATGCGGTTCCGCTGAAAGTAGTGGTAAATAGCTTGGAGAACCGATCAAGCCTCCATAACGAATCGGAAGTCATGGCGGTTCCATCACGGCATGAGTCGTGGTACTCGACCCGAGTAGCCACGGTCGGCCGGATGCGGTGCTCGAGGCCGAGGAGCTACGGCTCGGAGTATGAGCAATAGGAGTCTGGGCCCCTCCTCCAGCCTGAGAAGTAGCTGGGGCAACTGATAATAAACCCGCTCTGGCAATGCTGTCCATGAATCCCGCTATTCTGATCAAGGCATCCCGGAGATCTGGGGTAATTAAAGCCTCTCCTGGGACCTGAGCTGGGCCCACTGGAGCTGCTGGAATCGGAACCTCCTCATTAATCTCAATATGGGGCTCCACCTCTGGGGTAGCTGCCTGGGGCTGAGCTCTACCCCTACCACGGCCTCTGATACGGCCTCGACCCCTGCCCCTCACAGGAGCTGTCTGGGGCTCAGGCTGCTGGTCGGCGGACGAAGAAGTGCGTGTCCTTACCATCTGCGAAAGGACAGAATAGAAATTCAATCAGTAATTGAGGATCAAGTAGCACGACAAGAAAGAACAAATGAGAGACTTTTTCCTAACTCAATAGACTCTGAAGGACAAGTACGGACGTCTCCGTACCTACCTCTCAAACTCTACTAAGCTTGTTCGTGAGTGGTGAGACCTATGTAACCTAGAGCTCTGATACCAACTTGTCACGACCCGGATTTTTCCCCAATATCGGGATCGTGATGGCGCCTACTCGTGGTAGCTAGGCAAGCCATTGTGTTCATACTATCCTATTTTTAACACAATTTTAATTAAATAAATGCGGAATACTTTATCGAAATGGAAATAATAAATCACGAGGTAAAAATCATACTGAAATCCTCTACCCAAGACTTGGAGTCACCAACTCACAAACTACTATGGAATACTACACATAAAAGTCTGAAGGAAATATAACATAATTCTGTTTGTCTCGAAACAATGAGACTACAGCTATTAACATAATTAAAGGAAGAGACGCCGGGCCTGCGGACGTCTGCAAGCTACCTTAGTCTCAAATGATCAACTTCCACGCAATCTATTTACTGCTGCTGCTGCTGCTGCTGCTCCTGATCGTAACCTGGACCTGTGCAAAAACGCACAGAAGTGTAGCATCAGCACAACCGACCCCATGTGCTGCTGGTAAGTGCCTGGCCTATCCCGGCGAAGTAGTGACAAGCCTAGGACCAGACACCCACGTAAACCTGTGCAATTCAATATATATATATGTGTACTACAACATAACAAGAAATAATCAAGTATTAACACAATAAGGAATATCTTGAAGAATTCAACAATTAACCACAGTTAATAATTTCACAAGGAAAAACAAAGTGTAATGTAAACACAAATAATATCAATTCAAGGAATAGCAAACGGTTGCACGGCATCACCCTTCGTGCTTTTACTCTCATCCTCACATCCATAGTACGGCATGATCCTTCGTACATGGTTCAATAATAGGGCACGGCATGATCCTTCGTGCATAATCAATAATAGGGCACGGCATGATCCTTCGTGCATAATCGATAATAAACATGGCACGGCATGATCCTTCGTGCATAATCAATAATAAACATGGCACGGCATGATCCTTCGTGCATAATCAATAATAAACATGGCACGGCATGATCCTTCGTGCATAATCAATAATAAACATGGCACGGCATCACCCTTCGTGCATTATCTCTCTTCCTCACCCAAATAACAATCACGGTTAAGGGCAAAGAAAGAAACAACAATTCATAAATCGTCCCATCAAGGGCAATCAATAATTATCTTCACAACAAGTCCCGACAAGGGAGAACAATAACGATTCACCTATAATATATCTCAAAATATCATTTTCCAACGACTCACGGTCATACTAGACGCCAATGTATGGATGCTCGTCACCACAGCCCATACACCGCACTCGATCACATAACACATAACACATAATCCTATTCCCTCAAGCTAGGATAGAACAAACACTTACCTCGAATGCTTATGAACAATCAAATCCGTGGAAATATCTTTTCTTTCAATTTGGCTCCAATCCAACCGTATCTATACACAATTGATTTAATATCATCAATTCTACTCAACAAACTAATTCTTAATACCAAATAACACTTTTTCAACATTCTGCCATGAATAGTAAATTTCAACCCGGGCCCACATGGTCGGAATTCGGGGTTATGACTAAAATCCGGTTACCCATTCCCCCACGAGTTCATGTATATAATTTGTTTCAAAATCGGACCTCAATTCGAGGTCCAATTCCCTAATTTATGAAAAACCCTATTTTCTAACAAAAACAAGAATTTTACCATGAAAACATTTGATTTCTAATGAAAAACATGTTTAATGATGTTAGGAATTGAAAGAATTAAGTAAAAAGTGACTTACAATCGTTTTGATGAAGAAGAAATCCTTGAAGAGTCGCAAATGGGCGTTTTGGTTTTGTGAAAAATGAAGAAATGACTGAAATTCGTGTTTTTCAGGTCTATGTGTTCGCATTTGCGAACATGGGTTCGCAATTGCGAACCCCGACCAATTTCTGGAGTTTGAAAAATAAGCTAAGGGTGGAAAGTTCGCATTTGCGAACTTTTGTTCGCATTTGCGAAGCCAAGGCATATTGGGAGGTTCGCATTTGCGACATAATGTTCGCATTTGCGAACAAGGCTCCTTCGCATTTGCGAAGAAGGCTTCGCATTTGCGAAGCATGGCTTAGCAGTGAAGGCATCGCATTTGCGAAGAATGCTTCGCATTTGCGAAGCATGGCTTGGCAGTGAAGGCCTCGCATTTGCGAGGCTATGTTCGCAATTGCGAACCCAAGCCTTCCTGGACGCCCTTCGCATTTGCGATCAAGGGTTCGCATTTGCGAACCCTGCCTTGGTCCGTCATCTTCGCAATTGCGAAAAATACTTCGCATTTGCGAAGCCAACAGCTGGGTGAAAAACCAGCAATGCAAAAATTCAGAAATTTAACCAACGGCCTATCAAATCTTTACCCGAGCCCCCCGGGCTACAAACCAAACATGTACACAACCTCAAAAACACATTATGGACTTGTTCGTGCGATCATATCGCCAATATCACTTCGTTTTTAATCAAATCGAGCCTCAAACTCATGATTTTCATACTTTTGATTTTCAAAACTTCTTAACTTGGAACTCGAGGTCCAAAACATCTCAAACGACATCCAAATGTCACCAAACTTTACAGAAATCACATATATAATATTTAAGACTTGTAACGGGCGTCGGAACCAAAATACGAGCCCGATACCAAGGTCTATTAATTTATTTCCTTTAATAATTGCATCAAAAACAATTTCACATAAAAATTCATAACTTGGGCTCTAGGCCTCAGAATTCGACTCGGGACACATGTCCAAGTCCCATATTTTCCTACGGACCTCTCGGGACCATCCAATCTCGGGTCCGGATCCGTTTACCAAAAATGTTGACCGAAGTCAACCATATCAATATTAATATCATTTTTATCCAAATTTCTCATAGAATTCATATTTTCTATCACAAAATCTTTCAGGCTACATGCTCGGATCGTGCACGTAAATCGAGGCAACATAGAATGAGGTTTTCAAGGCCTCAGAAGCTCGAAATGATTAAAGCCTTATAAAATTTTAGCGTAGTGTCTTAGTATGAATTTATTATATTTTGATATTTTTATCAAGTTGTCATAAATAAAATTATGAAAATATTAAAATTGATATTTATAATAATTAAGCATTATTAGGTGTTCCCGGGCCTAAAAAATCAAGTCTGGAACATTTTAACAACCATTATATTTAACCATTATATTAAATTATACGTAATTTAATTAATTAAGTTAATAAAATTATGAAAATATTAAAATTGAGATTTATAATAATTAATCATTATTATGTGTTCCCGGGCCTAAAAAATCAAGCCTGGAACCTTTAAACAACCATTATATTAAATTTGTAAAATTAAACGTAATTAAATTAATTAATAAATAATGTTATAAAAATATAAAAATTGAGAGTTATAATAATTAATAATTATAATGTGGTCCCGGGCGTCAAAAATCAAGCCTGGAACCTTTAAACAACCATTATATTCATTTTGTAAAATTATACGTAATTTAATTAATTAAGTCAATAAAATTATGAAAATATTAAAATTGAGACTTATAATAATTAATCATTATTATGTGGTCCCGGGCCTCAAAAATCAAGCCTGGAACCTTTAAACAACCATTATATTAAATTTATAAAATTATACGTAATTTAATTAATTAAGTTAATAAAATTATGAAAATATTAAAATTGAGATTTATAATAATTAATCATTATTATGTGGTCTCGGGCCTAAAAAATCAAGCCCGGAACCTTTAAACAACCATTATATTAAATTTGTAAAATTATACGTAATTTAATTAATTAAGTTAATAAAATTATGAAAATATTAAAATTGAGATTTATTATAATTAATCATTATTATGTGATCCCGGGCCTAAAAAATCAAGCTTGGAACCTTTAAACAACCATTATATTAAATTTGTAAAATTATACGTAATTTAATTAATTAAGTTAATAAAATTATGAAAATATTAAAATTGAGAGTTAGAATAATTAATCATTATTATGTGGTCCTGAGCCTCAAAAATCAAGCATGGAACCTTTAAACAACCATTATATTAAATTTGTAAAATTATACGTAATTTAATTAATTAATAGTGTGTCTTCATTTATGCAATAATTAATTTTTGTTATTTATAGTACACGACATGGCATCTCGTCGACCTGCACACCCTGGACCTTCGGAAGAAGGATTATTAGTACTGCAGGGTGACCATAGGTCATCGTTTATTTGGGAGGGCCAGCTAGCTCTTCAGACTATACGCATCATTTCGAGCTTCTGAGGTCTTGAAAACCTCATTTATAGTTGCCTCGATTTGCGTGCACAGTTCGGGCGCGAAGCTGAAAAATTTTTATGTTGAAATATGTGAAATATGTGAAAAATTTGAAGAATTTTGATATTAATATTGATATGGTTGACTTTGGTCAACATTTTTGGTAAACGGACCCGGACCGGTGATTTGACGGTCTCAGAAAATCCGTAGAAAAATATGGAACTTGGGCGTATGCCCGGAATTGAAATCCGAGGTCTAGAACCCGGTAAAAGAATTTTTCTGTTAAATTGTTTTCTGAAAATGTTTAAGGAAAATGAAACTGAATTTTTATTAAAAAGTACTGGTATCGGGCTCGTATTTTGGTTCCGACGCCCGGTACAAGTCATATATATTGGTTAAGCGCTTCCTGTAAAGTTTGGTTGAAAACGGATGTCGTTTGACGTGTTTCGGCCTTAAATTGGAAATTTTGGAAATTATGAAATTTGAAAAGAATTCTTGAGTTTTAAGGCTCAATTCATTGATTTTGATGTTATTTTAGCGATTTGATCGCGCGAGCAAGTTTTGTATGATGTTTTTGAGTTAGTGTGCATATTTGGTTTGGAGCCCGAGGGCTCGGGAGTGTTTCGGAGGTGGTTCGGGGTGTTTTTGGACTTGGAAAAATTGCAGAAAATCTGCAGCGGATATTCCTTCTTCGCGTTCGCGTCCATCTGGTCGCGTTCGCGAATGCTTCTCCTTCCCTTTCTTCGCGTTCGCGTACAACAACTTGGACCCCAGCCTTTTTCCTCTACGCGTTCGCGTGAAGGCTCCCGCGTTCGCGGAGCCTGTCCTGCCTCTTCTACGCGTTCGCGTAAGGCACCACGCGTTCGCGTAGGCCAAATTGTAAGCCCCCAGATTTTCTTCTACGCGTTCGCGACTGTGTCCACGCGAACGCGATGCCCATTTCTGTCCAACCCTTCGCGAACGCGACACTGTGCACGCGAACGCGAAGGGCAAATTTTCGCCCAGTGAATTAATACCCAAAACAGAACACTTACGGGATTTTATCCCATTTTCACAAAACCTTCTCTTCTCCATAGCTTCTTGGGTGATTCTTGAGCAATCCTTCTTCATACTTCTTGGGTAAGTGATTCTTAACTCTTTTTCTTCATTTTCCATCAATATTATTTGAATTCCTAAGCCTAAATAGGTGTAAATGGGTAGAAAAATTGAGAATTGAGTATAGTAAGGGTTTCCAAAGAATTTGCGATCTAGACCTCGTTTTGGAGTCGAACTTAAGAACAAATTGTATATTTGAACTCATGGAGGATTGGGTGAACTTATTTTGGTTCGAAACTTGAGTTTCGATTATGTGGGCTCGGGGTCGATTTTTACTATTCCGGGCAGAATGTTGTAAAAATCATATTTAGCAATATGAACTAGTTTGTTAAGTAGAATTGATGATATTAAATCAATTGTGTATAGATACGATTGGATTGGAGCCAAATTCGAAAGGAAAAGGCATTGCTACGGATTGAATCGTTCGTAAACTTTCGAGGTAAGTGTTTGTTCTATCCTATCTGGTCGTGATGGCGCCCAGCACATTGCTAAGCCAGCCTGACCAATCAATATAATCAATGGAGCTAGAAGCTCTCTTTAGCCCATTTAAGCATATTAATATATGAAACAACAGCGATGTATGTAACGAAAACGGGGAACCAAGTCCCATAATACATCAACTCCCATAGACCAAGGGTCAAGAGTCATGAGCCTCTACTGAACATGAGTGTATAAGGGTTTACAAAATACCAAGTGCGGAAAGAAATGTCAATACAAAATCCAAAGACAGTAGGAAGGGATGTCGGGTCCTGCGGACTCTGCAGCTACCTCGAATATCCACAAACGTCGCCTCGCACAGCTACTGGATCACTGCTGAGAGGTACATGGATCTGCACACAAGGTGCGGGGAGTAAAATGAGTATCTGCCGGACTCGGTGGTAATAAACAAGGGTAAGACGAGCGCGGATAAGAAATCCGCGATAAAGCACTATGTAAAGCTATAATCGGCTACCCTGTCATAGAATCAATCTTCGTCTGTACCAGTACCAACAAATACCAATAATAGCATAACGGCTAGCGAGATGTAGCTAAATGCAATACAATGCATGATATGACCGCTACGGCGCGTAGCCCGACTCCAATTTTGGGTACCCGTGCTCGCTGTGGGGGTTCGGACTCCGGAGGGGCTCCTACAGCCCAAGCACATCTCATAGAGATATTCCTGCGGCGTGCAGTCCGATCCAACATATATCTCGCTGCGGCGCGCAGCCCGATCCACTACTAGTCAGCTAATATGCAGATACAGCCTCGCAGGCTCAAAAGTAGTTTTTGAAAACTCTTTTATCATTTTTCAGTTGGAAAACAGTAATACCAAGTTCCAGAGATTGGAATTAGCATAATAACAAAAATAGCTGCGGACTAGTAGTAAACTAGCGTGTCTATATGATAAGACAATGATAACGATCCTCGCGGGATCCAATAACTGGCTCACGGCCCACATGTATAATCAACCGCCCAAGAAGGGGGTTCCTCGGCTCGAGAGTAGCCATTATCACAATATATATATGCAACCATCCGAGAAGGAGGTTCGACGGCTCTAGAATAGCCAATAATACAGTATCAACAGGTTGGACTAATATATAGTCTCCAATTCATGATCGACCCCGCACTCTCGAGAGTGTGCGTGTCTCGCCGCTATACAGCGTCACAAAGTGGTATACCGGGGTTTCGAACCCGCTGGTCATCACCCACATCTATTACTCACCTCAATACGGCGCGACGACTACTCCGCAATGCCCTTTCCTTTGAATTTAGCTCCCTCGTGCGTGGAATCTAGTCAAACCACAATAATTACATCAATTACGGGTCAAATAATCATAACCCACTTCAATTTACATGAAATTAGCATAATTACACTAAGTTGGTAAAACCCGACCCCGGGCCCACATTCCGAAAATTTACGAAATTCACATTTCTGGAACCCTCGTCTCGCCACGAGTCCATACATATAAAATTTATCGAAATCGGAGTTCAAATGACCCTCCAAATCCAAAAATCCCGTTTTTAATACTTAAGCCACATTCCTTCAAGATTTCAACCCAATTTCATGAAGATTGATGCTAATACTACCATAAATTGATGTTTTTGAGTCAAGAATCTTACCTCCGACGAATACCCGATGATTTCCCAGCGTTTTCCCGTGATTTCTTCTCTCTAGGGCTCAAAAATTGTGTTTTGGGTTAATGAACCCGAGAGCCCTCTGTTCTGTGATTTTAATTCACTGCCAGACGATTTTTACCCTACGCGTTCGCGATGGTCTCCACGCGAACGCGATGCCTTGCTCCGTTCCTTCATCGCGAACGCGACGTACAGTCACGCGTTCGCGAAGACCAAATCTTCCTAGCCCGGATTTTTCCTCTACGCGTTCGCGTCCCAGACCACGCGAACGCGATGCTTCGTCTTTTCCTCGCACGCGTCCGCGTCCTTCACCCACGCGAACGCGATGCGTTCCAACCTTCTCCTTCGCGAACGCGGCATGTCACCTCGCGAACGCGATGGCCAACTGGCCCCAGCCTACGCGAACGCGGCAGTGACCTCGCGAACGCGATGACCATTTCCCTCAGCCTACGCGAACGCGGGCCTAGCCCTCGCGAACGCGAAGGCTTAACTGGTGCCCAGTGGTCTGCAATTTACACAAGTCCAAATGCCCGGTTGATGGTCCGAAATCATCCCGAGGCCCCCGGGACCCCAACGAAAACCACCAACATACTCCAAAACATGATACGGACTTGTTCCAATCATAAAAACACCATACTAAACATCAAAATCACCATTTACTCACGAATTCAAGCCTAAGTTTCTTCAAAACTTTCAAAACTAACATTCAATCAAAACCCGATCAAACGATGTCCGAATGACCTGAACATTTGCAGACATATCCAAAATCACATAACGAAGCTACAGAAATTGTTGGAATTCCATTCCGACCCCCGGATCAAAATCTCACCTACCGTTCGGATTCCGCCAAAATTCAACCTTAGCCAATTCAAGCCTATTTCTACACCGGGTCTCCAAATTCAATTCCGATCGCTCTCCTAAGTCACAAATCACCTTCCGGAACTAACCGAATCATCAGAATCCGATTCCGAGCCCTCTAACCAAATAGTCAACTCCGGGTTGACTTTCCTTATTCAAGTTTCCTTCACAAAGGCTATATGCCTCATTTTCAATCCAATTCACTCCTAACTCACCCGATAGACTTTAATATTGATAATAAAGCATAAAACATACAATTTCAACATAACGGGGTGGTAATTCCCGTAACGACGGGCCGGGTCGTTACATTCTCCCCAACTTAAACAAACGCTCGTCCTCGAGCGTACCGGAGTGGTACTAGAAGCAACTCAATAGGCTGAATGACCTTACCAAGCATATATTCGGGCGATCATACGTCACCCTATCTCACGCAAGTCCGAAAACACCATACAGCTGAAATCTCACAGACCATCTTAACCATAAACCACATTGCACTTTCTGAAATCATATACCAATTGCTAATCCCATTCATGTACTCAGGATACACTAGAATCCACTGCAATAAGCCATACTCACCACTCCGGGTGAGATCATATGATGTGTCAAACAACCCAATCACTCGAGACGATAGTCTCTAATCACAACAACTGGCCACAATCACCAAATACTAGCTGAAAACCTCTTTCATTAGATAGAGTATTATTCCAACACCTCCATATCATGCCCACGGCAACCAGACACGCGATATATCGAACCCATCTCTCAGGTCAACCATTCATGAATCCATTTCACTTTTAACTGATACCACAACAGATTTCGGACCCAAATCTCGGTATTACCTTTCTAACCAACTAAAATCACATATACTCACATTCATTATTGGCTCCAACGACCATTTCGATTATAACACATCGCACTGGTGATAAGACACCTCAACACCGGCCTAAGCCACGACGAGCACAACATAGGCTCCAATAGAAACGTCTGCACACACTCGAATCATGACAGCTCAAATCATGACAACTGTCTCCAGCAAATAGAGCTGCAATTTAATCCCTCTATGCCATCATAATATAGAACTGAGATCGCGTCTCGTATTATAGAAATAAAGTACCTGAATCCTCCTCGAGAGGTCATAACATCACGTGGCCTTGCCACGATTCGTGATTCTATCCCCACGTTATTACTCATGAAGCACCTCAAGCCACTAAGCTCAAAACGGTTAGCCACGCACAGATCTAGGTCTTGGACCCAAGCAATCAACCTCACCCACGGTGAAACAATTAATGTATGTTATCAAATCCTGAAAGGACACAACCGATGTGCCATTCGCCGAGCGATACTCAATACGGACTTTTCCTCGAAAGCCAGAAAGTATTGTATACCAGGTAACATATAACTAAGTCTATTTTTACATTACACTGTTGCGACGTGCAACCCGCTCCAATGACATACCCGTGGCGGCGTGCCACCCGATCTAGATACCATACCTGTGGCGGCGTGCCACCCGATCCAAGTAACCCTCGTCAAATGAATACGCGTCGAGTCAAGTTGCTCATCATAATAAACATATATCGCCTCAAGTTTGGCCACATGAAACGCATCTGACAATGTTTCTCAATACTGGAACTGAATCAATGGTAGATACTTCTACACTAACATCCGCCACTAAGGTCCAACTGACAAAGCAATGCCTACCAGCCGTCCGCTGGTCCTGTGTACAACTACTCTGTTGGAGCATACTCTGATGTTCTCTGCTACGCAATTTGTGCCATTTTCCGACATAGCCCATATCACATTAGTCTAGACGACCTGGCTTATGTCAACCAGTCAGCAATCAAGTATCATAATCCGAATTCGTCTTATCAAGTCAAGAGAGAGCCTCTAAGGCTTCCGATTTCCAATAATCACAAAACGGTGTCGATGCACACGATATACAACCACTGCATAGGCGGATTAACGAAAATTTCAAGTCTCCTACACATATATAACATATGAATCACTATGCCTGATTCCGTATTTCACCGTACATATACATAACGCACATCAAGCGTCCATTCATACCACGACAGCCATTCCGAAATTTCATTATGCCATCAACGACTCAATTATTTTAGTCGATCCAACAAGAGAATACCACTCTACCACTGGATATTATCAGTTTACATTACTTTGTCCTTTTGGACCATATACCCTGCCAAATTACTAGAATAGCAGTACCATTTTCTTAAATCACCAGCATCTGTCCGCGCTGCTCAATAATTTTATTGACTTTCCATATATTATGAACTGATCTCAAAACCTAGAATATACCATTATCAACTTTCCATAACACATCGTGTATACCATATCACACTAAGACAACATGAAAATTCATATCCCTTTCCTCCGCCTCAACATTGGCGCACTCGACTAGTCAAGGACTTTCGTGATCCCATATAGAAGAAAACTCATTACACATTCCACGCTTCGCATATCGATAGGAATATACTCATCTTCAAACCATGATAAAACACATCACAAACTATTTCTTCCCATTCATTGCATAAGTTTAACTGCCAGGACTGAGTCCTTATACCCATATTATACTCATATCGGGTTACACGACCGCCAACACTCAAAAGCTTTATTGCACAATATCTGCAAGACTCCTTACTTCAACCACATACCAGGAATTAGTCGTATTCTTTATCATACCGCTTCGGTTTATTAACAAGTCATTCCATTTACCCGGTTTCCTTTCTGATTCATCTTTGATTTAATATTAGCCACTACTGTAGCACCATAACACATGAACTCATTCCACGCGAGACTCGTACATAAGACCACACGGTCTGAGACATATAGGCCACTGAATACTCTCTCAATATTTCCAGAAGGATCACATCCTACAATACTTTATTTTGAAGAACCTCTTGCGATTTGAATTCGTTATCATTACCTTCCAATACGGATTACATAGAATCCCTTCATTCACATAATATAACACAAGTACCGATCTTTTCTAACGAAACCACCATCTTTAGCCACATGCACAAATTTGAGACACCTGACTGTTACAAGTAAAATCTTGAACACCGTGAACAATTCTCGGGCGTCATTCACCCTCATTCAGCTGTAATTCAACTGTCTTATTGTACAGAACCACTCGTGCCTTGCTAGAACTCTGACACCGCAGAACATGATTACATACGGATACAATTAGCTATCTCTCTTTTCTATACACCAAACATTCCTTACCATCATCAGTTCCAAACATCCTAGTGTCACACCTCCTTTTTCCGCACATAAGGTAAGGTACCACTGTTTAATATTACACCCCGAGAAGGGGTATAATAATGATCAGTGAAGGAGTTTTTCCACTTAAAGGACAGTCGGAACGGGATCAATTTATTTAATTTTTTCAGAGCTACTCATAGCATTCTTACTCAAATGATGCCACAAAGTTCTAGTTAGATTAAACTCAAGTCATTTACAAGCTTCGGCGGAGATTCGAATCATCGGAAATATTAACTCTTTTGCAATTCTTGCATTCATTCACACACAACAGTTACGCCCCCTCTTTAGGTGACAAAATCTTTTCTAAGTCCCAAATTTTCCAAAAATTTCGGCAGAGTTTCCTTTGTACATTGGCCTATCCACTGCCAGAGAATCACCAAACCATTCTAACAATACATCCACAACTCGACAAGATATCACAATGTATTTCAACAACATTAAATCTCAATACTATACGAATCATATTATCATAATTTATACTTGAACCTGCGCTGTACCTGCTCGAATCATAACACATATCAAATACCTTTCAATTACACATGGGGATCAACCCTCCTACTTCTTCTCAATTTGGCATTTCATCACAACACCTTCCACGAGGATACACATAGCAAAATCACTTTAGTCTTCCTGAGTTTAAACTCGTTCCACTACACCTAAGGCACTTTACCCTCCAATTACGAGATATGAAAATTATTTCTCACGCCCATAGCTAGGGCTACATATCAAATCACAATAAGAACTGAATACCTTACAGCTCTCCCATTATCAAACTGCCATTTGCACAATAAGGATCAGTACCAATCGTATGAACTTCATAATACCGGCTCGCGGAATTAGTACCTTGGTGCTCAAGCCATAGACAATGATCTGGCCTCGAGTCTTCCCGACTGGCCCAACATGAACTCACGGAGATAATATCGCGCCCCTCGATCGGGGAATTGCAAGCCATAAGACAATTATATTACTGAGCGCTCGATGCGTACACAGACGTGCGGAAGGAATTTCAAAAATGTATCTCAAGCTGAATCAAGTACGCACGATAAGAATTCCAAGAAATGTGAAGTGTTTCCTAAAGGTTCGCAACCTCCCGAGGATAAGTACAGGCGTCCCCGTACCGATCCACAAGACTCTACTAACCGGCTCAAGACTCATGAGGCCTAATAAACCTAGGCTCTGATACCAACTTGTCACGACCCCAAATCTGGTCGTGATGGCGCCCAACACATTGCTAAGCCAGCCTGACCAATCAATATAATCAACGGAGCTAGAAGCTCTCTTTAGCCCATTTAAGCATATTAATATATGAAACAACAGCGATGTATGTAACGAAAACGGGGAACCAAGTCCCATAATACATCAACTCCCATAGACCAAGGGTCAAGAGTCATGAGCCTCTATTGAACATGAGTGTATAAGGGTTTACAAAATACCAAGTGCGGAAAGAAATGTCAATACAAAATCCAAAGACGGTAGGAAGGGATGTCGGGTCCTGCGGACTCTGCAGCTACCTCGAATATCCACAAACGTCGCCTCGCACGGCTACTGGATCACTGTTGAGAGGTACCTGGATCTGCACACAAGGTGCAGGGAGTAAAATGAGTACTGCCAGACTCAGTGGTAATAAACAAGGGTAAGACAGCGAGATAAGAAATCCGCAATAAAGCACTATGTAAAGCTATAATCGGCTACCCTGTCATAGAATCAATCTTCACTGTACCTGTACCAACAAGTACGAGCAAAACAGTATAACAACTACGAGATGTAGCTAAATGCAATGCAATGCATGATATGACCGCTACGGCGTGTGGCCCGACTCCAATTTTGGGTACCGTGCTCAGCTGTGGGGGTTCGGACTCCGGAGGGGCTCCTACGACCCAAGCACGTCTCGTAGAGATATCGCTGCGGCGTGCGGTCCGATCCAACATATATCTCGGCGTGCAGCGTGCGGCCGATCCACTACTAGTCGGCTAATATGCGGATACGGCCTCGCGAGGCTCAAAAGTAGTTTTTGAAAACTCTTTTATCATTTTTCGGTTGGAAAACAGTAATACCAAGTTCCAGAGATTGGAATTAGCATAATAACAAAAATGGCTGCGGACTAGTAGTAAACTAGCATGTCTATATGATAAGACAATGATAACGATCCTCGCGGGATCCAATAAGTGGCTCACGGCCCACATGTATAATCAACCGCCCAAGAAGGGGGTTCCTCGGCTCAAGAGTAGCCATTATCACAATATATATATACGCAACCATCCGAGAAGGAGGTTCGACGGCTCTAGAATAGCCAATAATACAGTATCAACAGGTCGGACTAATATATAGTCTCCGATTCATGATCGACCCCGCACTCTCAAGAGTGTGCGTGTCTCGCCGCTATACAGCGTCACAAAGTGGTATACCGGGGTTTCGAACCCGCTGGTCATCACCCACATCTATTACTCACCTCGATACGGCGCGACGACTACTCCGCAATGCCCTTTCCTTTGAATTTAGCTCCCTCGTGCGTGGAATCTAGTCAAACCACAATAATTACATCAATTACGGGTCAAATAATCATAACCCACTTCAATTTACATGAAATTAGCATAATTACACTAAGTTGGTAAAACCCGACCCCGGGCCCCATTGCTCGGAAAATTCCGAAATTAGCACCAACGCGATCCTTATCTCGCCACGAGTCCGTGCATATAAAATTTATCGAAATCGGAGTTCAAATGACCCTCCAAATCCAAAAATCCCGTTTTTAATACTTAAGCCACATTTCTTCAAGATTTCAACCCAATTTCATGAAGATTGATGCTAATACTACCATAAATTGATGTTTTTGAGTCAAGAATCTTACCTCCGACGAATACCCGATGATTTCCCAGCGTTTTCCCGTGATTTCTTCTCTCTAGGGCTCAAAAATTGTGTTTTGGGTTAATGAACCCGAGAGCCCTCTGTTCTGTGATTTTAATTCACTGCCGGACGATTTTACCCTACGCGTTCGCGATGGTCTCCACGCGAACGCGATGCCTTGCTCCGTTCCTTCATCGCGAACGCGACGCAAAGTCACGCGTTCGCGAAGACCAATCTTCCTAGCCCGGATTTTTCCTCTACGCGTTCGCGTCCCATACCACGCGAACGCGATGCTCCGTCTTTTCCTCTTACGCGTCCGCGTCCTTCACCCACGCGAACGCGATGCGTTCCAACCTTCTCCTTCGCGAACGCGGCATGTTACCTCGCGAACGCGATGGCCAGCTGGCCCCAGCCTACGCGAACGCGGCAGTGCCCTCGCGAACGCGATGACCATTCTCCCTCAGCCTACGCGAACGCGGGCCTAGCCCTCGCGAACGCGAAGGCTTAACTGGTGCCCAGTGGTCCGCAATTTACAGCAGATTTTGCCAAGTTCAAAATGCCCGAATGGTGGTCCGGATTCACCCCGAGGCCCCCGGGACCCCAACGAAAACCACCAACATACTCCAAAACACGATACCAACTTGTTCCAATCATAAAAACACCATCCTAAACATCAAAATCATCAATTACACACGGATTCAAGCCTAAGTTTCTTCAAAACTTTCAAAACTAACATTCAATCCAAAACCCGATCAAACGATGTCCGAATGACCTGAAAATTTGCAGGCACATCCAAAATCACCTAACGAAGCTACTGCAACTGTCGGAATTCCATTCCGACCCCCGGATCAAAATCTCACCTACCGTTCGGATTTCGTCAAAATTCAACCTTAGCCAATTCAAGCCTATTTCTACACCGGGCCTCCAAATTCAATTCCGATCGCTCCCTAAGTCACAAATCACCTTCCGGAACTAACCGAATCATCAGAATCCGATTCCGAGCCCTCTAACCAAATAGTCAACTCCGGGTTGACTTTCCTTATTCGAGTTTCCTTCACAAAGGCTATATGCCTCATTTTCAATCCAATTCACTCCTAACTCACCCGATAGACTTTAATATTGATAATAAAGCATAAAACATACAATTTCAACATAACGGGGTGGTAATTCCCGTAACGACGGGCCGGGTCGTTACATTCTCCCCAACTTAAACAAACGCTCGTCCTCGAGCGTACCAGAGTGGTACTAGAAGCAACTCAATAGGTGAATGACCTTACCCAGCATATATTCGGGCGATCATACGTCACCCTATCTCACGCAAGTCCGAAAACACCATATAGTCAAAATTTCACAGCCCATCTGAACCATAAATCACATTGTACTTTCTGAAATCATATACCAATTGCTAATCCCATTCCTGTACTCAGGATACACTAGAATCCACTGCAATAAGCCATACTCACCACTCCGGGTGAGATCATATGATGTGTCAAACAACCCAATCACTCGAGACGATAGTCTCTAATCACAACAACTGGCCACAATCACCAAATACTAGCTGAAAACCTCTTTCATTAGATAGAGTCTTATTCCAACACCTCCATATCATGCCCACGGCAACCGAACACGCGATATATCGAACCCATCTCTCAGGTCAACCATTCATGAATCCATTTCACTTTTAACCGATACCACAACAGATTTCGGACCCAAATCTCGGTATTACCTTTCTAACCAGCTGAAATCACATATACTCACATTCCTTATTGGCTCCAACGACCATTTCGATTATAACACACCGCACTGGTGATAAGACACCTCAACACCGGCCTAAGCCACGACGAGCACAACATAGGCTCCAATAGAAACGTCTGCACACACTCGAATCATGACAGCTCAAATCATGACAACTGTCTCCAGCAAATAGAGCTGCAATTTAATCCCTCTATGCCATCATAATATAGAACTGAGATCGCGTCTCGTATTATAGAAATAAAGTACCCGAATCCTCCTCGAGAGGTCATAACATCACGTGGCCTTGCCACAATTTATGATTCTATCCAAACACTATTACTCAAGAAGCACGTCAAGCCACCAAACTCAAAACGGTTAGCCACGCGCAGATCTGGGTCTTGGACCCAAGCAATCAACCTCACCCACGGTGAAACAATTAACGTATGCAATCAAATCCTGAAAGGACACAACCGATGTGCCATTCGCCGAGCGATACTCAATACGGACTTTTCCTCAGAAGCCAGGAGGTATTATTTACCAGGTAACATATAACTAACTCTATTTTTTTTTTTTTTTTTTTTTTTTTTTTTTTTTTTTTTTTTTTTTTGACAATATTCTGTTGCGGCGTGCAACCCGATCCAATGACATACCCGTGGCGGCGTGCCACCCGATCCAAGTAACCCTCGTCAAATGAATACGCGTCGAGTCAAGTTGCTCATCATAATAAACATATATCGCCTCAAGTTTGGCCACATGAAACGCATCTGACAACGTTTCTCAATACTGGAACTGAATCAATGGTAGATACTTCTACACTAACATCCGCCACTAAGGTCCAACTGACAAAGCAATGCCTACCAGCCGTCCGCTGGTCCTGTGTACAACTACTCTGTTGGAGCATACTCTGATGTTCTCTGCTACGCAATTTGTGCCATTTTCCGACATAGCCCATATCACATTAGTCTAGACGACCTGGCTTATGTCAACCAGTCAGCAATCAAGTATCATAATCCGAATTCGTTTTATCAAGTCGAGAGAGAGCCTCTAAGGCTTCCGATTTCCAATAATCACAAAACGGTGTCGATGCACACGATATACAACTACTGCATAGGCGGATTAACGAGAATTTCAAGTCTCCTACACATATATAACATATGAATCACTATGCCTGATTCCGTATTTCACCGTACATATACATAACGCACATCAAGCGTCCATTCATACCACGACAGCCATTCAGAAATTTCATTATGCCATCAACGACTCAATTATTTTAGTCGATCCAACAAGAGAATACCACTCTACCATGGATATTATCGGTTTACATTACCTTGTCCCTTTGCACCATATACCCTGCCAAATTACTAGAATAGCAGTACCATTTTCTTAAATCACCGGCAGCTGTCCGCGCTGCTCAATAATTTTATTGACTTTCCATATATTATGAACTGATCTCAAAACCTAGAATATACCATTATCAACTTTCCATAACACATCGTGTATACCATATCACACTAAGACAACATGAAAATTCATATCCCTTTCCTCCGCCTCAACATTGGCGCACTCAACTAGTCAAGGACTTTCGTGATCCCATATAGAAGAAAACTCATTACACATTCCACGCTTCGCATATCGATAGGAATATACTCATCTTCAAACCATGATAAAACATATCACAAACTATTTCTTCCCATTCATTGCATAAGTTAAACTGCCAGGACTGAGTCCTTATACCCATATTATACTCGTATCGGGTTACACGACTGCCAACACTCAAAAGCTTTATTGCACAATATCTGCAAGACTCCTTACTTCAACCACATACCAGGAATTAGTCGTATTCTTTATCATACCGCTTCGGTTTATTAACAAGTCATTCCATTTACCCGGTTTCCTTTCTGATTCATCTTTGATTTAATATTAGCCACTACTGTAGCACCATAACACATGAACTCATTCCACACGAGACTCGTACATAAGACCACACGGTCTGAGACATATAGGCCACTGAATACTCTCTCAATATTTCCAGAAGGATCACATCCTACAATACTTTATTTTGAAGAACCTTTTGCGATTTGAATTCGTTATCATTACCTTCCAATACGGATTACATAGAATCCCTTCATTCACATAATATAACACAAGTACCGATCTCTCTTCTAACGAAACCACCATCTTTAGCCACATGCACAATTTTGAGACACCTGACTGTTACAAGTAAAATCTTGAACACCGTAAACAATTCTCGGGCGTCATTCACCCTTATTCAGCTGTAATTCAACTGTCTTATTGAACAGAACCACTCGTGCTTTGCTAGATCTCTGACATCGCAGAACATGTTTACATACAGATACCATTAGCTATCTTTCTTTTCTATTCACCGAACATTCTTTACCAACATAAGTTCAAAATACCCTAGTATTTCTTCACATCTACGAAGCACCATAACCTTTATCAGAATTTTCCCAAACATACTTAGAGACAGAATCAACATAGCACACAATAGTGCAATCGGTTAATCAATAACAACCTCCCCAACTTGGCTTGAAGCCATACATCAAAGCACTTTTAGCCGCTCATAGCATTATTTACTCAAATGATGCCACAATGTTATGGTGAGATTAAACTCAAGTCATTTACAAGCTTCGGCGGAGATTCGAATCATCAGAAATATTAACTCTTTTGCAATTCTTGCATTCATTCACACACAACGGTTACGCCCCCTCTTTAGGTGACAAAAATCTTTTCTAAGTCCCGAATTTTCCAAAAATTTCGGCGGAGTTTCCTTTGTAAATTGGCCTATCCACCTGCCAGAGAATCACCAAACCATTCTAACAATACATCCACAACTCAACAAGATATCACAATGTATTTCAACAACATTAAATCTCAATACTACACGAATCATATTATCACAATTTATACTTGAACCTGCGTTGTATCTGCTCGAATCATAACACATATCAAATACCTTTCAATTACACATGAGAATCAACCCACCTACGTCGCCTCAATTTAGCATTTCAGCACAATACCTTCCACCAAGATACACATAGCATAATCACTTTAGTCTTCCTGAGTTTGAACTCGTTCCACTACACATAAGGCACTTTACCTTCCAATTAAGAGATATGGTAAATATTCACCACGCCCATAGGTCGGAGCTACACAACAGATTAGATAAGAGTCGAACAGTTAACAACTCATCCATTAGTACGCCTCCCTAACACTCTACAGATCGGCACAAGGCCCCAAACATGGCTACTAGCTCAAGTACATAAATATAAGCCCAGTCTCAGTCATTTTACACAGTAATAATCAATCGGGAAGGATCAAGTCCAAATCCTCAGTCACAATACCACCACGCTCGTCACATGACGCGTATTCCCTCTCAGCACAGCACTGTATAGTGCAACTACGGGGTTTCAAGCCCTCGATACATTATCTATTGCCACCACTCGCAAAATCGGCACCTCGATGCTCGAGTCATAAACAAGGTCCGGCCTCAAGTCCTCACCGGCCCAACATGAACTCACGCGAGATTATATCGCGCCCCTCGATCGGGGAAATGCATAAGCCATAAGACAATTACATTACTGAGCGCTCGATGCGTACACGGACGTGCGGAAGGAATTTCAAAAATTATATCTCAAGTTGAATCAAGTACGCACGATAAGAATTCCAAGAAATGTGAAGTATTTCCTAAAGGTTCGCAGCCTCCCGAGGATAAGTACAGGGGGCACACAAACTCGACCCTGCAATTTCAATACCCCATCATCATCTAGATTTACCTGTGTGGCACCTCACCGCTTGTCACGACCCCAAATCCGGTCGTGATGGCGCCCGACACATTGCTAAGCCAGCCTGACCAATCAATATAATCAACGGAGCTAGAAGCTCTCTTTAGCCCATTTAAGCATATTAATATATGAAACAACAGCGATATATGTAACGAAAACGGGGAACCAAGTCCCATAATACATCAACTCCCATAGACCAAGGGTCAAGAGTCATGAGCCTCTACCGAACATGAGTGTATAAGGGTTTACAAAATACCAAGTGCGGAAAGAAATGTCAATACAAAATCCAAAGACAGTAGGAAGGGATGTCGGGTCCTGCGGACTCTGCAGCTACCTCGAATATCCACAAACGTCGCCTCGCACAGCTATTGGATCACTGCTGAGAGGTACCTGGATCTGCACACAAGGTGCAGGGAGTAAAATGAGTACTGCCAGACTCAGTGGTAATAAACAAGGGTAAGACAGCGCAGATAGATAAGAAATCCGCAATAAAGCACTATGTAAAGCTATAATCAGCTACCCTGTCATAGAATCAATCTTCACTGTACCTGTTCCAACAAATACCAATAAATAGCATAACAGCTAGGAGATGTAGCTAAATGCAATGCAATGCATGATATGACCGCTACGGCGTGTAGCCCGACTCCAATTTTGGGTACCCGTGCTCACTGTGGGGGTTCAGACTCCGGAGGGGCTCCTACAGTCCAAGCACATCTCATAGAGATATTCCTGCGGCGTGCAGTCCGATCCAACATATATCTCGCTGCGGCGCGCAGCCCGATCCACTACTAGTCAGCTAATATGCAGATACAGCCTCGCAGGCTCAAAAAATAGTTTTTGAAAACTCTTTTATCATTTTTCAGTTGGAAAACAGTAATATCAAGTTCCAGAGATTGGAATTAGCATAATAACAAAAATGGCTGCGGACTAGTAGTAAACTAGCATGTCTATATGATAAGACAATGATAACGATCCTCGCGGGATCCAATAAGTGGCTCACGGCCCACATGTATACTCAACCGCCCAAGAAGGGGGTTCCTCGGCTCAAGAGTAGCCATTATCACAATATATATATGCAACCATCCGAGAAGGAGGTTCGACGGCTCTAGAATAGCCAATAATACAGTATCAACAGGGTTGGACTAATATATAGTCTCCAATTCATGATCGACCCCGCACTCTCAAGAGTGTGCGTGTCTCGCCGCTATACAACGTCACAAAGTGGTATACCGGGGTTTCGAACCCGCTGGTCATCACCCACATCTATTACTCACCTCAAATACGGCGCGACGACTACTCCGCAATGCCCTTTCCTTTGAATTTAGCTCCCTCGTGCGTGGAATCTAGTCAAACCACAATAATTACATCAATTACGGGTCAAATAATCATAACCCACTTCAATTTACATGAAATTAGCATAATTACACTAAGTTGGTAAAACCCGACCCCGGGCCCCACTGCTCGGAAAATTCCGAAATTAGCACCAACGCGATCCTTATCTCGCCACGAGTCCGTGCATATAAAATTTATCGAAATCGGAGTTCAAATGACCCTCCAAATCCAAAAATCCCGTTTTTAATACTTAAGCCACATTTCTTCAAGATTTCAACCCAATTTCATGAAGATTGATGCTAATACTACCATAAATTGATGTTTTTGAGTCAAGAATCTTACCTCCGACGAATACCCGATGATTTCCCAGCGTTTTCCCGTGATTTCTTCTCTCTAGGGCTCAAAAATTGTGTTTTGGGTTAATGAACCCGAGAGCCCTCTGTTCTGTGATTTTAATTCACTGCCGGACGATTTTACCCTACGCGTTCGCGATGGTCTCCACGCGAACGCGATGCCTTGCTCCGTTCCTTCATCGCGAACGCGACGTAAAGTCACGCGTTCGCGAAGACCAATCTTCCTAGCCCGGATTTTTCCTCTACGCGTTCGCGTCCCGTACCACGCGAACGCGATGCTTCGTCTTTTCCTCTTACGCGTCCGCGTCCTTCACCCACGCGAACGCGATGCGTTCCAACCTTCTCCTTCGCGAACGCGGCATGTTACCTCGCGAACGCGATGGCCAACTGGCCCCAGCCTACGCGAACGCGGCAGTGCCCTCGCGAACGCGATGACCATTTTCCCTCAGCCTACGCGAACGCGGGCCTAGCCCTCGCGAACGCGAAGGCTTAACTGGTGCCCAGTGGTCTGCAATTTACAGCAGACCATACCTTGTTCCAAAGTGCCGGATGATGGTCCGGATTCACCCCGAGGCCCCGGGACCCCAACGAAAACCACCAACATACTCCAAAACACGATACGGACTTGTTCCAATCATAAAAACACCATCCTAAACATCAAAATCATCAATTACACACGGATTCAAGCTTATGTTTATTCAAAACTTTCAAAACTAACATTCAATCCAAAACCCGATCAAACGATGTCCGAATGACCTGAAAATTTGCAGGCATATCCAAAATCACCTAACGAAGCTACTGCCACTGTCGGAATTCCATTCCGACCCCCGGATCAAAATCTCACCTACCGTTCGGATTTCGCCAAAATTCAACCTTAGCCAATTCAAGCCTATTACTACACCGGACCTCCGAATTCAATTCCGATTGTTCTCCTAAGTCACAAATCACCTTCCGGAACTAACCGAATCATCAGAATCCGATTCCGAGCCCTCTAACCAAATAGTCAACTCCGGGTTGACTTTCCTTATTCGAGTTTCCTTCACAAAGGCTATATGCCTCATTTTCAATCCAATTCACTCCTAACTCACCCGATAGACTTTAATATTGATAATAAAGCATAAAACATACAATTTCAACATAACGGGGTGGTAATTCCCGTAACGACGGGCCGGGTCGTTACAGTTAAGTATGAGCATCAGAGACCTAGTGGTGTATTCCAGCGTATTGAGATTCCTGGCGTCACACCGGTAATGAAGATAAATTGTTGAATTATTATCAATTATTGGTTCAAAACCGGTAATTATAAATATTGTTGATGCAGAAATTATTGGTTAAATGCCGGTAATATATATATTTATGAATTGGGATCGTGTGGCGCGCCGACCACTTATATGATAAGAAATGGGATCGTGTGGCACTCCGACCACAAAGTGATTTAAAATCTTGGCATTGGCCATAGTTGCCCATAAAGTGATTTAAAATCTTGGCATTGGCCATAGTTGCCGGTAGCCTATTGATATATTTGGGAGCGGGTGGTACGCCTACCACAAGGTATAATTTATTGATACATTTGGGAGCGGGTGGTACGCCTACCACAAGATATAACTTATTGATACAATTGGGAGCGGGTGGTACGCCTATCACAAGATATAATTTACCGTTACAGTTGGGAGCGGGTGGTACGCCTACCACGAGATATGAAATGAAAAAGGAATTGAGACATGAAAGTAAGATTTATTTTGTTGACTAGATTACTCTGGATATTATGAGTTATTGACTGTTATTTCAGAGCAGAGTCTTTCCTTATAAATGTTTTGTATATGTATATATATTGCAACTGTACGGGTTTATGTGGGTGACTGGCCTTAGTCTCGTCACTATTTCGCTGGGATAGGCCAGGCACTTACCAGCACATGGGGTCGGTTGTGCTGATACTACACTCTGCGCTCTTTTTGCGCAGATACAGGTTACGGAAAGTAGCAGCGGTAGTAGCACGATTGTGGATATTCTGACTACTGAGACTACGAGGTAGCCTTGCAGGCGTCCGCAGGACACGTTGTCTCTTCTATCTATGTATTTCATTATGTTATCTCATGTGTTCGAGATAAACAGCTTATATTTCTTTCAAACAATTGTGTGTATTATTCTTAGAAGTTCGTGAGTATTGTGACACCAGTCTTGGGTAGTGTATCATGTTTGGGTTTCTTTATTATATTTGATAAGATTGACTAAGTCTTCCGCTAAGTTTAATTATTCCGCTGTAATTTATATGTTTTTAATTTTAAAAGTCTTAACAAGAGTTTGGTAACTAATGGAAATGTAAGTAATATTTGGCTTGCCTAGCTTCCACTAGTAGGCGCCATCATGACTCCCGATGGTGGGAAATCCGGGTCGTGACAACATAGCATGAGTTTGTTTTAGTTGTTGAAATTTCTGGCGCAGCATCCCTTTCATCCACGAGTTGTACACCTTCTAGAGCAGACCGGCTTGTACAGCATATTTGAGCTGGGACGGATGCAGCTTGACTGGTCGCTCATCACAACGTTGATAGAGCGGTGGCGACCAGAGACGCATACATTTCACCTGCCTACTGGAGAGGCTACGATCACTCTCCAGGATGTGCAGGTGCTCTATGGATTGCGCATTGAGGGTCGCGCATTGACACTGCCCCAGGCGTG
Organism: Nicotiana noctiflora; assembly: GCA_032618575.1. NCBI lineage: Eukaryota > Viridiplantae > Streptophyta > Magnoliopsida > Solanales > Solanaceae > Nicotiana > Nicotiana noctiflora. Next base: position 110,643 of record JASVEL010013237.1, on the reverse strand, counting down.
GAGACGGATGACCCGCGCACAGCTGGCGGATGCGATGGGACGAATGACAGGTTTGCACCCGAAGGGCGACCTTGGTGGTTGTCGTGTCCAGCTATCATTGATTAGAGCGTTCATGGCGGAGTTGCATCCACAGTTCACGCAAAAGACAGAGGACCCGTGGATTATCCGTTTCACTCGGATGGCATTACTCATGCTATTTGGGTGTGTCTTGTTTCCCGACACGTCGGGGAACAGGATATCGATGCGGTTTCTCCACTCTCTGGAGGATATGGAGCAGGTGCAGCATTACAGTTGGGCAGCTGCTGTTCTGGCGTATCTCTATAGGAGCATGTGCCGGGCTAGCATCGGTCCAACTACTGATATTGGTGGTTTTTTGCCACTCCTTCAGGTGCAAAATACTTCCAAAATTAATTAAGCCCAAATTATATATTGTGAAATGACTCATAATTTACATTAACATTTGTTCTTAGGTTTGGGCGTGGCAGCGTATCATGCCACTGCAGCCACCTCTGCCGGCACAGGACTATCCGCCCCTTCCGCTAGCTGTGAGATGGATTCTCATCCGCGGGAATTACCGAGGAGTGGATGTGCACCACAATCTCCCCCTTATTAGGGACCTATTGGATATGTTGCATGTTGGACAGGTAAACACCTACATAAAGTTGGTTGTTTTAAATGTAGTTGTACTTTGCATACTAATTTGTTGTTATTGCTTGTAGTTCATCTGGATGTTGTACACCGATAAGCTACTTGCGCACCTACCTGCTATTTGCTCGGCAGACCGGCTCATATGGAGCAGCTCCGTCCCATTGATATTCTGGGAAGTTGTTGAGTATCATGCGACGGAGCGTGTGCTTCGTCAGTTTGGTCGTCATCAGCCGGTACCGAGTGATCCCTCCTGGGACCCTACTCATTATCAGCGTGACGACCGTCACAACATGAGCCGGGATTATGTAGCGTGGCTGCGTGACCAGGTAGTTCATTGGGAGGAGCGAGCTCAGCGCATCCCGCCACCGCCGACACCGTACCAGGAGGCTACTATTGCGATTTATGAGGGCTGGTACAAACGTCACACCCGACGGCATGTCGGGAACCCCATCCACATGCATGACGGGCGGTACAAACCGTATGCCGGGCGGCACGAGTCACTGGTATGTTTTTTTGACTTATTAATATCATATAATTATGGAATAGAGTTATTTAATTACTAATTGACTTATTTCACAGGTTAGTTGGCTTCACCGGGTCTTCCAGTCTGGTATAGATATCCAGCAATGTGAAGACAACCCTAGACTGGTTGATTATGGACGGGAGGTTGCCCAGATGTGTCGTTTGGGACTGGAAGAGGCGAGGGAGGGCAATAGGTTAGACCATGAGCCCGATTATATGGATCCAGACGCGTACTAGAGGGGTAGGCCAGTCTCCCGTGTAGGGGCTAGGGCTCGCAGAGGACGACGACCACACGCCCGACAAGGGGGTGTTGAGGAGCCGGTCGACCCACCTGCAGGGTTTTGGAGCTGGGGGGTTTGGAGATGAGCAGGAGGGTTATGTGCCTCATCCAGCTGACCCTTCCAGCAGCATGCAGCGGGGTTTTATGACCTATCCAGCTGACCCTTCCAGCAGCATGCAGCGGAGTTTTATGACCCATCCAGCTGACCCTTCCAGCAGCATGCCCTCATACGACCCTGGCAGCAGTATGCCCTCATACGACCTTCAGTTGTCATTGCCAGCGACACAGATGACCCCATCCGGACCATTGCAGATTATGGGTACCTTTGACGGGGATGTACATGAGTACTTCGCTGGCACATCTACTGCAGCTGAGCATCGGCCGACCCGTGACGTGGATGGCGGTCGTAGGTTGAGTTATCCATCGTCCCCTGCATTTGATGCGGTATGTTTGTATTACTTTTGTTTTTCAATTCTACATTATTTTTACTTTCGATGCAATAAATTCATTACATCTGTTTTTATGCAGTCTTCATCTCAGACCATGTTTGACCATACTACATGCGATGATGAGCTGACCATCGATGAATATACGCAGGACCTCGACGAGACCATTGTGAGAGAAATAATTTGTTAACCATAATAATTTAAATACCTATCTTATTTTATCTAACATTACTTATTTTTTATAGGTTGGTGCCGGCCCAACGGCCTATTCCTCCGACCCTGCAAGTTGTGCTGTAGATGCCGCTGCACATCCTCCCATAAAAAGGCGGCTTGACGATGATGATCCAGATAGTGTGCCAGACCGACAGGGGATGCGGCTTAGGCCAGCAACAAATTTGAGGCACAAAGCATGCGGCACTCATTGATTTCATTATGTATATACACTTGTGTAAATAACATTTATTGTGAATAAATAAATATTTTTTGATTTCATTAATGTGTAAATACAAACATAGCATTAATATGAGAAACAACACTTCCAATTCAAATATAACTAAAGCAATAAATAGAACAATGAGCCAAATATCTATATATAAAAATATATCAACTAAGTAATCACTTCCAATTTAACCTCCATATTAAAATAGAACACAAACATAATATTCCAATAAAACTTAAAATTGTACAATACAAACACAAACATACTATTACAGTTAAACTGAAATGCCACTTAAACGAGAGTAAAATCAAGTAGACAAATCTAAAACGCAACTAAACACATAGTACGAATTGTTTCGTCTATGAGCTTCAATTTAGTCTGCGTTCCAGCCACTTAAATTGTTCTAGCAGTCGTTCTTGTTTGTCTTCTAACTCTTTTACTCTCGCCTTAAGCTCCGCAATTTCCTGTTTATTTTTTTGGTTTTCTCCCATAGCTGATGCCAATTTCCATTCTGCTCTTAGTTATTTATTTTTTTCTTCCCTCACCTCGTCCCTGAGTTGTATCCTTCTTATATTGCTATTGTAGCTGCTTTCTGCTTGCGCTAACCACATATTATGCAGATTAAGCATTCGTTCTTAAAAAAAAATAACATTGTATAACCATTATAAAAATAATAACCGAAAAAATATAGTAGTATTATTGAATTTCTTTATCCCAATTTTGCTTCGGGATGCAGTGAAAATGTCACACAGTAAAAGCTGCCATTCCTAGAAAAGTCTTCCCTGAATGGGACCATAAGCCGCGCGATGCGCGGGATAATTATAGAAAAGAAGAGTTTAAAGATAAATACTTGATGCTTAATGTAAAGATATTTTGTAGGTGTTAGATTTATATTTGGCATGAAAAAAAAAGTTGTTTACTAATTATTGTTATTTTTTTGTTTAAAAATATTGTTGTATATTAGAAACATAAATATGTAAGTTATTTTGAATAGAATAAATAAAGTTTTACTTCATTTTATATTTTATGTTATTTAGGTATAATGTAATGTAACTGTAATTCAAAAGAATTATTTTTTGTTATTTGTTCATCAAAGTTTAGTCGTTATTAAAATTTGATTTTAAATTAGGCGAATCAGATTATAAACTATTATTATACAATAGAATTATATATAATTAATTAAATAGCGTAAAGTATTTTTTTTGTACTATTTAATATTGCTGATAAAGTTTTATCCTATTAAGCGTGTATTCTTTGAATGGATAAATTAGTTTTATTCCATTATGTTTTGATTTTAATATTATACTCTTAAGAATAAAATATAATAAATTGATAGCGAATGCTGAAAAAAATAATACTTTCATTAATAATAAATTTAAAGGTAGTTGTACAGTCGATTTTCCCACTCAGCATCAAATTTAACAACATAAACCCAAAATGGTTCACTTGGCCAAACTTCGTGATAAATGTCAGTTAAAATTGAAGCTAAAGGTTGGCCAAGTGAGTCTAATAAAATGATTAAAGCTTCCCAATCTAGTAATTCATTTTCACCTATAGAATCAATGAGATGATCTCGTTTAATTTGATATTTTCTAATTTGTTCGTCTAAAATAGGCTTAATTTCTCGGAATTTTTTATATTTCTCTCTTCTTTTTGCCCTTTCATCTCTGAGCTTATTTTGTATAGATGTTGTCATTTTCTTGATAACTTCAGGCTTTGAGTCTGATTTGTTGTACGAATAAATGCTTCGGCGTTGAAATCTTCTACGTTTGCGTTGTTGTTGAATTTGGTTATTCGAACTCGCATTAATTTTAAACACTTGTTGTTTAACCATAGAAAGAAGAGGAATAAAATAATAAGAATATGTATAACAAATTGTTGTAATAATATACAAAGTGCATATTAGTTACAACTAATAATTGATTTATAGAAACAGTAAAAACAATATTGTTAAATTTATGAATGAGAAACATGAGTAATTGATATAAACCTTGTTTGCTTTAACATCAACCGTAATGAAAAAAGTATTAATGTATAGAATTATATGATATATATAAATTAAAAATAATTACCATAAATGGAATATTTATAATGGTTAGGTTGGATAGTAAATTTTACTGTTCCTTGACCTCCATGTATTGAAAATGATACGAATACACATAGCAGGCACATTTTATGTGGTGAACAGGTTAAAATGTTACTTTCTGATTATTTTCATAATCGTATGCGTGTGAGCACCTTTGAAAAAACAACCCGATACAGGTTTAATACTGAATATTCTGACAACAAATCATTGCCTTCTGTTTATTTTGGCTGTAAGGAGATGCGAACTTCTTTAGCTCTTTGTTTGGACGTTTTGGATCATGCTATATGGTCCTTGAGTTCTTCCTTTGTAGAATTGTATGAAAAACTTTTGGAACAAACTTTTTTTTTGGTTGAAGACATTGGAAACATTGAAGGTGATACATATGTACCACATCATATGTCACAACTGCTTTTGACAATATTGTCTGTTTTCATTTATGTGACTTGCTCAAACCAAGTATATACATTTTCCATTTTTTGACTTGCTCAAACCACACAATCTGGACTGTTAAAACCATTATACACCGATAATATATTAACCATAGTTACTGATAAAGGAGCATATGATAGCAATATGTCATGCGTCCAATTTAGGTAGATTCTTTGTGTTACAATGCGCCCAATGTTTGGTTTGCAGTTGGATTATATTTTTATTGCCTAACATCATTGAATTCCATCCAAACGACAACTTTTTCACTTGACTATGGTGGAATGACAATCCTGTATTATGAACAATGACCATAAACATATAGTATTTACAACAATGATATAACCAAAAGATAATCTCATAGTAATCCAGATGGCATCTAAGAATAATGAGTTGAAATCTATCTTTGAAATATCTCTAGCACTAAATGAGCCATCTTATTTAAGAATTACAAATCCACTATCAACAGGATTAGCACACCTGACTCTGTAATGCAACTTTACCAATTACTTATTTGAACAATAGTTTAAAAACCTCCATATACAGCGATGCTCCTCCCATAGGGAACAACAAAATACTCCTCCCAATTAACAGAAGACAATAAAAACACTCATGTCTTCCCCTTCTTTATGTTTCTCTGACACAGAGGATAAGGTTCATGACCATCGCATTACAATATACTCTGCTGTAGATTTATGTTCACAAAATATGGCCAACCTATTGGATGCTACGACAAAATGTGGCATGCTTGTTTGTGAAAGGTATGCTACGACAGAAAAAACAATTATTGGAGTTGTAGAGATAAAAAAACAGTCCAATACATTTAGCCAGAAAAAACTATTATTGTCTCTGCGACACAGTATGCAGCATTTGGTTTCGGCTCAGTAAAATCAGATACAGCTACACATCCCGGAGATACAAAGCCCTCAGGAGCACGAGGATGCCAAATTGATATGGGATTGGTGTAGTCATCTGAGCTGTTCCTCCACACCAGGTCATAACCGACTGAGAGGGCGAACAACTTGTCAGAATAACGGTATACAGCTGAAACATTAGGAGGATGACAACCAACACGAGTAATATCCCCAATTGAGAAACGGACCTCGACGGCGCCCGGAACTCCGAACCAAATTCGCCAAACCAACAGTTTAATTATAACACAATACCAGTCCCCAAATGGACAACCCAAGAAGAATATATGAGTTTAAGAACTCCAATAATAGTAATGCTGAACAAAAGTACTGACACTCCCAAAGATCCGGAGTCACAAGTCTAGAGCCTCTAACAAAACCCAACAGGAAATAGAGAGTACGATATAGAAGTACTCAAGTCTGAATACAAAATATACAATAACAACTGGAATGAGAGGAGAAGCTAGGCTCTGCGAACGTAGGCGGCTACCTCAGCAACTCGATGTGACAATGTAAACGCTGGAGATGTCCGTCTACTGCTCCTGTGTACCTGAGTCTGCACACAAAAGGTGCAGGGAGTAGGGGTGAGTACTAAGTACTCGGTGAGTAACAAATATATACATGTAGCTGACAGTAAGAAATCCACAAAATACCACAAAATGAAGCTACACTACAGTCCGAATCTCCTACGAACTAGCAACAATAATTCCATACAGCTACCACAAAGTAATCCAACAAATACAAATGCAATGCAATGCACATAACTGCTACGGCGTGTAGCCCGATCCCATTTAACGTCGACGGCGCTCACTGGGGGTGTGTACAGACTCCGGAGGGGCTCCTACAGCCCAAGCGCAATACTGCTGCGGCGTGCAGCCCGATCCTCATATCAACCACTGCGGCGTGCAGCCCGATCCCATACTCAGTCCACAATAAGCAATTAAGTCACAAAACAATTCATTTTCCTTAATTCCAGTTCTCCATTCATAATTTATGAAAAATACTTTAACTTTATTAAGTTTGTAAAAGCCGGTGACTTAGCATTTCAAAAGTGCGATTTCAATTTCCAGGACTGAGATCAGTGATTTAAGCAATCTTTAGCTATCACATAAATATTGTCCTCTAAGGACGCTACAGATCGGCACAAGGCCCCAAACAAGGCTTACAGCCCACAAATATAGCAAATACAGTGTATTTCCAACACTAACAACATATTATTCATTCCTGGGATGGACCAAGTCTCAATCCCCAATCACAATCAATCCCGCACCTGCCACGGTGTGCGAGCCACGCCCTATTAGCGTCACAATGTGCTAAGCCGGGGTTTCAAACCCTCAGAGGCTACAATATACACAAACTACTCACCTCTAGCCGGTCGTAGAATCGTTCGCGATGCCTTTTCCTTTGAATTTCGTTGCCTCGTGTGTAGAATCTAGTCAAATAACAATAATTATATCAATTACGGGTCAAAGAATCATAACCCACTTCAATTCATATGAAATTCTCAACATTATACCAAGTTGGTAAAACCCGACTTTCGGTACGATTCTCGAAAAATTACGAAAGTCACATATTCGGAACCCTCATCTCAATACGAGTCTAAGCATATCAATTTTACCAAAATCGGACTCCATTTGCTCGTTCAAAACCTTGATTTTCTAAAGTTCAAACCTAGGGTTAAATCTTCCATGAATCACCCCAATTCTTCCATTTTCATGATATAATTGCATGATATTATCAATACTAATCATAATATGAGTTCATAGTTGATTACCTGATGATTTCCCTTGATTTCTCCCTCAAAATCGCCCAAAGTCGCCCTTAAGCCGAGACCCCCAAATGTTAAAATGTTTCTGAAATTTTCTAACTTCTGATACACTTAACTTACAGCGATTTCCGCTTCTGCGGAAATATTTCCGCTCCTACGCGTCCGCTTCTGCGGAGATTGGACCGCTTCTGCGGATAGTTCCGCTTCTGCGGCTAGACGTCCGCTTCTGCGGACTCGCCCAAGCGGCTCCCCTTCCGCTTCTGCGAAGGCCGCTTCTGCGGCTCCCCGTCCGCTTCCGCGCTTCCGCGCTTCCGCTTCTGCGGTCGCCGCTTCTGCGGCTCCTTTCCGCTTCAGCGCACCCGCTCCTGCGCCCATAATTCCGCAGGAGCGGAAACAACAGAGGCAGTGCACTATTTTCTGCAATTTTCCATATTTCTCCCGATTAACCATCCGAAAACACCCCGAGGCCCCCGGGACCTCATTCAAACACACCAACACATCCTAATTCCTTATTCGAACTTGTTCCAATCATAAAAACACCATCCTAAACATCAAAATCACCAATTAACCACGGATTCAAGCCTAAGTTTCTTCAAAACTTTCAAAACTAACATTCGACCCAAAACCCGATCAAACGATGTCCGAATGACCTGAAAATTTGCAGACATATCCAAAATCACATAACGAAGCTACAGAAATTGTCGGAATTCCATTCCGACCCCGGATCAAAATATCACCTACCATCCGGTTTTCGCCAAAATTCAACATTCGCCAATTCAAGCTTAAAACTACACGGACCTCCGAATTCAATTCCGATTGTTCTCCTAAGTCATAAATGATCCCCCGGAACTAGTCGAATCATCAGAATCCGGTTCCGAGCACTCTAACTCAATAGTCAACTCTTGGTTGACTTTTCATATTCAAGCTTTCTTCAAACATGCTATTTGTTTCATTTTCAATCCAAATCACTTCTAACTCACCCGATATACTCTAATACTGTTTTAAAAGCATAATATATGTAAATGCAAGGTAACGGGGTGGTAATTCCCGTAACGACGGGCCGGGTCGTTACATTCTCCCCGACTTAAACAAACGCTCGTCCGCGAGCGGGTTAAGAAACATACCTGGAGCATCAAACAAGTGTGGATATCTGCTCTGCATTTCCTGCTCGGTCTCCCAAGTTGCTTCCTCCACGGGACGACCTCTCCACTGCACTTTCACCGAAGCTATATCCTTAGATCTCAGCTTACGAACCTGTCGACCCAAAATAGCTACTGGTTCCACATCATAAGTCAAATCCTCATCTAGCTGTATCGTGCTGAAGTCTAACACATGAGACGGGTCTCCGACATACTTCCGGAGCATAGATACATGGAACACCGGGTGAACTCCCGACAAACGGGGTGGCAAAGCAAGCATATAAGCCACCTCCCCAACTTTCCTAAGCACCTCAAAAGGTCCAATAAACCTTGGGCTCAATTTCCCTTTCTTTCCAAACCTCATAACACCCTTCATAGGCGAAACTTTCAGCAACACCTTCTCACCTACTGAATAAGACACATCTCGGACCTTCCGGTCTGCATAACTCTTCTGACGCGACTGAGCCGTGCGAAGTCTCTCCTGAATCACCTTCACCTTATCTAAGGCATCTTGGACTAACTCTGTCCCTAACAACCTAGCCTCGCCGGGCTCGAACCAACCAACTGGAGACCTACACCGCCTCCCATATAAAGCTTCATACGGTGCCATCTGAATGTTGGACTGATAGCTATTATTGTAAGCAAACTCCGCCAAAGGCAAATAATCAGCCCATGAACCACCAAAATCAATGACACAAGCACGCAACATGTCCTCCAATATCCGAATAGTACGCTCAGACTGCCCATCCGTCTGTGGATGAAATGCTGTGCTCAACTCTACCTGTGAACCCAACTCTCGCTGAAATGTCCTCCAGAACTGAGATGTGAACTGGGTACCTCTGTCTGATATAATAGAAATGGGAACTCCATGCAATCTCACTATCTCACGGATGAATATCGCTGCCAACCGCTCTGAGGAATAAGTAGTACACACTGGGATGAAGTGAGCTGACTTGGTCAACCTATCCACCACCACCCAAGCTGAATCAAACTTCCTCGTTGTCCGAGGGAGTCCACTAACAAAGTCCATAGTAATCCTTTCCCACTTCCACTCAGGAATATCAATACGCTGGAATACACCACCAGGTCTCTGATGCTCATACTTGACTTGCTGACAGTTTAGACACCGAGCCACATGGCTCACAATATCTTTCTTCATCTTTCTCCACCAATAATGTTGCTTCAAATCCTGATACATCTTCGCGGCTCCTGGATGAATAGAATACCGCGAGCTATGGGCCTCTTCCAATATCAACTCACGAAGGCCATCAACATTGGGCACACATATCCGGCCCTGCATCCGCAATACGCCCTCACTATCAATAGTGACATCTCTAGCATCATCATGCTGAACTCTGTCCTTAAGGACAAGTAAGTGTGGATCATCATACTGGCGCTCTCGAATACGATCATATAAAGAAGAACGAGCTACTACACAAGCCATCACCCGACTGGGCTCGAAAATATCCAGCCTCACCATCTGATTAGCTAACGCCTGAACATCAACTGCTAGGGGTCTCTCCCTAACTGGAATATACGCCAAACTGCCCATACTAATAGCCTTCCGGCTCAATGCATCAGCCACTACATTGGCTTTCCCGGGATGATACAAGATAGTAATATCATAGTCTTTAAGCAATTCAAGCCATCTCCGCTGCCTCAAATTTAGATCTTTTTGCTTAAACAAATGCTTAAGGCTGCGGTGGTCTGTATATACATCACAAGATACACCATATAGATAATGCCTCCAAATCTTCAAGGCATGAACAATAGCAGCTAACTCCAAATCATGAACAGGGTAGTTCTTCTCGTGGGGCTTTAGCTGACGAGAAGCATATGCAATAACTCTACCCTCCTGCATCAACACACAACCGAGTCCCACTCTGGAAGCATCACAATATACAGTATATGACCCTGAGGTCGATGGTAACACAAGTACCGGAGCTGTGGTCAAAGCCTCCTTGAGCTTCTGAAAGCTCTCTTCACATTCATCAGACCATACAAATGGAGCATTCTTCTGTGTCAGCTTAGTCAACGGTGAAGCAATAGATGAAAAATCCTGAACAAACCGACGATAATAGCCTGCCAAGCCGAGAAAACTACGAATCTCTGTAGCTGAGGAAGGTCTGGGCCAATTCTGCACTGCCTCGACCTTCTGAGGATCAACCCGAATGCCATCACTGGACACTATATGTCCCAGAAAACCCAGAGTATCAAGCCAGAACTCACACTTAGAGAATTTTGCATAAAGCTTCTCTTCCCTCAACCTCTGCAATGCCACTCTCAAATGCTGTGCATGCTCCTCCTGGCTGCGTGAATATACCAGAATATCATCAATAAACACAATCACAAAAGAATCAAGGTACGGCCGAAATACACTATTCATCAAGTGCATGAATGCTGCCGGGGCATTAGTCAACCCGAAAGACATCACCAGGAACTCGTAGTGCCCATATCGCGTCCTGAACTTTGTCTTCATAATGTTTGAGTCTCCGATCTTCAGCTGATGATAGCCCGATCGAAGATCAATCTTAGAAAATACACTAGCTCCCTGGAGCTGATCAAATAGGTCCTCGATACGAGGTAATGGGTACTTATTCTTCATTGTTACCTTGTTCAGCTGCCTGTAATCAATGCACATTCTCATTGTGCCATCTTTCTTCTTTACGAACAACACCGGTGCACCCCGAGGTGACACACTCGGACGAATGAAACCCTTATCTAAAAGTTCCTGAAGCTGTTCTTTCAATTCTTTTAACTCTGCTGGTGCCATGCGATAAGGAGGAATAGAAATGGGCTGAGTGCCCGGCACCAAGTCAATACCAAAATCAATATCTCTGTCAGGCGGCATGCCTAGTAGGTCTGCTGGAAATACATCCGGAAACTCCCTCACAATGGGGACCGAATCAAGACTGGGTGTCTCGGCCTCAACATTTCTAATGAAGGCCAAATAAGATAAACAACCCTTGCCAATCATTCGTTGAGCCTTTATATAAGAAATCACCCTGTCGGACACATAATCAGTCAAGCCACGCCACTCGATCCGCGGATTACCTGGAATAGCTAGTGTGACTGTCTTGGCATGACAGTCCAGAATCGCATGATAAGGAGATAGCCAATCCATGCCTAGGATAACATCGAAATCTACCATGCCCAGTAGTAATAAATCAACTCGGGTCTCCAGACCCCCAATAGTAACAATACAGGATCGATATACCTGATCCACAACAACAGTATCCCCCACCGGGGTGGACACATGTACGGGCAAAGCAAGAATACCACGGGTCATACCCAAATGATGTGCAAAGTAAGTAGAGACATAAGAATAGGTGGATCCGGGATCAAATAAGACAGAAGCATCCCTGTGGCAGACTGAGATAATACCTGAAATGACCGCATCTGAAGCACTAGCATCCTTCCTGTCCGGAAGAGCATAGAAATGAGCCTGGCCTCCACCAGTACGATCCTCGCCTCTGGGGCGACCTCTAGATACCTGGCCACCAGTCTTAGCCGACTGTGCTGGCGCTGAAGAAACAGGAGTAGAAGACGAAGGCTGATCCCTCCGCTGAGACCGCTTACGAAGCCACTGAGGACACTCTCTCCTGATATGGCCCAAATCACCGCACTCAAAATAACGGCCTGAAGATGGAAGAAGGGGCTGCTGAGGACCCCTCGCTACCGATGAATCCTGTGCTGAGGAAACAGGAGCAGAGCTCTGAGCTGGAAGAGCACTCAGTGCAGGCTGACTCTGCTGGCGGCTCTGCTGACCCTGATAACCCTGCTGGCCTTGACGACCACGATCAGATGAAACCCCACTGGACTCTGTACGTCCAGACTGATGAGATCTGAAGGAGCGACCTCTGCTATGCTGAAATTGGCCCCTAGACGGAGCACCACTGTAGCTGCCAGTACCACGAGGCCTCTTAGCCTCTCTCTCCTCTCGCTCTCTGCGGCGATCTGTCTCAATGTGACGGGCAGCATCAACCACCTCCTCAAAGGTAACTGTAGAAACTCTCTCCCGGGTCATCAATATGCGGATGGGATAAATAAGACCATCAATAAATCTCCGGATCCTCTCCCTGTCGGTAGGAACCATCCACGTGGCATGACGGGCCAGCTGTGTGAATCTCATCTCATACTGATTAACTGTCATCTCTCCCTGCTTCAACCACTCGAACTGACGTCGCAGCTCCTCTCTCTGAGACCGAGGCACGTACTTCTCCAAAAATACCGTGGAGAACTGCTGCCAAGTGAGGGGCACCGCCCCAGCGGGCCTACGCCTCTCAAAATCCTCCCACCACTGGAAAGCTGCACCTGTGAACTGGAAAGTGGTGAATGAAACACCGCCGGACTCTAGAATACCCGCGGTGCGAAGCATACGCTGACATCTGTCAAGAAAACCCCGGGCATCCTCGCCCTCAGCTCCACTGAATGTCGGAGGCCGTAGCCTCTCAAATCTCTCCAAACGACGCCGCTCATCGTCGGGCATAACTCGAACCACATATGCAGGAGCCGGTGCAACGGGCGCAACCGGCCGAACCGGCTCGGGTGTCGAGCCACGGGGTCTCGATTTCCTCCCCTGCTCGTGAAGATGATACTGCGGCGATGGCAGCAACTACACGTGCCAATCCCGTGCACACCGATAATATCCGAGCCAAGGTCTCCCGAAGACCCGGTATCACAATAGGCACTGCCGGTGCCCGAACCTGAGCTGCCGGAGCGTTCGCCGCTGGAATCCGGTCCCGAGTCCGATCCGCTGGTGGGTCGGCAAGTGCTGGTGCTGGTGCTGCTGCCCTACCTCTACCACGACCACGGCCTCCGGGTGCCAATGGTGGTCGTCCGCCACGTCCGTTAGCTCGTGTTCTCGCCATCCGCGAGAGAATAGAATATGGAAAGATTTAATTTCATGATAACACAAATCGCACGATATGAATTCAAGAAAATGAGGTTTTTCCTAAAGTCTTTGTAGCCCTTCGAAGATAGATACGGACGTCTACGTACCGATCTGCGAAAGCCTACTAAACCGGCTCATGACTCGCGAGTCCTAATAACCTAGAGCTCTGATACCAACTTGTCACGACCCAAATCCGGTCGTGATGGCGCCCAACAATCAAGCTAGGCCAGCCAGACCAACAATTCAATTAACACATAGATATCCGTCCCAAATGGACAACCCAAGAAGAATATATGAGTTTAAGAACTCCAATAATAGTAATACTGAACAAAAGTACTGACACTCCCAAAGATCCGGAGTCACAAGTCTAGAGCCTCTAACAAAACCCAACAGGAAATAGAGAGTACGATATAGAAGTACTCAAGTCAGAATACAAAATATACAATAACAACTGGAATGAGAGGAGAAGCTAGGCTCTGCGAACGTAGGCGGCTACCTCAGCAACTCGATGTGACAATGTAAACGCTGGAGATGTCCGTCTACTGCTCCTGTGTACCTGAGTCTGCACACAAAAGGTGCAGGGAGTAGGGGTGAGTACTAAGTACTCAGTGAGTAACAAATATATACATGTAGCTGACAGTAAGAAATCCACAGAATACCACAAAATGAAGCTACACTACAGTCCGAATCTCCTACGAACTAGCAACAATAATCCCATACAGCTATCACAGAGTAATCCAACAAATACAAATGCAATGCAATGCACATAACTGCTACGGCGTGTAGCCCGATCCAATTTAACGTCGACGACGCTCACTGGGGGTGTGTACAGACTCCGGAGGGGCTCCTACAGCCCAAGCGCAATACTGCTGCGGCGTGCGGCCCGATCCTCATATCAACCACTGCGGCGTGCAGCCCGATCCCATACTCAGTCCACAATAAGCAATTAAGTCACAAAACAATTCATTTTCCTTAATTCCAGTTCTCCATTCATAATTTATGAAAAATACTTTAACTTTATTAAGTTTGTAAAAGCCGGTGACTTAGCATTTCAAAAGTGCGATTTCAATTTCCAGGACTGAGATCAGTGATTTAAGCAATCTTTAGCTATCACATAAATATTGTCCTCTAAGGACGCTACAGATCGGCACAAGGCCCCAAACAAGGCTTACAGCCCACAAATATAGCAAATACAGTGTATTTCCAACACTAACAACATATTATTCATTCCTGGGATGGACCAAGTCTCAATCCCCAATCACAATCAATCCCGCACCTGCCACGGTGTGCGAGCCACGCCCTATTAGCGTCACAATGTGCTAAGCCGGGGTTTCAAACCCTCAGAGGCTACAATATACACAAACTACTCACCTCTAGCCGGTCGTAGAATCGTTCGCGATGCCTTTTCCTTTGAATTTCGTTGCCTCGTGTGTAGAATCTAGTCAAATAACAATAATTATATCAATTACGGGTCAAAGAATCATAACCCACTTCAATTCATATGAAATTCTCAACATTATACCAAGTTGGTAAAACCCGACTTTCGGTACGATTCTCGAAAAATTACGAAAGTCACATATTCGGAACCCTCATCTCAATACGAGTCTAAGCATATCAATTTTACCAAAATCGGACTCCATTTGCTCGTTCAAAACCTTGATTTTCTAAAGTTCAAACCTAGGGTTAAATCTTCCATGAATCACCCCAATTCTTCCATTTTCATGATATAATTGCATGATATTATCAATACTAATCATAATATGAGTTCATAGTTGATTACCTGATGATTTCCCTTGATTTCTCCCTCAAAATCGCCCAAAGTCGCCCTTAAGCCGAGACCCCCAAATGTTAAAATGTTTCTGAAATTTCTAACTCTTGATACACTTAACTTACAGCGATTTCCGCTTCTGCGGAAATATTTCCGCTCCTACGCGTCCGCTTCTGCGGAGATTGGACCGCTTCTGCGGAGAATTCCGCTTCTGCGGCTAGACGTCCGCTTCTGCGGACTCGCCCAAGCGGCTCCTCTTCCGCTTCTGCGAAGGCCGCTTCTGCGGCTCCCCGTCCGCTTCCGCGCTTCCGCTTCAGCGGCTCCCCTTCCGCTTCTGCGGTCGCCGCTTCTGCGGCTCCTTTCCGCTTCAGCGCACCCGCTCCTGCGCCCATAATTCCGCAGGAGCGGAAACAACAGAGGCAGTGCACAAATTTTCTGCAATTTTCCATATTTCTCCCGATTAACCATCCGAAAACACCCCGAGGCCCCCGGGACCTCATTCAAACACACCAACACATCCTAATTCCTTATACGAACTTGTTCCAATCATAAAAACACCATCCTAAACATCAAAATCACTAATTAACCACGGATTCAAGCCTAAGTTTCTTCAAAACTTTCAAAACTAACATTCAATCCAAAACCCGATCAAACGATGTCCGAATGACCCGAAAATTTGCAGACATATCCAAAATCACATAACGAAGCTACAGAAATTGTCGGAATTCCATTCCGACCCCGGATCAAAATATCACCTACCATCCGGTTTTCGCCAAAATTCAACATTCGCCAATTCAAGCTTAAAACTACACCGGACCTCCGAATTCAATTCCGATTGTTCTCCTAAGTCATAAATGATCCCCGGAACTAGTCGAATCATCAGAATCCGGTTCCGAGCACTCTAACTCAATAGTCAACTCTTGGTTGACTTTTCATATTCAAGCTTTCTTCAAACATGCTATTTGTTTCATTTTCAATCCAAATCACTCCTAACTCACCCGATATACTCTAATACTTTTCTAAAAGCATAATATATGTAAATGCAAGGTAACGGGGTGGAAATTGACAACCAACACGAATAATATCCCCAATTGAGAAACGGACCTTGACGGCGCCCGAAACTCTGAACCAAATTCGAACAATTACCTCACTTTAATCGAACTCCCTAGCAGCAATCAAACTTCTAGGATTTCGTGCCTTATAGTTGGTTTTATTCCATAAATAATGTCCTAACGCTAATGTCTTGCATATTAAGAATGATTACGCCGAAGAAATGCCAAAATGTACAGATCGCACTAATTTTGTTCTTAAAGCCACTCTACTCTTTCCTTCTCCTCTCGTTCTTTTTTTTTTCTTGAACAATTGTTCCTTTTTTTTTTTCTTTCCCCCCCCCCCCCTTATATAATGTCAAGAAAGTAATGCTTGTGTGTTTGTGGAAAGATTATGTGGGGTTAGTGCATGTGTGTGCTAAGTGACGTGGGTTATAGGAAGTCATGGGTTGGGATAGTGAGATAGTGGGGAGTTAGAGTTCAAATAGGAGTTAATCTTTTTGGTTTGTTTATTTTGTTACCTTTTCATGTGTAATTTTTGTAGTGCTTAAAAACTGTTTCCTGCAAAAAAATAGTCAATTAAGTAGAGGCACTTATCCGATCACCCTAGCAAAAATTAACATTACACAACACGTCGTTAAAAAAATATATTAGTAATAGTAATTTTAATAATCTCTAGATTTAAATTGTAGGATTGGTCAAACTAATAAGTTAAAATAAAGCTGAAAAAATTTCCTATTTGGAGCACACTTCACAACGAAATGTAATAAAATATTTGAATGTATTGAGGAGTGTAAAAGGGAGCATCAAAATAAATATATGTAGAACCATGTAACAATTTCGAAAAAAAAACTAATTAGCAAGGTAAATCAATTCCAAACAAAACCTCAGATGGATTTACAGGGGAATTTATAAGCAAAGTGAAGTGGCTACTAAACTCATTAGCCAACCTGAGGACGATGGCAACTTGGCTACTTTTTTGGAGAAGCAGTTCACTTCTGAGGTTGCTTTGTTGCTTCGGTTAAAGCATCGAAATATCATCACTGTAAGCATTATTCCCCATTTTCACTGGGTTTTCGTTGATCATCTATTTATACGAAAAGGTATCTTGATTATAATACCTTTTCGTATTAATTTGTTCCGCGCCCGCGAGGGCGCGAGGGAGTTTTTTCCAATTAAAGGACAATCGAAACGGGATTTGTTTATTTAATTTAGAGTCGCCACTTGGGAAAATAATGGTGCCCCAAGTCACCGGTTTAATCCCGAACCGAGGAAATTCATGACTCTGTATTACAGTCTGTGTACCAGAAATCTGGATAAGGAATTCTATTAACCTGGGAGAAGGTGTTAGGCATTCCCGAGTTCCGTGGTTCTAGCACGGTCGCTCAACTGCAAATTTTGTTTCTATCTGATTCTTTTATATATATAAACTATGCGCTTTTAATGTTCCGCTTTTGATTTTAAGAAAAATTGCGACGTCACGAAAACACATTTCGAGTTACACCGCAACCAGTACGCCTGTGACTTTAATGTATTTCAGTTTCGCCGAGAGTAAGATTTGGGTCACATAAATGCGCACCCGTATTTAGGGAAGTGATTTATTTACAAATCGTGCCTAAAGAGTCTATCGTGCTGTTGACTTTGGGAAAGACCGTAAAATTCGCTAAACGGTCCTTCCAAATCTATGTTCTCATGACAATTATTTGAGGGCCCCGCAATTTGGGTGATTTTTGTTCGGCGAGGCTCATCTCATTATTATTTGTTAAGGGTGGATCCTAACATGGCTATGATTCTCTATTTGATTCTTGTCTCTAAGAAAAGAAAAAAAACAATATATAATAAGAGAAATGTCCTAATTGATTAATCCGTGAACAACCTTATTAGCAAAGAGAAACCCGCATTCACTTACTCGTATTGGTTATTCGTGTTTCGAGTTTAAAGTCCTCTTCATTTTATTTTAATTGCTAGTCGAGAAGCGTGACTTGAACGACATAATCACAAGCTAATCTACTTCTAAATGACTTATGCTTTCGCCACGTAATTCGAGTTATCGAAGTTAACATTCGAAGAAAACATGATTTAATATGAATGAGAGGCCTAAATACTTATTGTTAAATAAAATGACCTTTTCCAATTCCTAAGTTCCAAGCCAACCCGGGTAGTGTATGATTTGTATTAGCATGCTTCGACTTTGCGTCTAATTTTATCTTGAAAGGAACCTGGATTTGGTTTCTAGTTTATACATATTTCCTACTTCACTGGCTCGAGCCAACATTAGCAATATAGCTTGGCGTTTTTTTTTAGATCAACACTTCTAGATATGACATGCGCAAGCTATATACTTGGTTTAGTATTTTTCATAACAAAACAGTCCCATTTCTAGCATAATGTAAGTACAAACATGAGGTAAAAGTAAACATGTACACATCTCCTAATGTATATTCTAATATCATATTTGAGCATGCTCTACAATAGGCCAACGGTTGAACATTTTCCAATTCATCGTTTCAATTTGAAGTTACACCAAGCCAGTCTCGAAAACACATACCTGGAATTCGAAAAATCAAAAATACGGAGGTGAGTCAGTGACAACTTCTAGCGTTTGGCAGCTAGCAGACAACAACAACCAAAAACCAACTAAACAGCAACAACCAGCGACGAACAGTAAAGAAAGACCCACGACCAGCAACGCGATTGACCCAGAAATAGATGGGAGAAAATCCGTGTAAATTCCAGCCAGGAAACCAATAGGACATACAGAAGCATGCAACAACAATCCCACAACAACGAACTCAACAACACAACAACGACCAGCAGCAAACAGCACAATAAAAAAGAACAGCAGCAAACAAAAGTGTGCAAACGCAGCAACAATTCACAACAACAGCAGTAGAACCAAACAGCCGGCAGCGGTAAGAAAAAACTATCCTGTGTCTCTTTCTAGTGTTTTTGTTTTAGAATACTCTCTAAAAATGTCTCCCCCCTCTTCTGAACCTCTGTCCCCCTATTTATATCAATTAAGACCTCTTTACAACTCATAACAACACTAAGACCCATTTAATTAAGCTATTTTCCCATCAACTCCACTACCATATGTTTTGTTCCCCACTACCATTTGTCCCACTCTATTAATTAATTCCTAGCATGGGTAATATATTTAACTACTTCTTTTAACTTCTTCCAAGACCACTATGTCTTGTTCCTCACTACCATTTGTCCCACTCTATTAATTAATTCCTAGCATGGGTAATATATTTAACTACTTCTTTTAACTTCTTCCAAGACCACTATGTCTTGTTCCTCACTAAGTATTAAACAATACCCTATTTTAATATTATTAGTGCTTAGTGGATAAAATACTTTAACATAAATAATTATTTAAGTTTTCAATTTCCGTATTACCCCTAAAACTACTGAAATTACTATTTTTCCCCCAAACCTTCATTTGCAACAACACTAACAACTGACCAAAATTAATTCCTAATTTAAACACCAATTTAAACACCAACAGACTATAACCAAGCTCCTAATAAAATTGAACCAATACATTCCATGAACTCCAATTGAATCATACAGCATCAGATCAAAATGAATAAGATAACCATATTCGAAACCAATCCTGGTTAACTTAGACACGAATGAATGAGCAGGAATTCCATAGTATGATGAATCAACAAGTTGAAACAATATGAATCACAACTAACCGAATCGAAATGTAAACTGAATTCATACGAGGAACAACCAAGAAAAGCAAAACAAACAAACACCCCAAGTGAAACCATTTGAACCAAAACTAACCAAACCATTACAGGTATACCCAAAACATAATCATTGATTAATATCAACTCTGGAAATCTAGCAATTTAATTATTCTAGTTTTCCAATTATCAAATATACACAAATGGATGAACATCCTGCCTATCACCACAAAAATCAAGCAAAGAGTGAAGCAAACTTTAAATGACTTTATACGAAATCAACAACATCGAACCAAAATCTCAGACGAAGACTTTACCTTTGACGTAAACAAAATGTGGCCTAGCGATTGTTTTAAACAAACAACGAACTGTGAATAGACTGAAGACGGCGACGGACGATGATGACGAACATGGCTTGCAACCAGCGACGAACACACTGGCGAAGACGACTGACGACGAACATGGCTTGCAACCAGGCGACACTGGTGGACTGGTGGCGGGCTACAGCTTACGGTAAACTGGTCGTTTGGTTGCTGGTCGACGAACTGGTGGTCGTGTGAAGGAGCATCGACGGTTTTGATATGAGAAGATGTTCCGGCGGCTGTGATGGTCGACGCCGTCGGTTGATGGTGGTCGAAATGAAGCTGGAAGCTGAAGTAGCGATGGGGTCGTTCAGTGAAGACGAAGGTTTCGCGGGTGATGGTCGGCGACCATGGCTGGCGGCCGAGTTTTTCCAGTTCGCTGCTGAAGAAATGGTGTCGGCGGCTCTTCTGCTAAAGACTAGGGTTCTCTTTTTGTGTCTTGTTGTTGAAGAAGAAAGGGTTGTGGGGGAATGGGGGGTAGGCGGCTGGGTAGTTCTTCATGTGCTAGGGTTTGTTGATGTTCAAATGAAGAAGGAGATGGGGTTAGGCGGCCGAGAGAAGAGAGGGAGGGGTCTTTAGGGTTTTGGGAGATTAGGAAAATGAAATGAGAAAGAAAAGAGAGGGGTTTGGTTATTTTCGGACCGGGTCGGGTAAACGGGTTGGGCGTGGGTATGGGTTGGTTTTGGGGTATTTAATTACATTGGGCCTGGTTTTGCTATGGCCCAATTCCGATTTCCATACTACATTCCATGGTGTATCATATACATATGTGTGTATATATATGTATATATATATATATATATATATATATATATATATATATATATATATATATATATATATATATATATATATATATATATATATATATATATATACTAACTCATAACACAATTAATTTTTACTACAATCATCCCACATAATTACATATCACTTAAATGTAAACCGTATAATTTTGATATTAAACACTAAAAAAAATGCAAAACATGATGTATATATTTTGTATTTTACTAATTTAAATAAATAAACACGCACACACAAACATGCAAATGTAAGATAAAAATAACACAAAAATCACAAAAATCATGCTCAACATAAAACTATTTTATTTTTGAATTTTCTCGGAGTGATTCTCATGTAGGGCAAAAATCACGTGCTCACAGCTGCCCCTCTTTGCGCGTAAACATGAAGAGTTTTCGTGCAAAGATAAGTGAGCGGATACGAGCGATTTTTGCCTGTTCGAGCACCCCGTGTGAAGCATTTTTTGGAAAAGTTTGACCGAACCTTCGCTTCAAAGGTCTCCTACATATCCCTGGCTAAAAGGGAATCAGGTCAATGTAGTTCGGGAAGTTTTGGTAGCTGGGACTACCGTGACTGCTGTGATCTTGCTGTTACTGTTGTTGCTGCTATTGCCACTGCTTAACTGACCTCCTTATTACATCGTGCTAAACAAAATAAGAAGCTAGACTAAGTTACAGCATTGCGAAATCTTATCTATCTCTTCATCTTGACTCTCCCATGTTCCTTGCTATTCTGTCGGTCTTGATGTTCCTTCTGATGCTTCTTCTCTTCTGCCAATTGTTATTTCGGCCTATCTTGATTGCCGAACCCCGACCATTGCTTCTTTCTTTATGATCTTTGAACTATTCTCCTTTGCAATCCGAATCTATCTTTTCTGATCCTTGTTGCCTCCCTCTGCTCACGAACTTGGATTCATGCTGGGGATTTCTGTTATACTCTACTGCTTCCCTCAAACAACTTCGAAAATAAATTGCCACTCCATTCTTCAGGCGGGCTCCTGACTTCAACATCTTTTGAAAATAAATCGCCATTCCTCTCTTCAGGGCGGGCTCCTGACTTCAACAACATCTTTTGAAAATAAATCGCCATTCCTCTCTTCGGGCGGGCTCCTGACTTCAATCATCAACTCTGAAAATTAAACGCCATTCCTCTCTTCAGGCGGGCTCCTGACTTCAATCATCAACTCCGAAAATTAAACGCCATTCCTCTCTTCAGGCGGGCTCCCGACTTCAACAACATCTTTTGAAAATAAATCGCCATTCCTCTCTTCAGGCGGGCTCTCCTGACTTCAACAACATCTTTTGAAAATAAATCGCCATTCCTCTCTTCAGCGGGCTCCCGACTTCAACATCTTTTGAAAATAAATCGCCATTCCTCTCTTCAAACCGGCTCCTGACTTCAACAACAACTTTGAAAATTAAACGCCATTCCTCTCTTCAAAGTGCTTGTGACCTCGATCATGTCTTGAGCACACCACATCTTTCATCGATTTCTGCACTTGGATTAACTCCTTGCCTTTTTTCATTGTGACTGACTTCTGTTGATCATCTCGGACTGTTGACTCGCATTCTGGTCGCAAGTTTCTTTTGTTGCTAACTTGCATTGCACTCCGAAGTGAATTCCCTTACTTGTGATCTTCGAGCTATTCTCCTTCGAAGTCTGAATCTATCTTTTCTGATCCTTGTTGCCTTCCGTCTGATTCGTGCTGGGGATTCCCGTTACACTCTGTCACTTTTCGATTGTTCACTATCAAATCTTGGAAACTGAGACGCCATTCTGCTTTTCTGGCGGGCTTCTGACTTTAACAACAACTTTTGAAAATAATTAAACGCCATTCCTCTCTTCAAGCGGGCTCCTGACTTCAATCATCAACTCTGAAAATTAAACGCCATTCCTCTCTTCAGGCGATCTCCTGACTTCAATCATCAACTCTGAAAATTAAACGCCATTCCTCTCTTCAGGCGGGCTCCTGACTTCAATCATCAACTCTGAAAATTAAACGCCATTCCTCTCTTCTTGTACCATTTTATTCTTGCTGCATCGACTCTCGAGCCATCATTTCTCCTAAATCACCTTGTTTCGGAACTGCTTTCCTCCTGGGTCATGTTGCTTTCCCTCCTGACTGCTGGGGATATCTTTAGAATTGTTTACTTGCCTGCTGAGGACAATGACGCCGGGAAAATTTTCCTTCATTCCCTCATTTCCTTTGACTCATGCGCTTGAATTTGCGCTGGGATCTCTTGTTGTAACCCTCTGCTTTATGGT
Organism: Nicotiana noctiflora; assembly: GCA_032618575.1. Lineage (NCBI taxonomy): Eukaryota > Viridiplantae > Streptophyta > Magnoliopsida > Solanales > Solanaceae > Nicotiana > Nicotiana noctiflora. The sequence continues at coordinate 87,141 of JASVEL010013237.1, read as the reverse complement.
GGGTTACTGGTTTCAAGACTTGCAATGTAAAGACTGAAGACTTGCCTTTTGTTATACAGGTAGGCGCCTGCTTTTAGTAGCAACTTTTGAATTTAAAATGCATGTTGGCAATAATTTACAAAATATGCATAGGACAATGTAAAATAAAAATGTAAAATATCCTATTCGAGGGCGGATACTCCCATCGTATTCTATTCGAGGGCGAATACTCCCATCGTATTCTATTCGAGGGCGAATACTCCCATCGTATTCTATTCGAGGGCGAATACTCCCATCGTATTCTATTCGAGGGCGAATACTCCCATCGTATTCTATTCGAGGGCGAATACTCCCATCGTATTCTATTCGAGGGCGAATACTCCCATCGTATTCTATTCGAGGGCAAATACTCCCATCGTATTCTATTCGAGGGCGAATACTCCCATCGTATTCTATTCGAGGGCGAATACTCCCAATGTATCCTATTCGAGGGCGAATACTCCCATTGTATCCTATTCGAGGGCGAATACTCCCATCGTATCCTATTCGAGGGCGAATACTCCCATTGTATACTCCCATTGTATTCTATTCGAGGGCGAATACTCCCATTGTATCCTATTCGAGGGCGAATACTCCCATCGTATTCTATTCGAGGGCGAATACTCCCATTGTATCCTATTCGAGGGCGAATACTCCCATTGTATCCTATTCGAGGGCGAATACTCCCATCGTATTCTATTCGAGGGCGAATACTCCCATTGTATCAATGTATGAAAGTGAACAAACCTGAGACGTCCTGTTCGAAGGTGGACAAACCTGGAACATCCTATTTGAGGGTGGACAAACCTGACATGTCATCTTGAATTGCCTTCCTTGTTTCTCCGAGAAAATTTTCAACAACGGCAGAAAATTTTCTGCCCCAGTATTAGTGTTCTTCCTTGTGGCATGACTTTCTGCTATCAATAGCACTTTCTTTCCCCGTTTCAAATCAAAGAAAATTTGTTAGTTCAAAACATTGTGAGCGGTTGTGCCGCTCCTGTGTGGTGGTTTTTTTCCTTTTCTCCTTTCCCTCGCTCGCGGTTCCCAAAACTTGTTGAGGAATTATTTCATTTGCTGGAGATGATATTCTTGCTGGGGATGGGTTTTTCCATTTATCCCTTCCTCGTTCTGTGTTTCTCAACTTGCTGGGGGTTATGAGATTTCCTTTCTTCCTTTACCACTCTGTGTTGTCCGACCACCTCGGAACTTGCTGAAGATAACATTGCTGGTGGATTTTCATTTCCTCAAAATTGGTGTTTCACTCTTCTGAAGGCTGTTGGAGATGACATTGGTTCAAATATTGCTTCTCTTCCTTTTTCCCAAAATGCGACTCGACTTCCAGAAAATTTTCAAAATGAAAAGAAAATTTTCTGCCCCAGTTTAATAATCTTCTTTGCACCACACTTCTCTGCCGTCAATGGCATTTCCTTGCCTTGCATAATAATTGGAAAGTTGGTGGCAAGTTTTGAAGTCATTTCTCACTATGTTTTGACTAGATCGACTTTGATGGAGAATTTTGACAAAAGGAGAAAGATAAAAAGAAACAACAAATAGAAGACAAGGGAGGACTGACTCTCTAACCAGAAACAACTATAAAAACTTATCAAACGCGGATACCAACTCTACTGGTCATGAGATGCACATATGGCCTATCCTCCGTCGTTAATTTCCTTTCACGATTTCTGTCTCGTGATTTCCATCCGATTATCACCTTTATTCGACTTGTAGTGCCCGAAGGGTTTTCACTTTCAAGCCTCTCTCATTTTGATTTTCTCTCAGCTTTCGTCGCCTTATGGTGCCTGTGAAGGTTTTCACCGGTAAGACTCTCTCATTTGTATTACTTTTAACACTCTCTCGTATTTCCTTTCTGCTAGGAATCAGAGTCTTTTTCTGCTGGGAAATCAGAGTGTCATATTCTGATGAGACTCTCGTGTTTGTTTGACTTGGCCTATTTTGAAGACTGATCGGAAGGTCTTTCCTTGGACCGTAATGTGGGATTCGGATAGGGCTAGAAAGAAATGGTATTAAAGGCTCAAAACAAATCAATTTTGGGTTCAAAATTTACAACCTTCGGACCTAGATTTATTTATAATCAACACACAATTTTTCTTTGCCCCAGTTTTTTACTTGGGGATTTTTATTTCTTTATTTACACTATGACCGAGCTGTGAAGCGCCTACGTATCCTCTTTAAGGAATCAGGTCAAACGTAGTTCCCAATTCCTCTTTTTCAAATTTCTTTTTCCACACATTTTTCTTTTTCTTTTCTTTATCTCTTTTTGTTGTTTTCTTTTCTTTACTTTTTCTTTATCCCTTTCTTCTTTTGCCTTTCAAACTTGTGTTTCTAGTCTTTGCAACTAATTCCGAAGGAGGGGTATGAAAGAATTTAAAATAAGGCTCAAAGGGTTGACGATGGATAAAGTGTTTGGATAGCAGAACAAAATGCCTTCGTCATTCCAATCTTCAAAACATGCCAAGCGTAAACAACACAATTAATATTCATCATATCTTTAAAGCACCGTTGGGCAACACTCTCATTATGAACGACCCCATGTCAATTTTGGCCAGCTTGCCTTTGACTGTTTCTTTTTACTTGCCCCGGTTTCGGATGACTCGGGATCCAAATAGTCTCAAGTTGTTTTTGTTTCCTTTAGATGACCCGATCATCTTCCAATTGCTTAATGATTAACTTTTAGGATTAAGCCATAATTATGTGTGCGCATGTCATGTCACTAGATTCGGCGTTTGAGCACAAGACAAATCTAAAGGGTAAAAGAACTAAACAAATAAAATGACCGGAAGTAACAAAAGGCCGAAAGCTTCATTAAACTAATGACGAAATGGTTCAATGACAAAACAAGCAAAACAAACTAGAGTACGGCCCTGAAACAAAACTGGGCAAGACCAAAGCAAACTGCTAGGACAAAAGGGTTTGACCACAAGAAAACCCTGAAAATAACTCGGACAACAAAATGACGACAAAACGAACCACCAAAGCTCCATCTAGCTGACCAAAAGATGGAGTATCTTCCCAATTACCAAGCACAACATTTTAGCCACTAAGTTCTGCATCAATATTGCCAAGGCTGCCATCTGCTTTAACATTTTTAGCTCCAGTCAATATACCCCCAGAGGATTCGTGTGCTCCCTGTCATCGTCATTGATCACAATTAACCATCCTTTTTGAATCATTCTTTCTATTTCCTTTTTCAAGGTACGACAACTTTCAATATCGTGTCCTTTGACATTGGAATGGTATGCACATCGTGCAGTAGGATCGAAGCTTCTGGCACGTGGATCGGGAGTATATCCGGGGAGCGGTGTAATCAGGCCGACATGCTTTAACCTTTCAAACAGACTTGCATAGGATTCTCCGATAGGGGTAAGAGCCTTTTCTCGCTTCAGCAACCTCTCCTCCCTAAACGCCTTATTTGGCCTGAAACCTAACCCAGGGGGTTTCCGGTATGTTCGCGGGGGTTGGTAGGCTTTTTGTGGAGCTGGGTACCTGGAAGGTGAAGTACGATTTTGGGTGTCCCGGGGAGAGTAGTGGTGTTGGGGACGGGAGTAGCGTTGGGAAAACATAGCTGGAGGACGAGTAATTGAGCTACTCGAGTGGTTGGACAAGTTGTGATAGGCGGGTATATATGGAGGATGTGGGTGACCATCTGGCCTTGGGTTTAGTGTCCAAGTAAGTATAGAGTCCCAGAAGCTAGGTGGTGGCGGGGGTGGTGCTTTTCCATCCATCCACGGCCGATACATATCAGCCACATGTTGTCTCAGCATTTTGACTTCTTCTACTAACCCGTGGTTCCGTTCAACCAGCTGTTGTCGGGTATCGGTATCAACCCACTCAGTCTTGAGATTCTCTGCCATTGTCCTCTAACTTTGTATTATAGGGAAGAGTTATTTTGGAACCACAACCAACCACCTTTCCGAAAATGGACACAACAAAACGAAGCCAGCATGTCAACATTAAGGTATTCCGCTTATTGATCATTCTTCTTTTTTTTTTCTTTCTCTCTTTTTTTTTTCTTTTTCCCTTTTTGTGGTTTTTTTTATTATTATTTATTATTATTATTTTTTGGTTATGGAAATGGTCGAATCCTATGTGGATTGCCTACGTATCATGACCCCGCATGAATCGACCGAGCGTAGTTCTTGCAAATTAATGCAAGAAATAAAGAAATGTTTATTTGATTTTTTTTTTGATTTTTTTTCTTTGAAGGAAAATTATAGAAGCCGACTCCAACTACAAACTTGTGTAGGAGATTTCTACAAGAATAATAATATTTTTGGTGTCAATTATGACTATTTCTACAAAATTGGCCACATAATGGCTTATTTGACAAAATGACTATTTTTGCAAAATTTATTTAAGAAAGATAAACTTGAATTTTTTTTTTTTATCCCGTGGCTCATGGGGCATCGTTCGGCATCACCATAAACCAACACAAGAATATTTTTCATAAATTGGCCATATAATGGCTTATTTAGACAAAGTGGCTCTTTTTCGCAAAATTTTATCAAGAAGATATAAATTCAATATTTAATACTGGGGCCTATGGGGCATCATTCAGCACCGACACAGGCCAACACAAGACTGAAAAAGTTCAAATGCAAAAATGTAGCTATTTCAGTAAAATTTCGGCCATGTAATGGCTTGTTTGATAAAGTGGTTATTTTTGTAAAGTTGAGTGATGACTCAAAACTTAATTTTTTTGCGGATACAGCCTTTCGACATTTCCGCGAGGGAATATTTCAAGGCTGTGTCCAAAATTATTTAAGAAAATCCAAAGTGGCTATTCTTGCAAAAACAGCCTTCCGGTGTCTTTTTGAGGGACATTCGGCTTATTTTAAGCAAGAATAGCATCACCCGACTTATTTATAACAAAATCAAAAATTTGACATTTTTTTGGTTATTTTTGCAAAAGGGGTATGAACCCGGACTTGATTTTGCGGCTATGGCCTTGCAACATTTCCACAAGGAATATTTCAAGGCTATGCCCGCAAATTATTAAAAATGATTCAAAGTGGCTATTTTTGCAAAAAACAGCCTTCCGGCGTCCTTTCAGAACATTCGGCTATTTGCAAAAACGGCATCACTTTGATTTTATTGAAAACTAAAACTTCGACATTTTTTTTTTAAAAATTTTTTGAAGGGGTGGTTGGACCCGATGAGGGTTGCCTACGTATCTCACCTAACGGGGAGAATCAAACCAGCGTAGTTCGGTCAGATTATTTTATGACCAATTATTTCAACAAAATCGCTCTTCCTATTTTTCAAATTTTCAAGTTTTCGACAGCATTTCATCAATATTTTTGATATTTTTCTATTCCAAAATTCTATTTCTTTTTTTTTTGTTTTTCAGGAATTTAACCAATCATCATAATAATACATGATAAATAAATGCAACATATAATATGCTCGGTCTTTGATTACCGGGTCACCTGTCCTAGACGGACCCAACCCCTGTGTTGAGTCCCCTAAGTCAAATGCAACGTGATGCAAATAAGCGTTTCCTACTAGGGATCCGGCATGAAGTCATGTTATTCTAAGCTCGGAACCTCGGTATGTGATCTAGACTGTGTACCCAAGTGGACAACTCGGGCTGAGGAAGGAGCTCCTTTCCGGGAACCAAAAGGCCAACCGGCTTAGAAACTTTCCGAGCCTCTTTATTGATTGGAAGGTTCACAGGAATTATGGAGTGGGATGGACACATGTTACACACCTGGAAGATAATTTCTCATAGCAGATCATCGACTAAAAGGGTCGGACCACACTGAAGTTGGAATAAAAAGAGAGATGAGAGATCATCTATGGAAAGAGCACCATCACCAGCAAGTATCAACGTCGTCCCCAAAAGTTCGAGGAAGGCAAAGCAGCTAAAAGAGAAAAGAAAATGGCCCCAGCAAGAGTGGCACGACCGCTGTCACACCTCCTTTTGGCGCGCACCCGAGGCGCGAGGGAGTTTTTTCCAATTAAAGGACAATCGAAACGGGATTTGTTTATTTAATTTAGAGTCGCCTCTTGGGAAAATAACGGTGCCCCAAGTCACCGGTTTAATCCCGAACCGAGGAAATTCATGACTCTGTATTACAGTCTGTGTACCAGAAATCCGGATAAGGAATTCTGTTAACCCGGGAGAAGGTGTTAGGCATTCCCGAGTTCCGTGGTTCTAGCACGGTCGCTCAACTGCAAATTTTGTTTCTATCTGATTCTTTTATATATATAAACTATGCGCTTTTAATGTTCCGCTTTTGATTTTAAGAAAAATTGCGACGTCACGAAAACACATTTCGAGTTACACCGCAACCAGTACGCCTGTGACTTTAATGTATTTCAGTTTCGCCGAGAGTAAGATTTGGGTCACATAAATGCGCACCCGTATTTAGGGAAGTGATTTATTTACAAATCGTGCCTAAAGAGTCTATCGTGTTGTTGACTTTGGGAAAGACCGTAAAATTCGCTAAACGGTCCTTCCAAATCTATGTTCTCATGACAATTATTTGAGGGCCCCGCAATTTGGGTGATTTTTGTTCGGCGAGGCTCATCTCATTATTATTTGTTAAGGGTGGATCCTAACATGGCTATGATTCTCTATTTGATTCTTGTCTCTAAGAAAAGAAAAAAAACAATATATAATAAGAGAAATGTCCTAATTGATTAATCCGTGAACAACCTTATTAGCAAAGAGAAACCCGCATTCACTTACTCGTATTGGTTATTCGTGTTTCGAGTTTAAAGTCCTCTTCATTTTATTTTAATTGCTAGTCGAGAAGCGTGACTTGAACGACATAATCACAAGCTAATCTACTTCTAAATGACTTATGCTTTCGCCACGTAATTCGAGTTATCGAAGTTAACATTCGAAGAAAACATGATTTAATATGAATGAGAGGCCTAAATACTTATTGTTAAATAAAATGACCTTTTCCAATTCCTAAGTTCCAAGCCAACCCGGGTAGTGTATGATTTGTATTAGCATGCTTCGACTTTGCGTCTAATTTTATCTTGAAAGGAACCTGGATTTGGTTTCTAGTTTATACATATTTCCTACTTCACTGGCTCGAGCCAACATTAGCAATATAGCTTGGCGTTTTTTTTTTTTAGATCAACACTTCTAGATATGACATGCGCAAGCTATATACTTGGTTTAGTATTTTTCATAACAAAACAGTCCCATTTCTAGCATAATGTAAGTACAAACATGAGGTAAAAGTAAACATGTACACATCTCCTAATGTATATTCTAATATCATATTTGAGCATGCTCTACAATAGGCCAACGGTTGAACATTTTCCAATTCATCGTTTCAATTTGAAGTTACACCAAGCCAGTCTCGAAAACACATACCTGGAATTCGAAAAATCAAAAATACGGAGGTGAGTCAGTGACAACTTCTAGCGTTTGGCAGCTAGCAGACAACAACAACCAAAAACCAACTAAACAGCAACAACCAGCGACGAACAGTAAAGAAAGACCCACGACCAGCAACGCGATTGACCCAGAAATAGATGGGAGAAAATCCGTGTAAATTCCAGCCAGGAAACCAATAGGACATACAGAAGCATGCAACAACAATCCCACAACAACGAACTCAACAACACAACAACGACCAGCAGCAAACAGCAAATCACAAAAGTACAGAGAAGAAAAGCAGTATTGTAAATGTCGGGGAAGCAGTGACAACAACAAGATAGTAGAACAACCAAAACACCAAGTAGTAATAGAATATTAAGAATAAAAAATAACTAGAATAATGCTACTATTTTTTATGAGTGTCCGTCCATCTCTCTGTTGTGAACCTCTGTCCCCCTATTTATATCAATTAAGACCTCTTTACAACTCATAACAACACTAAGACCCATTTAATTAAGCTATTTTCCCATCAACTCCACTACCATATGTTTTGTTCCCCACTACCATTTGTCCCACTCTATTAATTAATTCCTAGCATGGGTAATATATTTAACTACTTCTTTTAACTTCTTCCAAGACCACTATGTCTTGTTCCTCACTACCATTTGTCCCACTCTATTAATTAATTCCTAGCATGGGTAATATATTTAACTACTTCTTTTAACTTCTTCCAAGACCACTATGTCTTGTTCCTCACTAAGTATTAAACAATACCCTATTTTAATATTATTAGTGCTTAGTGGATAAAATACTTTAACATAAATAATTATTTAAGTTTTCAATTTCCGTATTACCCCTAAAACTACTGAAATTACTATTTTTCCCCCAAACCTTCATTTGCAACAACACTAACAACTGACCAAAATTAATTCCTAATTTAAACACCAATTTAAACACCAACAACTATAACCAAGCTCCTAATAAAATTGAACCAATACATTCCATGAACTCCAATTGAATCATACAGCATCAGATCAAAATGAATAAGATAACCATATTCGAAACCAATCCCGGTTAACTTAGACACGAATGAATGAGCAGGAATTCCATAGTATGATGAATCAACAAGTTGAAACAATATGAATCACAACTAACCGAATCGAAATGTAAACTGAATTCATACGAGGAACAACCAAGAAAAGCAAAACAAACAAACACCCCAAGTGAAACCATTTGAACCAAAACTAACCAAACCATTACAGGTATACCCAAAACATAATCATTGATTAATATCAACTCTGGAAATCTAGCAATTTAATTATTCTAGTTTTCCAATTATCAAATATACACAAATGGATGAACATCCTGCCTATCACCACAAAAATCAAGCAAAGAGTGAAGCAAACTTTAAATGACTTTATACGAAATCAACAACATCGAACCAAAATCTCAGACGAAGACTTTACCTTTGACGTAAACAAAATGTGGCCTAGCGATTGTTTTAAACAAACAACGAACTGTGAATAGACTGAAGACGGCGACGGACGATGATGACGAACATGGCTTGCAACCAGCGACGAACACACTGGCGAAGACGACTGACGACGAACATGGCTTGCAACCAGCGACACTGGTGGACTGGTGGCGGGCTACAGCTTACGGTAAACTGGTCGTTTGGTTGCTGGTCGACGAACTGGTGGTCGTGTGAAGGAGCAGCGACGGTTTTGATATGAGAAGATGTTCCGGCGGCTGTGATGGTCGACGCCGTCGGTTGATGGTGGTCGAAATGAAGCTGGAAGCTGAAGTAGCGATGGGGTCGTTCAGTGAAGACGAAGGTTTCGCGGGTGACGGTCGGCGACCATGGCTGGCGGCTGAGTTTTTCCAGTTCGCTGCTGAAGAAATGGTGTCGGCGGCTCTTCTGCTAAAGACTAGGGTTCTCTTTTTGTGTCTTGTTGTTGAAGAAGAAAGGGTTGTGGGGGAATGGGGGGTAGGCGGCTGGGTAGTTCTTCATGTGCTAGGGTTTGTTGATGTTCAAATGAAGAAGGAGATGGGGTTAGGCGGCTGAGAGAAGAGAGGGAGGGGTCTTTAGGGTTTTGGGAGATTAGGAAAATGAAATGAGAAAGAAAAGAGGGGGGTTTGGTTATTTTCGGACCGGGTCGGGTAAAACGGGTTGGGCGTGGGTATGGGTTGGTTTTGGGGTATTTAATTACATTGGGCCTGGTTTTGCTATGGCCCAATTCCGATTTCCATACTACATTCCATGGTGTATCATATACATATGTGTGTATATATATGTATATATATATATATATATATATATATATATATATATATATATATATATATATATATATATATATATATATATATATATATATATATACTAACTCATAACACAATTAATTTTTACTACAATCATCCCACATAATTACATATCACTTAAATGTAAACCGTATAATTTTGATATTAAACACTAAAAAAAATGCAAAACATGATGTATATATTTTGTATTTTACTAATTTAAATAAATAAACACGCACACACAAACATGCAAATGTAAGATAAAAATAACACAAAAATCACAAAAATCATGCTCAACATAAAACTATTTTATTTTTGAATTTTCTCGGAGTGATTCTCATGTAGGGCAAAAATCACGTGCTCACAGCTTTTCGTATTAATTTGATTATTCGGATCATATACAATTAAGAAGTGAGGATCATTTGAATGAGATGAATTTATCTTCCAACGGCTTACGAAAAATAATTTGCTGCAGAGTGCAACAGAAATCATGTATACTACAGTTTGTTAAACAATTACACTTACAAATTACAAATGTAGCATATTTACGTTTAATGCATATAAATATCAAGAAGAAGTACATAGCATATTGAGAAGAAGTACATAGCAAATTACAGGCAATGCTGAAGGAGGTTGGAAGAGTAAATTTAACGCTCAGCAGAGACGGGCATAGCTAATCGATGAACAACGACGGAGATGCATCTAAAACAAATAATGATATAACATATACTGCCTGGATTGAAACGATCCGGTACTTCCCACAAACGAACAACACAAACTTTCAATTTCCATTGTATCTTCGAAATTATTATATCGTTGATGAAGTCAATGTGAGCAGCCATTTTTTTCTTAATCTATAAGTTTTTTTCAAATCTTGATAGTAAAAGGAAGTTTAGAATTGAAGAAGGTATAATTGAGGAACAAATATAAACTGGTGTAGGTTTGAGAGTTGATTGGGAGTATCAGAAACGTGGGTTTAGCAGTTTAAGAAACCGTGGTTTAACAGAGTATTTTAGGTTTTCAGCGAAAATACAAAAGAAGTTGAAATGGCAGATTTACACCCAAAATATTTGGTAACCGACTCCTATTTTGCTGCTACTGGCAGTTTATGTCAAATACAATTTACTTTTTTTTTTATTTTAATTTGAGATAATTAAAAGGAGTTACAAAAGTTAAGACCTAAAACCTATTAAGATCCGTTGTTTTTTTTAAAGGGAGGCGGCAGTTTTTTTAATTTTAATTTGAGATAATTAAGAGGAGTTACAAAAGTTAAGACCTAAAACCTATTAAAATCCGTTGCTTATTTTAAAGGGAGGCGTCAGTTTGCAAAAGAAGTTGAATTATTTGAATTTTAATTTTAATTCCTACAAATTAGGATAGATGTCTGAAGATGCCATGTGTAATTTAATTATGCTTCCATTTGGCTTCAAGAGAGGCCAACATCCTTGGCTTTTAATAATATATAGATTCTCAATTTTTAAGTTCTTGGCAGCCATATTGCTTTAATAAATTTCAATTGTCATTTTATTTGTCAATACGATATACCCAACCCTTATCGATATTTTAGTAATTAATTTCTTTTTAAATTTTTAATAAATAATTTTTTGTTATTAACTAATTATGTCATATGGTTTTTATCTAGGCTACCACTTGTAATGCGATGCCTTTTTCTTTGGCTTTTAATAATATATGGATAGATTATTAGCATATTACTTGTTTAATATTTTTGTCTGCTATTTTTTTATAATATAATAAGAGATATATATTTTATTACCCTTGAAAATATTTATTTTTATTTTAAATTTTATTATATTATCATCCCTTTTAAGGAATAGATACTTTTTTTTCATAAAATAAAAAAAGAATTTAAAAAATAAAATAAAGAAATTAACTAACCTAAACCAACTCTCCCCCATGTTTTAGTAGTTAATTTAGGTAGTTAGTTAATTTTTTTTAATTTTCAATAGATAATTTCTTTGTTATTGACTAATTATTCCATAATGTTTTTTTAGGCTACCACTTGGCATAAGGAGAGGATTTTATTCTCTCCTTTTAATAATATTTAGAAGATATATAGAATATAGAATATTAGAAAGATACTACTCCACTATTTGAATCAATTCTTTTTATTGATTTATTTTTGTTTTTTATTTTAAAATAATTATAAACTCCAACTTGAAACTATTCCCCAATTTGAAATGGTAATTTTTATTTAATTTATTTTTTCATTTTAAAACTCCAATTTGAAACTACTCACCGATTTGAATGGGTAGTTTTTCTTCTTCTTTTTTATTTTTTATTATACTTAATTTTTTTAAAAATAATTTTAACACTCCAACTTGAAACTACCCCCACCCAATTTGAATGTGTAGTTATTTTTTTATATATTTATATATTCAAATTTTTTTATTATAACTAATTATGCGATATCTATATTTATTAATTAAAATAAAGTAACCAATTAATATATATATATATATATATATATATATATATATATATATATATATATATATATATATATATATATATATATATATATATATATATATATATATATATATATAGTAGTTTTTATTTTTCATTATTTTTGTTTTTATAGATATTTAAATTCAAATATAATAACTATTAACTAATTATTAACTAAAAAACTTATTAGTAACTAAATATGCCATGTGGCTTTTATTTATGCTTTCACTTGGCTTAAGGAGAGGGCTTTATCCTCTCCTTTTAATAATATATAGATATAGATTTAAATTCAAAAAGAATAACCAATAATTAATTATTAATTAAATAACTAATTTAATAATTAACTATGCCACATGGCTTTTCTGAAGCTGCCACGTGGCTTAATGAGAGGGATTATTCTCTCCTTTTAATAATATATAGATATAGATATATTTTTATATTTTCATTTTTATATAGTTTTTTATTATAGTTAATTAATATAAGATATCTATATTTATTAATGTAATTAAAGTAAACAATTATATATATATATATATATATATATATATATATATATATATATATATATATATATATATATATATATATATATATATATATATAAAATTTTAAGATATATTTAAATTTAAAAAGAATAACCAATAATTAATTATTAACTAAATAACTAATTTAATAACTAACTATGCCATGTGGCTTTTTCTTAAGTTGTCACGTGGCTTAATGAGAGGGATTTTTATCTCCTTTTAATAATATATAGATATAGATTTTTATAGATTTTTTTTTGCTTTTTTATTTTAAAATAATTTAAAAACTGCAACTTGAAACTACTGCCCTGCAACTTGAAACTACTGTCACCCAATTTGAATGGATATATATATATATATAGTTAATTATATGATATCTATTTTTATTTTAAAACTCCAACTTGAAACTACTCCCCGATTTAAATGGGTAGTTTTTCTTCTCTTTTTTTCGTTTTTTATAGACTTTTTTTTTTGCCTTTTTATTTTAAAATAATTTTTAAAACTCTAACTTGGAACTACTCTCACCCAATTTGAATGAGTTGTTATTTTTTTTTATATTTTTTATATTTTTATTTTATATATTTTTTTATTATAGTTAATTAATTATAAGATATCTATATTTATTAATGTAATTAAAGTAAACTATATATATATATATATATATATATATATATATATATATATATATATGGTAGTTTTTTATTTTTGTTTTTAGATATATTCAAATTCAAAAAGAATAACCAATAATTAATTATTAACTAAATAAATAATTTAATAACTAACTATGCCACGTGGTTTTTTCTGAAACTGCCACAAAGCTTAATGAGAGGGATATTTTCTCTCCTTTTAATAATGTATAGATATAGATATATTTTAATATTTTCATTTTTATATAGTTTTTTATTATAGTTAATTAATATAAGATATCTATATTTATTAATGTAATTAAAGTAATAAAAAAAAAAAAATATATATATATATATATATATATATATATATATATATATATATATATATATATATATATATATATATATATATATATATATATATATATTATTTTTGTTTTTAGATATATTTAAATTTAAAAAGAAGAATCAATAATTAATTATTAACTAAATAACTAATTTAATAACTAACTATGCCACGTGGCCTTTTTTGAAGCTGTCACGTGACTTAATGAGAGGGTTTTTTCTTTTGCTTTTAATAATATATAGATATAGATATAGATTTAAATTCAAAAAGAATAACCAATAATGAATTATTAACTAAATAACTAATTTAATAATTAACTATGTCACGTGGCTTTTTCTGAAGCTACCACGTAGCTTACTAAGAGGAATTTTTTCTCTCCTATTAATAATATATAGATATATAGATAGATTAAAAGGTAGTTTATTGTCCTAACAATGCTACTTGGGTTTTTGTGATTATGTCACTTGTCTTAATAATATTTTTTTTAAAATAATTTTAAAATTCTAAATTGAAACTATTCCCCAACTTGAATATGTAATTTTTTTAATTAATATTTTCATTTTTTTACTGTAGCTAATTTATGTTTTTTTTTCTATTTTTTTCTGTTTTAAAATAACAACTATAAATTACTCCTTAATTTGAATGGGTAGTTATTTTTTTTAATATAGCTAATTATAATATATTTATATTTATTAATTCAAAAAGAGTAACTAATTAATTCAAAATTTTTAAAAACAATTAGTTAAAAGGTAGTTATTTTTGTCTTAAGAATGCCACTTGGCTTTTTGTAATTATGCCACTTGTCATAATAATATGCTTTTGTCTTTGGCTTTTAATTATATATAGATATAGATATTTAACATACTAAATTACCATTTATATACACCAGGCGGCGGGTAACCCAATAAAAAAAAAAAAAAAAACTCCCATTCCTTTCAAGTTTCACTTGCCAAATAATTGCATCCCCTGAACTGAATTGAAGTATTAAGCTTTCAATTCTATCAATTACAGTTACTGCATTTTTGGACTGCCGGCATGAAATTTCGTCCACTGAAACCTCACTTTTTCAAACCTATTCAGCCAGGTTTCAAGCACGCTCTGGTTAGTCAAAATTAATGGGATTTTAGTAATTATTTCATCTTTCTTATGTATTTATGTATGATATGAATTTATCCCAGAAAAGGAAAACACTAAAATTCAAAAAATATAGTAGTCCATATGAACATCAAAAAGATCAAACTTGCCCCTGAACTATGTGAAAAAATAGATATGACCTCCATTAATATTGGGTTCAGTCACACTTTTGCTGTTAGTTTGTTAAAACTAGGCTATACTGACCATATTGAAAAACTAGGCTATATTTGCCCATATTGACTAAAGAAACTGATTAGTATTGTTTGCTGCCGTGTGACCCAAAGTTAATAACGGAAAGAGGTCAAATTTGCCCCTTAACTATGCGAAATGCCTAGATGTGGCATTTGTGGCTTCAAAATTAACTATCCTTTTGTGTTCCCTCCACCAGCACCCATTTTATTAGAAATGATATCAGTAGCCACTCTAAAAGCTTGCTATTTAAGAATTAGCTAGTGCGTCTTGAATTTTAGTTTTACAATGTCTTGATTTGTATAAGGTTAAGACATTTAATTTAAAATTTCATGACAAAAATAAGTATTGGCTTGAGAATGGCTATCTGTGCTCTTGCCCCCCTCCCCCTATTTTAATCTTCTTAACCGACACAAATTGGAGAGATGGCAACACTGGAACAATGTTTCACCACAACAGATAAACCATTTTCGTGCGAAACAGATACCGGCTTGGGGATATAGATTATGGATAGTGGGCGACAAGCCGACAATGACCAAATGATTGGGGTTTGATAGCTTAGAGCAGTGTTATCAAAGGCGCACTTAAGCTAGACTCAAAATGTGTTGAGCACTTCGTCTCGCTTAACGGGCGCTTTAGTGTTGTCATCAAGGCTCTAATGCATATTTTTCCTTGCTAGTGAGCGTAATCCCGATGAAGCGACACTAAACAATTGATATTTCACTTTATCATAAATTTTCTTCAGTTTCTTTGTCCATATAGTTGGTATTCATGCTTATAGATATTAGTTTTTGACTACCCACATATTTGTAGTTTTTCTCGATTTGCGCCTTTCTTCGTTAGCCCACACTTTATTTGCACTGTGCACTTAAAGTCCCATCATACCTTAAGCTTTTTTGCGCTTTTCGTGCCTTTTGATAACACTGGCTAAGATAGTTTTATCGGAATAGCTAGGGGGAGAGGAGATGAGACGAGGGTGGTGGGAGGAAAATCAAGCAACTGTAAAAGTTACCAGTAGTGGTGGTTCTTGACCGGAAAGAATCAATAGGCGAGCGGTGTCACTAGACGATCTTTTTAGCAGATTAACTATATCATACAATCAATCTATTACCTTTCCTTTCTCTTGTTCATCAATTTCGAGCGAAGGGTAAGAACAAGAAGTCCTTATACCATCTTCCTCAGTTCCATCAAATAGAGCAGCTCTCTTGCCATGTACACTTAGAAAATTCACATCTATTGAAAAAGCATGATTGACCGAAACTATTAACGGAGGTCATATATCTAGACCATTTCGCATAGTTTAGGGACAAACTTGACCCTTTCTCATTATTACATTTTGGAGACATGGCAACGAACAGTGCTATTCAGTGCCATTAGTCAACAACAACAACAACAACCTAAACCTAGTATAATCCCACTAGTGGGGTCTGGGGAGGGTAGTGTGTACGCAGACCTTACCCCTACCATAGGGTAGAGAAGTTGTTTCCAATAGACCCTTGGCATTCTTCCCTCCAAGAACTCCCCACCTTGCTCTTGGGGTGACTCGAACTCCCAACCTCTTGGTTGGAAGTGGGGGTTGCTTCCCATTAGTCAATAAGGGTAAATATGACCCATTTTTATAACGGCATGGGCATACGATTCATCCCAACTATTAAAAGAGTGCAGACAGACCATTTTGCATAATTCCTTGCCCTTTCGTAGTTGTTTATCTGGGTATCAATATAGTACAGTATCTTCCACGCACTAAATAAAACAACTTTATTTGGAACAGGGCAACTCTAATTTTGTGTGGTGCTGCAGAAAATTCCTAAAGGTTTTATGAAGTATCTAAAGGGACATGAGCTTGAACATGTTGTACTGAGAAGGGCGGATAAAAAGTGGCTGGTGAAGGTGAACGACTATCAATTCAAAGTGGGATGGGGAGAGTTTGCGGAGGAGAATGTTTTGCAGCCGGGAGATATGTTGGTGTTCAGACATGAAGGAAATATGGAGTTTGAGGTTATCATCTTTGATTCAAGTCAATGTGAGAGAGAATATGTTGAATATTTGCAAGAAGAAGAAGAAGATGTGACACGTACTTTTGGAGAGATTTCCAAGAATTTTGAATTTGAAGGTGAAGTTATTTAGGTTCTCAACTTCATTTATTTATTTATTTATTTTTCATTTCTGTTATTTATGGAAGTTATTTTCCTGATTATTTATTTATGATGCTTGATGCTGATTTAATACTCCCTGTCTCATATTAGTTGTCAAGGTTACTAAAAAGTTTGCCCTATAATACTTGTCAATTTATAAAATCAAGATAAAATTAGTCAATTTTTCCCATTTTGCCCATAATGTTAATTGTTCTTGAAAGTAAACAATATTAATAGAGCACACATTTATTGCATAGAGATAAGGATAAATTAGTCAAAGAAAACACTACTTAGACAGGCCTTACCTCTACCCGAGAGGGTAGAGAGGCTGTTTCCAATCGACACTCGGCGCATGGAAAAGAAAGGCAAACAAACAAAAACAAAAACCGCATTAGTTATTCCATCATACAACGCATAAAAATTATCTAAACATAAGAGACATATGTACCATAAATAAGCAGGCATGCAATGATATTAAAACATCAACTACCGGAAATGACTACCATAAGAGAACACACGCTAATCGTCTATGGCGGCCCTATCACGCCTCACCCACCCCGGGGAAGGAGTACGAAAAATCTAAAAGCTCCTATCCTACAACCCTGATACTAGACCTCCAAACTTTCCTATCAAGGGTCATGTCCTCGGAAATCCGCATCCTGGCCATGTCCTATCTAATTACCTCTCCCTAGTGTCTCTTGGGCCTCCCTCTGCCTCGCCTCACACCGACCACCGCTAGCCGCTCACAACTCCTCACCGGGCATCGGGGCTTCTCCTCCGCACATGCCCGAACCACCGAAGTCTAGCCTCTCGCATCTTCTCATCTACTGGGGCCACCCCCACCTTCTCCCGAATAACTTCGTTCCTAATCTTATCTAACCTGGTGAGCCCGCACATCCACCTAAGCATCCTCATCTCCGCAACCATCATCCTCTGAACATGAGATTTCTTCACCTGCCAACACTCCGTCCCATACAACATGGCAGGTCTAACCACAAATGTTAATTGTTCTTGAAAGTAAACAATATTAATAGAGCACACATTTATTGCATAGAGATAAGGATAAATTAGTCAAAGAAAACACTACTTATTTATGATTCCCTAAGGGGGCGTGCAAAATGGAAATATGACAACTAATTAATATGGGACAGAGGGAGTAGTACGAAAAAGTGGAATAGAAAGAGAAACTATAGTGATGAATTCCTTTAACGTTTATACAAGAAAATAATGATCTGTTTTAATTTATTTAGTTTAAGAAATTAGCCAAATTGTGTGGTAGATAGTTAAATGTTGTTCCCTTTTCTAAATGGAATTTGTCATATTTAATTTCTTGAAGATACAAACAACTACGCTTCAATCCCAAGTGGGGATCGACTGTATGGATCCTTACCATCCACGTCGTGCCATTTAAGCCATTCAAGAGATATCGACGATGTAATAGAAATACCAAGCCCCAACATCAAGTCGTCAGTCGAGGATTCTTTGCATGCGGAAGCTGCTACCGACAAGCATGTTGGTCAATCTCATTTTATATGCACTATTAAACCATATTGCCTAACATATGGCTACTTGGTAAGTCTTAGAACTCATTAATTTCATGCAAACTCTTGAAGAATCTTCAGGCTAAAGGAAGCATCTGCACTATTTTAATTATTTTTATCCTTGTTTAAGTGAAAATCTGAAGAATATGAACTGTTTAATGATGTGTTCGAATGGTAATACACTTTATTAGCGCCTTCCTCAACAATTTGCAAATAGTCTCTCCAACAAGAAATGTGATTTGCTTATAAGAGATGAAAGACGAAGGTTTTGGAATGTAAAGCTAAGTTCTGATTGCAAAAATCGAGTCTCTATTGGAGATGGCTGGCGTGAATTCATTGCTGATAATTGCTTAAAGGTTGGAGAACGTATAATGTTTGAGGTTGTTAGTAATGGAAAAATGCAGTCTATATGGAAATTTCATGTTGTTACTGACGCAGAAACTCCAAAGCAGAAGTTTCAAGGCAAGTTTTCTCATATCATGTTATACTATTTATATGAAAATATTATGCCACACTTAATGTTCTTGAAGAGTCTTTATGTTCTGGATTTGTTAAAAAAACGTTTAACTAAGTAATCTGTGAATGCTTTTCACAATGTTAGTGTGCAAACACTTTTGATTTCCGTATATGCTCTTTTTGAGCTACTTGCAGTGTCTCTGAAAAGTGCTTGCTCATGTTTTCTAAAAGGCCATTTTATAGCACATTACCAAGTAGTGTTGGTAAAGTGTTTTTTTTTTTATTTGCACCTGGTGTCTGAGTCCGACTAATCCTAGGGGTGTACAGGCCCTCGACAAGGAGTTTCCCGCAAGTGCACTACGGTTAATTTGTGTTTTACCCAGTCCGATGGCCTTTCGAAATTGGGTTTCGAACTTGAGACTAGAGATGTTCATAAAAATCCGAAAAATCGAACCAAATTGACCAAAAAACCGATACTTTTTTGTTTGGTTTTGGTTTTGAATTTTAAAAACCGATTAAATTTGGTTTGGTTTTGATTTTAATCAGAAAAAATCTGAACCAAACCGACTATATGAGTAGCTATTTCAAATTTCTTGTTACACCTATATATATGTATATTGTTATACAAGGTTTCAAAAAATTTATGGTAAATGTTAATAGTTTGCACTTTTAATGTAGTTCTTTACCTTTACATTATAGTTTGATTGGTAGTTTTCTTTTGTTTGGTGTAAGAATCCATTTCGTGTTAAAAATAACATATTTTTAATTGAGTTCTTAAATTGTTTATCACTATTTGATTCAATTATCATCAATATATCTTGGTAAATAATACTAGATTTCTCAAAAGGCAATTGATTTGATAGTGTTATATTGAAAATGTGGTCGCCAGAATATGTGTTTGGTAATGTATGTCTTATACTATTTAAGAAAAAATCGACAAATAACCAAAAAAAGCGAAAAACCGACATAAATCGAATCGAGAAAAACCGACTTAATTGGTTTGGTTTGGTTCTAAAATTTGAAAAACCGACTTACTTGGTTTGGTTTCTTTTTAGGGAAACCCGATCCAAACCGAACCATGAACACCCCTACTTAAGACCTTGAAATGGAGCAAATCGCAAGTGCTCAAGTCTATTCCCACCAGGCCTACCCCGAGGGTTAGTGTTGGTAAAGTTATTATCCATATAATCCCAAAAATTCCGTTGTTCAGGTTTCATAAACCAGTGTTGATCAGGTACCAGTAAATTCTGTCTTTGATTAATCAGGGCGAATATGCAGTTGTTAGTGAGGCTTTTTTGTTTCTATCGCTTTCATTTTTTATAATCAATCTTCAGTGGCAAATACTTGTGTAAAACAATCTCCAGATTTCAGGGATCTTCACTACTATCAAGAGTTGAGTTAGCCCTTCCGAAATTATTTGTCACCTCTCTTGCCCTCTCGAAATTTATCTTCTTTCTGAATTATGACTTTAACAAGTATTTTTCCCTTCAACTTAATGTTCTATTGTCACGACCCTGGTTCGCCCTCCGTGAACCATCATGACGACACCTAGTCTTTACGACTAGGTAAGCCTAAAACGCGGAAGATAAATCAATTTGTGGAAGAAAACAATTTAAAACAGAAATAGTGTAATAAAACAACGTATAAAAATGCCGTTCGGCATACACAATATTAACTCTCAACTAGGGGTGTGCATTTGAATCGGTTTACCGATAAATCGAATCGATTATTTGTTATCGGTTCATCGATAAACGAAATTAAAAAAATCGAGACCTTATTGAAACGATAACGATAAGCATATGTACAAATCGATAATCGATCAATAATTATCGATAAGGGTCAAAATCGAATCGATAAATCGAATGCACACCCCTAATTATTTCATCTACCACATTTAAGGAATGATCATATTTAAAGCTGAAGGAAATGAAGTTCAAATTAATGGAAAATAGAATTAGCAGTGATGATGTATTTTTATTTTTATATCGTAGGAGTGTTGGTGGCATATATTTGATCCCCTACTTTAGTTTCGTTGCATGTGTCTGTTGACACAATTTTTATGTTATAAACAATGTTCGTCATATTTTAGCTTCTTTTTGTCCATATTAGTTAGGCGTATTTATAGCGATATACTTTACGTGGAATCCCACAAATTTTCTTATTGGGGTAATTGATAACCGAATCGATAAGCCCCAAAAATTTAATAAATCGAAATCGAAAAAATCGAAACCTTATTGAAATGATAACGATAAACATATGTACAAATCGATAATCGATAAGTAATTATCGATAAGAGTCAAAATCGAATCGATAAATCGAATGCACAAAACTAATTCATATACCCAAAACTTGAAAACCCATGAATCATAAGATAGGGATACTACATAGTGCTCTAACTCCAGAATAGTCTAAAACAAAGTAAATACAGAAGGGCTGTAACTACAAAAGAGAATGGAGAGAGACTCCTCGGTCTGTGGATGCGACAGATATACCACGAAGTCTCCGAAAGATCGCCTCGCCTCAAGGATGGTAAGTCTGGGTAGAGCTACCTGGATCTGCATATGAAAAAAAACATGCGCAGGAAGTGCATGAGTACACCATAATGGTACTCAATAACTGACAAGCCTAACCTCGGTTGGATAGTGACGAGGAAAGCTAGGGCCCTTCTGAGATTAAATAAATATAAAAATGGCAGAATAAGATAAGCAGTACAATTGGGAATCTATAGTAAGAATTTAATACAGTATAATAAGGATAATAAGAATTTAATACAGGATAATTGACAAGAGGGGTCGCTCTGATGGTAAGCAACCTGCACTTCCAACCAAGAGGTTGTGAGTTCGAGTCTCCCCAAGAGCAAGGTGGTAAGTTCTTGGAGGGAAGGATGTCGAGGGTCTATTTGGAAACAGTCTATCTACCCCAGGGTAGGGGTAAGGTCTGCGTAGACACTACCCTCCCCAGACCCCACTAAGTGAGATTATACTGGGTTGTTATTGTTGTTGACAATAAGGAATACAATAACTGAAACAAAGATAAAGACAACCACAAGGGCATACCACTCATAACAAGGAACCGAGGATCTCTTAGTATCCTCATTATATAGCCGGGGATCTCTTGGTATCCTCAATGTACACAAGGGATTTCTTGGTATCATCAATATACGTGCCAGGGATCTCTTGGTATCCCGCACCTCAGTTCAAATCATAAATACGTACAAGGAATCTCCCGCGATGCCGTCACATAGTCCCAAAGTAAAACACACAGCAGCAACACAAATACTCAATTTCGTACCAAGTAAACAGGTAAATCTAACCTAACATACTTCACATAATGCATTTAGGGCAGTTTAAGCAAGTAAGCAATTAAGTCAATTAAACATGCTTTTCTACGCTAACATCATGCTTGAATTGCAAGTAGTCTGAAACATGACAAAGGAACACGATTGAAATTACTTAAAGAAAACCGAATTTTCAACAATTAGCTCAAGTACGCACTCGTCACCTCACGTACAAGGCATTTCAATTATCAAATATACCAAATCCTAAGGGGAGAGTCCCCCACACAAGGTTAGGCAAGCCACATACCTCGAACCAGCTCAAATTAGTCCAAACCCACGCTCTTGCCACGAGTACTCGACTCCAAATGGCCAAAATATATTCAATTCAATTTCATAATGTAACACTTCAAGTTACTGATTTTATAAAGAAATTTTAAGCTAATACGCGAAATTAGAAAAATGACCAAAACGCCCCTCGAGCCCACGTCTCGGAATTGGGTGAAATTTACATTTTCAGAATCATCATTCTCTCACGAGTCTATACATAACAAGAACATTGAAATCAGAGTTCAATTGACCCCTCAAATACCCATTTTAATGTCTCTTAATATCAAGGCCTAATTGCCCATTTTTTCACATATCTTTTCACCACTAATTAGGTCTTTAATCACATATAAACGAGTTATGAAGTCAAAAATGTTACCTCCAAGTGATTCCTCTTTGGTTTCCTCAAAAATCACCCTCAAAAGCTTCAATCCCGTTAAAAAATGGTGGAAGATAACCCTAAATCACGGACCAAATGGTTATTTAAACATTCTGCCCAGGCATCAAATCCTTGTTCGCGAACGCGGTCAGCGCCTCGCATTCGCGAAGCACAAATTTACGTTGACCAAAATTCCTTCATCGCGATTGCGACACCCAGCCTGCGAACGCGAAAGCTTAGCTCTCATACTCACCGCGAACACGACTTCCCTTCCGCGAACGCGAAGAACAAATCAACCTCAACCCAGATGCTCAACTTTTCCTCAACGCGAACGGGACATCTCCTCGCGAACGCGTTGCACAAGTCCCCAGCCCCATGTCGAATGCGAAGGTTAAAACCTCAGCCTCACCTGCTAAGCCTTCGCAAACGCGAACATATGTCATAACATCATTCGAACTTGTTCCAACCTCCGGAATGCTCCAAACAACATCGAAACACCAAATTCGCATCGGATTCAAGCCTAAGAACCTCAAAAACTCTAAAGCTACGTTTTCGATCAAAAACTCTATCAAACCTCGTACGAATGAACTGAAATTTTGCACACACGTCACATTCAACACTATGGAGCTACTCCAACTTCCAGAATTCCGTTCCGACCCTCGAATCAAAATGTCACTATCGAACCGGAAACTTCAAAATTTGATCTTTCGGCATTTCAAACCTAAATTAGCTACGGACCTCCAAGACACAATCCGATCACGCCCCTAAGCCCGAAATCACCCAACGAAGCTAACGGAACCATTGGATTTCCATTCCGAGGCCGTCTTTACACTGTTCTGACTACGGTCAAATTTCTAACACTTAAGCTCTCATTTAGGGACTAAGTGTCCCAAAACTCTCCGAAACTCAAAATCGAACATCCCGGCAAATCAAAATAGCAGAAATAAACACGGGGAGAGCAGTTAATAGGGGATCGGGGCGTAAATTCTTAAAACGATCGGTCGGATCATTACATCTATTGTTGGTTTTAAATTCATTCTTTAGATTCAGTTCTGATGGTATTTTATTTATTTAAAAACTAGATTTGAGAGCAAATGCATCACTTCAGCCCGAAGGAAAGAAGCCTGATTTGGATGCTAATAGATATTCCGCTCAAGGTATGAACTTCAAGAGTGAAGTCTTGTAGCTGTATCAAGTACCTCTTTCCTTTTCATTTCTCTGATTCTAATATTTCTTCTTTCTTTTCTTTTTCATGTATTCTTTTTTAAATGAAGAACAGGCCTCAGGATTGAGACTTCACATATTACTGCTCCAAAAGCACAAGTACATGCTTCAACATCTGCTAATAATGCTAACCCTCATTTTATTTCAACTATTAAGCCTTATTCCATCAACAAATCTCGTCTGGTAAGCAATTTGAAAAAATATTAATTAAGCCCTTAATAGTTTAGATTCTCAGTAAAAGTTTCTCTTTTTTGAGATAACACGCATTAATCTGCATATTGGGATACAACTTGAGCAGTATCTTCAAGCGGATTTTGCAAAATCAAATGGCTTGATGAATAGACGTTGTCAGATGATTCTCACAGATGAGAAACAGAGATCATGGTCGGTGCAGCTCGGACCAACAGGACATCACGTTGCGATTACCCGGGGATGGAAAAAATTTGTGAAAGCAAATGATGTCCAAGTAGGAGATACTTTTAAGTTTGAACTCATCAACAACGGAACAATACCTATAGCATACTTCCATTGTGAGTATTTGGTTACTTCCCTCTGTTTTTGTGGTCTTCCTCTGTGTTATTCATGTTTTTGTTTTTCTTCTTTGTCCCTCAGGCTTTTAGAATATAGGAGAGAGTGGAATCATAACAAAACTTTTATGGTAGTGATATGAAAATATTATGCCACACTTCGGAAGAGTTATTGATTTATATAAACTTTTACTTTTTACATTAAACGACTCTCTAAAGGTTTTAAATAGTCTTGATGTATTGCTTGACTTTTTTTGAGGTCACCCTTTAAATTCTGTCCTGGTTAGTCTAGAGGCTTCAAAAAGGCCATTTTCCAAAAGAAAATCTAGCTTAGACTTCTATTATTATGTAGTGGTTGTATGTAATCAAGTCTACAAATTTTTATATCAAGAGAGTGTTGTGCTAAAAGAAAATTTTCAGGTAAATATTCTGGAAAGGATACCAAGCAAAGCCCTTGACAAGTTAGTGAAGCAGTTGTGATGGGCAAGGGGGAAAGGAGCATTGAAGAATAGGTTTTTTTTTAGGATTTACTACGTAGTTGCCTAATCTCAACAGAGGATGTACCTTGTTCTGCTTTTTATTTTTCTATTTTTTTGTTTGTTGCTTTAAGAAAAGGTAAAAGGATAAAAAGCATACCACCTCTTGATTATACCCTACATATATATTGGATTAATTCATATTTTTGCCGCTAGCAAATCGTCTTTGTATTTACCTTCGACTTTAATGGTGCTTCAACTTGAAGTATAACGAAGAGTAATTTCAAATTATAGTAAATAATAGAGGGTTAAATTTGAATTTCTAGTGAAGTATTTTGATACGTGAAATTTGTCTGCATGCAAGTGGAAGACACATGTTGCTTTTGCAATCAAACTCAATAAATGAGAGATCATATATTTGCAGAATTATTTGGTATAAGCTTATGGTCCAGACTCATGCAATGGTTATGAAAACGAAGGGGTGATCTCAGGTGGCCAGGTTGCTCAAATTAGTGTACGCACAATATACACACAATGTGGATTATAAAGGAATGCAAGGATCTTTGAGAAACAAGCAACTATTGCTAGGAGAGGTCTCAGGGTTATACTCGTGTCCTTAAAAAATGTAAATACTAAGTAGTTAGCATCAAAGGCAGATTCGGGATTTAAATTTTATGGGTTCAAATCTATTATATTTTTAAAGTTATGGGTTCATATCTATTATTTTTACAATTTTAATGAATTTTTACATGTAAATTTTTACTCCGCATCAAAAGTTATGTGTTCAGTTGAACCCGTAGACTCTACTCTACATCCGCCTCTGATTATCCTAGATTTTTTAATAATAGTTTCAATTAGGTCGACGTACAATAATTACTGTTTTATAATTTTTTTCAGTTTGGAAGTAGGCCGTAATGATATACTGATTTGTGAATATTTACATAGGTGATTAATACAAAGATGTTTAATTACCAAAAAAAAAAAAAAATTGTAGGTAAATATTCTTGTAAGGTGCATCATAAGCCACTAACAAGATAGCAGTTGGTGATGGGCAAGAAAATTGGGTTTTGACCACAAAAATAAAATTATTTATCATTGTCTACCCATTTATTTTTTTACCCATAAACTAATTATATTTCCTACTCATAGTAGTTTTTGTGGGAAATTTTTTCTTTATTCACCAACTCTTTTTTATTTCTATGCTTCTTTTCTTTTCTCTCCTTTTCATTTTTGTCGTTTTCTTCTTATTTTTTTTCTTTTTTCCTTTTCTAATTCATTTAAATTATATTTCTTTCATAATCTAATTTCATTTACAGTTTTTATTATTTTTATTATTCTTTTTATACTATTACTAAAGAAAATCAAATCGTGTACCAATTAAATGTAGCTAATATAACCAAAAATATTAACTAACATATGATACAAGTATAGTATATAACTATACCAACATGGTATACAATTGTATGCAAAGAGTTAAAAAAATTAATTCAATTATTAAATTAAAATAATATCAATTGTCAATAAATATTTCAATTTTTTTTAAAAGCATCTAGTAGTTAAAAATACCTAAACTAGGCTATATACAAAATTGGAGCAAGATTAGACGTGATTTAGACTGAATTTAGGCAAAAATCAAACCTAAAAATCCATCTACAATATATGTATATCATATTGTATATTGTGTATATCAGTGTATATCACACACAAGTATTTAAGGACATCTATGTATATCACTTTGTATATTAGTATACAACACAATTTTTATGGATTACCGTGTATATCACATTGTATATTGCATATAATACAAATATATATAGATATACACAAATACACATAATATACATGAGATATCACTGATGTACATAGAGATATACACTAGGTACAATAGGCATACACATGTAGAGTCGTCTTGAACTTGAGTTTTCAATCTGAAATGTGTTTTACAAAGAAGGAAAATAAAATTTTAATAACTTTTTTATATACACATTATTATTATGTTATACATTGTGATATATAAATAATATAATTATTAATTAATGATCAAAAAAGGAAAATAAATTTTTGAAATAGCATGTTTAAGTAAGTTCTAAAATATAATTAAATAATATGTTAGTATACAAAGAAAATTAAATGTTGATGCACACAAAGAAGAAAAATAAACTTCTGATATCTATTTTGGTATACATAATGTCCGATATGCTATACACTGTGATATATAAATAATATAAATTTTTTGTGATATACATTGATATAAAGGCTACAATAATTTTATATATAATTTATATTATGGATATACAAAGAATAATATTATTTATACACAAAGAATGAAAATAAAATTTTAATATACATGTTGGTATAGACAAAGAAGAAAAAGAATATTGTGCTATACATATTATTGACTATTTGTTACCTATATCTATAATTAGGACTATTTTCTGCCAATTATATGAGTATGTTGTTATACCATGCCAAAACCCAACTGAAATGTCCTTAAAAAATTGTGGACCGGCTCGTGGGAGCCCGTGGCCAACATAGGACTGAGTTGAAATTTTAAGGCCCGTAGAAATGATGGGCCGACCCGACCCCAGTTCGTCAAATACCAAGGCCTGCATAGGGGCATTTGCATATATCCGCTTTTTGTGTCACGTTTTAACTTGTGGCCACTTTGCAAAAACAATTACAAACGTACCTATTTTTTTTTTCCGCATAACTTCAAGATACGAGGCTGAAGTAGCAAAAGCAATCACGCAAAACTTCACATTCTAGTAGTCGAGCCTGAAGTTCAGGTCTAGAGCTAAATTTTTTATTTTATAACTGGCGAAGTTTTTATTTGTAACTGGCGAAGAGTTGAAGTTTTTGTTTTTGTAACTAGCGAACTTCAGCTCTTGAGCTGAAGTTTCTGTTTAGAGCTGAAGCTTTTGTTTTGTAACTGGCAAACTTCAGCTCAAGAGCTAAAGTTTTTGTTTTGTAACTGGCGAACTTTAGCTCTAGAGCTGAAGTTTTTGTTATGGAAGTATCGAACTTCAGCTCTTTTTGGCCGGACCATCTTTTTTCCATCTTTTTTGGTGCGAGCACAATATTTTTCGTTGAATATTCATTGTCATACAAAAATATCATTCTCCAAATATTGTGAAATTTTCATTGCATGTAGAGAGGGGAATTCAACAAATATTTATCGAACACTAACATAAAATGGTGGCAGAGAAGTATTTTTTGACTATAGTAATGCATATAATAAAGGGAAAGAATGTGATCCTTTTTCTCTTACTGGGCGTAACGTATGGTATGTTAATCATGCCCTTCAATCGAGGAAGGCCCCAACTAAATCAAGTTTTAGATTTGCACTATTTATATTGGTATATTTGTTTATTTGCTGGTATAGTTCAATATCCACTTTTTAAAAGAGGATGAGAAAGGGGCTTAAGTTTAACACCCCATAAATTCGGCTTAGGTATGAATGAGTTAAAGTAGTAGTAAGGTTATATTTTGGACATATGAAGTCCCATCAGGATGATTATGGGTGAAAATAATTATTTCAAAATCAAGATGGAAAGTAAGGCGCACAGGATTTGACAAAATCGACTAAGTTTGTAGAAGGTCTGTATTTCATCAGCGTATATTGGAAATTCGTAAGGAATTTGGGAACATTCAAAGCATTAAAGTTGTATGACTTTGAAATATCTTTCCAACGATATATTATGAAGCCCGAACAGATCTCTGTGGAAGACGTTATGACCAAATTACTAAAGACATACCACCCAGTTATTAAGGCGGACAGCGAAGCGAGCTCGCTTCACCAAAGTAGACGCGGATTTTTGTCTTCCCTTGAATGCAATGGACAGCGAAGCGAGGACCCTTCGCTAGAGTAGATACGCCCCTGTCCCCAGCTCTTTTAAGTCAATTTTAGGGTTCATTTTTCCCTATTTATTTTGGACGAATTTTGGGGTCTTCTCCCACTCTCTCAAGACCTCCAACCCCTCAAATCTTCAAGGTAAGCAATCTCCATTATATTGGTGTGAAATTCCATCATTCTTACACTAGTATTGATGAAATCTACTCATAAAACACATAGATCTTCAAGAAATTCCTTCAAGAACTCAAAGGAGGATTTTGCAAGATTTCTTCCAAAAGGTAATCCTACACCCTTAGACTTACAAGTATGAATTTATTATAGGAATTTATTATGGGTATAAGTGTGACCCTTTGTGTGGTGATTATAAGTCATAAGTTCCCAATATAAATACATAATTAGTGTAGAGATTGGAAGATAATTATTTGATGGAATTTTGTTGGTTGGGTGTAGATAGATTGACATACATGTGATGTTGGAAGTTATAAATTGGTTAGTCATGATGGTGGAATAAATTGTTGGTGAATGATGATAGTTGGATGAACTAATTATATTGTGATGAGATGCAGAAATTTATACCTTCAAGGTGTTTGATAATATGCCTAAATGGCTTAAGTTATGAAATTTGTTACTAATATTGGTTCCATTGGATATTGCTATTGTAGATTGAATGTTATTAGTATTGTGGATCATTGTAATAAAACTAAAGGGTGAAATTGAGGTATGTGAGGCTAACTCTCTATGTTTGGGAATATTAATAATTCTACCTACACTGCATTTCTTTTACAATGTATCAATTGCCTCATAAATATAGTTAAGCCTAGTTCTTTGAATAGTTGTAGAACTTCTATTCTCTAGCTTCATAAATCGTTCATAACTCTCATTCTAAACGTTGTTAGCTCAGGTCGTATTCAATATAGACTTGGGTTTGATGTCCCTAAGTCTCGGTATAGCTTACTCATCATGTCATAAACAGCTGAAGTTTCAGTGTTCATAATCAGTTCAAGAATACATTTCTCATTCTAGTCCTATTCAGTATTCTAATATTATATAACTCAAGATGATTCATTATTCCAATATTATGTAACTCATTATGATTCAATATTCCGGTATTATGTACTTAGTATGATCCAGTATTCAGGCACCACATAACTCAGCATGGTTCAACATTTCAGCATCATGTATTTAAGTATGATTCTCAGTTCGTAATTTTAAATTCCAAATGTTGAACACATGTATTTGGGCCTGAGGCCGTAGTTTATGTTTTATGCATGTTTGGTCCTGAGGTTGTAGTTTATGTTTTATGCATGTTTGGGCATGAGGTCGTAGTTTATGCTTTATGCATTTTTGGGCCTGAGGCCGTAGTTATGTATACGTATACTTGGGCATAAGGTCGTAGCTTGTGCACATATATATTGGGCCCGAGGCCGTAGCTTATTCAAATAAACAGGTTGTTCATCATTCAGAAGAGGGAGTATTCGTAACCTTACTTCTTTTATTCAGTTCAGTTATCAGTTATCAGTTATCTTTTCAGTTATCAGTTATCTTTTTGGTTGTCAGTTCAGTTACAAGTTCTCACTTCAGTTTCAGTTTCAATAGTTATCATTTCAGTTAGCAGCTCAGTTTTAGTTTCAGTATTTATAAATCTTTCAACATTTATAATTCTTTCTTTCAGTTACTTTACATACCAGTACACTTCAAATGTACTAACGTCCCTTTTGCGCGGGGCCTACATCTCACAATGTAGATAATGACTTACAGGTTAATGATTCCGAGCGCTAGGATTCTCATAGCAGCTATATGGGGATCCCTAGTTCTTTTGAGGCATTACCATTATTATAGTCTTCAGTAGTTTCAGACAATTAGTGTTTTCAATACTTCATTAGAGGCTTCATAGACTAGAGTAACAGCTAGACAAAGTCTATTGCTTTTCATGTTAAGCTATGTTCTGCAAATATGTTTCAGAATAGTATTAGTATTTATGCACTTTGATTTATATCATCCATATTTTCAGTATATCAGCATGTATTAGTTTATCTTCCGCATTCAGTAGGTTATGATACTGCATGTTGATTTAACTAGCCAGTTGGTTCGCTCGGTCACATGTAGTCAAGCTCCAAGTACCGTGTTACGTCCAGGCCTAGGTTCGGGACATGATAAAGCTTGATACTAACGCACTAGGTTAAAGAGTCCTAGGGAGTCTATGAAGCCATGTCCAGTGGCATTTCCTTTATATATCTGTGCTGGCCACTCATATAAATGGCTAACTACCAGGACATTCAGGATTGTCTCACTTCTTTCTACTCTAAATTGTGCCATGAAGCTTAGAGCAATAGTTAACTATCTCTTCCTATCGAATTCCAAATGTATTGGATGCCCAAGCAATATGTAGGGAAAACCTAAGGTTCTAGAGAGGACAATTACCCATTGGGTATATCTATGGATTACATGTTGGTAACAGGTGAGATTTGAGGGGATATTGAAAGTGGGATGTAATAGGCAGTAGTACGGATTAGAGCATAACCTAATCAGAAAGTACAAAGGCAGTTATCATGTTTTATGGTTGTCAGTTTATCTTATTACCCGTTATGTAGCTTTCAGTTAGCAGGTTTATGGTTATTCAGTATGTCAGTTGTTTGTTATTCAGTTATCAGACCTCCAATTTTTAGTGTATCAAACTGGAGATTTGTGAGTATACTGTGATGCATATAGATGCTCAACGAAAATGTAAGTAATAGTGATTATAACGGCATCTTTGTATGTTTTAGGTATTAAGACCCAAGACTCACTGGATGGTGCATGAAGTGATTTATTAGTTGTGTATGGAAGTGTATCCGTTTGTCAGACCTCACGGTGTATCAGGTTAAGAATTCAACCGCAGCAGGCATAAATTTAATCACTATAGTTTTGGACAGAAAATAGCCTAAGGGAAATATAGCTAAGAATAATTTGATTTGCGAAATGAGAACCAAGAGCAGGTGACATTGAATTTTAGGGAATGATTTAAGTGGGTTAGATTTATTCAAATCAGAACTAGAAAGTACAATGTTAGTGAATTTGTATACGAAGTGGCTATTATTGTGAGATAAAATATATGACAATTCCCCCTTCATAGGATGTGACTATATGTTTAGTTCGGAGGTTTATAGTTTGAAGTGATTTTGAACTTTATAGAAAGTTTGGGGTTAGATATTCCAATTTTGTTTAAGACAGATGAAATTTCTCTAAGTGTGATCCATGTGCATTGTTCAAAATGAATAATAGTGTACCGCAAGAGAATATGGTCAGATGATGAGGGAAGTTAGGATAAACCTTATGCTTCACTTTAGTTATTCAAAGCAGAGCAAGAAAATATGATGCTAGCAGGTGGTTAGTAAAAGAATAGTAAATAAGTTTTGAGTAAATATAGTGAATTAGCAATTTCAGCAGAGCTAGTAGAGGTAAGATTTGATTCACTTAGCCGGGTTAACTCTAGTGAGTGGATGATAGTTTGAAATACCGAACAAGTGTTAAAATCGAAGGAGTTTAAGATAAACCTGAAGTATAGTGACTGTGGAAAAGAATAGCTAGTAGTAAAAGAGCAAGCAGTAGAAGAATAACTTTTAGGAATTATCGAAATGTGGTTTCTCCAAGATTTATAATGTGAGCAGAGTTAAATTATTAAGATGGTGTATGATAGTTGTGGGTACATTAGCATTTTGTTAAGTGAATAGTTTAATTTTTCCTAGTAAGAAATATTTCTCATAAGTAAGTTGGAAGATGAGTCGTCATTGAAGTAGAGAGCAGAGAAATGCAGAAAATAAGGAAAGTTATTCGGATCCCAACAAAAAGAGAAGGATCCGCAAGTATAAAATAATTGGTCTAAAGGGTGATGCGAAAATTTTCAGTAAGACCATTAAGAGATTTGAAACCCAAATATTTAGCATGCAATATGAAAAAGAAGATCAGTTCAGTAATAAGGAAATTGTATAATTACCACAAGGAATACATCTAGCATGTGTAAGAAGCACAGAGTGAGTAGAATGATCACCAAGCTTAATTATTGGTGATAAAGTTATCATAGAAAATCTATAAAATCATGCCCAGTTACGTATTATGAAGGGCAGTTCCATTGCACGAGACTCTTCCGAGTAGTGGTCAGAGACATAGCTCACAACAAGACTATAAGTGTTTTCAATAAGTGCTTAGGAAGATGATCAAGTGTGGGAAGTATAACTCATGAATAAGATAGACAAGGAAACTATGTTGAAAGAAGTTCATTACTTAGCCAAGGTAGGAGTTTGAGTTTCGGACACCAAAAATAATGGAGTTGTTATCTAGAACATGACATGTTCCTCCTTAGTAGCCAAAGTAAAGGAGAAATGGTTTGGTGATCCCTACTTATTTCAGCTGAAGGAAGGAATTCACAAATACAAGACTATGGCTTTTGAACGGGGGGGGGGGTGATAGCACTTTGAGGTACCACGATAAATTATGTGTTCCAACCATAGATAGACTTAGTGAGGGAGGAAGATGTTAGAAGCCCATAATTTCAGGTATTCTATCCATCCAGGTTCCCCAAAGATGTATCATAATGTCAAGACTTATTGATGGAACGACATGAAAAAGAGGGTTGCAGACTTTGTGGCCAAGTGTCCGAATTATCAGCAAGTGAAAGTCGATCAATAGAAAGCCTTGTTTTCCACAGAATACATATATTTTTGATAAAATGAAATTTAGAAGTTCTTTTAGAAAGGATTAGGCACAAGTTTTTCATACTCGGCAAGATGGCCAGGCAGAGTGCGTTATTCAAATAGTGAAGTATATGTCCTGAATGTTAAAGGTAATTGGGATGATCACATGCCGCTCATTGACCTTGCTAATAATAACACCTACCATTCTAGTATCAAGATGGCAATTGTGAGACTCTGTATGGGCGAAGGTGTAGATCGCCAATTGGTTGGTCCAAAGTTTGTGAAGAGGAGTCGTTGCTACCAAATTTAGTCTATCACGCTCTGGAGAAAGTTAAATTGATTAAAGAGCGTTTGAAGAAAACTCAGAGCCGCCAAAAGTCCTATTCGAGCATGCGGCATATAGACCTAGAGTTTTAAGTTGATGATTGGATATTTCTGAAAGTTTCGCTTATGAAAAGAATTTTGAGATTTGGGAAGAAGGGGAAGCATAGTCCCTGCTATGGTGGGCCATATAAATTCTTGCGAAGTATCAGTCAATTAGCTTGTGAGTTGGAGTTTCCACCATAATTAGTGGCGGTACAGCCAGTATTTCACGTGTCATGTTATAACATTCAAGTTCAGTACTTAGATACTCATGTCAATTAGTACTCAACTACCCAAGTCAATTCAATACTCAGCTACTTATGTTAGTCCAATACTTAGACATTCATCCCAGATTAGTACCCAAATTACTCAAATATTCGTGCCAGTTAAATATTCATATATCCATGTTAGTTTAATATTCACGTATCCACGACAGACTAATATTTAGTCAATGTAATAGTCATTCAATTCAGTATCTCAACAGTTCAGTAATCATGTATGCATTCAGTTTAGTATACAAGTGTTAATCAAAGTTCATCTTTCCACTAGATCCATTTAAGGTCCGGAGCTAACAGAAGTTACAACCAGGACAATCATTCGAGGACAAATGATCCCAATGGGGAGATAATGAAATACCCCGTATATTTGGCTTATGTATGAATGAGTTGAAGGAGTATTAAGTTTATATTTTGAACATGTGAAGTCCCATTGGGATGAGTATGTGTGAGAATAGTTTTTTAAAATCAAGATGGAAAGTAAGGTAAGTAAGATATGATAAAATCGACTAAGTTTGCAGAAGGTCCGTCTTATAGAAAATTATAGTGCATATGTGTAAGGAATTGGGGAAAACCCAAATCATGAAAGTTTAAGGCCTTTGAAATAGCTTTCCAACAATATATTATGGCGCCCAAACGGATCTTTGTGGAAGAAGTTATATCCAAATTACTAAAGATATACCACTCAGTTATTTTGGCAGACAGCGAAGCGAGCTCGCTTCGCCAAGGAATTTTTCCCTTCCCTTGAATGCAATGGACAGCGAAGCGAGGGACCTTCGCTAGAGTAGACACGCCCTTGTCCCCATCTCTTTTAAGCCAATTTTAGGGTTCATTTTTCCCTATTTCTTTTGGATGAATTTTGGGGTCTTTCCTCCACCCTCTCAAGACCTCCAACCCCTCCCATCTTCAAAGTAAGCAATCTCCATTAACTTGGTGTAAAATTTCATCATTCCTACACTAGTATTGATGAAATCTACTCATAAAATACATATATCTTCAAGAAATTCCTTCAAGAACTCAAAGAAGGGTTTTGCAAGACTTCTTCCACAAGGTACTCCTACACCCTTAGACTTATACGTATGAATTTATTATGGGTATATGAATGTGAATTAAGTATTTGGACTCTTGTTGTGGTGATTAGAAGTCATAAGTTCCCAATATAAATACATAATTAGTGTGTAGATTGGAAGGTGATTATTTGATGGAATTTTATTGGTTGGGTGTAGATAGATTGTCATACATGTGATGTTGGAAGTTATAAATTGGTTAGTCATGATGGTGGGATAAATTGTTGGTGAATGGTGATCGTTGGATGAACCAATTATATAGTGATTAGATGTAGAAATTTATGCCCACAAGGTGTTTGATAATATGCCTAAATGGCTTAAGTTATGGAATTTGTTACTAATATTGGTTCCATTGGATATTGCTAGTGTAAATTGAAGGTTCTTAGTATTGTGGATCATTGTAGTAGCACTAAGGGGAGAAATTGAGGTATGTGAGGCTAACTCTATGTATTTTTGGAATGTTAATAATTCTCCATACATTATGTTTCTTTTACGATGTATCAATTGCCTCATAAATATAGTTAAGCCTAGTTCCTTGAATAGTTGTAGAACTTCTATTTTCTAGCTTCATAACTCGTTCATGACTTTCATTTTGAGCATTGTGAGCTCCACTAGTAGGCGCCATCATGACCCCGATGGTGGGAAATCCGGGTCGTGACACCCCGAGGCTTAGTATAGATTACTTGGTATGCCATAAACAATTGAAGTTTTAGTGTTTATAATCAGTTCAAGAATACATGTCTCAGTCTAGTCCTATTTAATATTCCGGTATTATGTAACTCAGTGTGATCCAGTATCATGTAACTCAGTTTGATTCAGCATTTCACTATCATGTATTGCAGTTTGATTTCCAGTTCCTGAATGTTGAACACCTGTATTTGAGCCCGAGGCCGTAGTTTATATGCTATATGCATAGAAAAATGGTCCGTATTTGGAACAGTGTTAAGATGACCTCGGAATAGAAATCTGATGGTTCTGTTATCTCTGTTAGGTGATTTCGAGGTTGGGAGCGTATTCGGAATGTAATGCTGAGGTCCTGTATGAAAATACGCTTGAATTGACGAAGTTAGAATTTTGGCGGAATCTTGTTGACATGTGAGATTTTGATCCGGGGGTCGGAATGGAATTCCGACAGTTTCAGTAGCTTTGTTAGGTGATTTTGGATATGTCTGCAAAATTTTAGGTCATTCGGATAAGGTTTGGTTAGGTTTTTTATCAAAAGCGTATTTTGATGAAATTTGAAGTTCTTAGGCTTAAATCCTTGATTAATTCGAGTTTACGACGTTGTTTTAGGTGGTTTAAGGACTGGTACAAGTTTGAGTGATGTTATGAGATATGTCTATAGTTTTGATTGAGGTCTTGGGGCCTCGGGTGTGTTTTATATGCTTAATAGAGCATTTTTATCTTGCAAAGTGTTACAGATTTTCCCTTTAGTTATGCTGCAGATTTTCCTTCTATGCGATTATCATCACCTCCGCGATCACATATTGTATTTCGGAGGGGGTTCCATTTACTTTTATGCGATCGCATCATCACCTCCGCGATCACATAGTGTATTACAGAGGGGTCCCAATTCCTTATGTGCGATCGCATAGACTTGTTCCTGATTGCATAGTTATGCTCCCTTCTCTTTTGTGATTGCATCACCCATGTGCGTTCACA
Source organism: Nicotiana noctiflora (assembly GCA_032618575.1). NCBI lineage: Eukaryota > Viridiplantae > Streptophyta > Magnoliopsida > Solanales > Solanaceae > Nicotiana > Nicotiana noctiflora. The sequence continues at coordinate 49,942 of JASVEL010013237.1, read as the reverse complement.
TAGGCCATTTTCTGGGCCTTCTAATTCTACTCTATGTGATCGCATGACTACTCTTGCGATCGCATAGAACAAAATGTCTGGGCAGACAAATTTAATCGCAACTTCGAGGGTTCACCATTTTTATCAAATTTTGACTTCTAGAGCTCGGCTCTTGGCAATTTTATAAGGGATTTTCACCTGGGCGACTTGGATTTAGGCCATTTTGAGTCAAGTACTCGTGGCAAGAATGTGGTTGCTAGTTGATTTTAGCCGGTTCGAGGTAAGTATCTTGCCTAACCTTGTGTGGGGGACTTCCCCTTAGGATTTGAGCCTTCTTCGTTGATTGTATTCCTTGTACGCGAGGTGACGAGTGCGTGCTTGGATTTATTTGTGGAATATTGCCCCTTTTAGGCTCTTAGATCATTATAATCACCGAATATGAATTTGTTATTGATACGATTGAGTTCCATGTTATTAGTTTCTCCTCTACATGAATTACTTGGAATTTATTACCCTTTTGGTTATTCTTGTTGCCTAATTGGCTTTTACTTGTTTAATTGTAGACATTTACCCTTCTATAGTTATATTATCATTCCTAACTACTTGTCTTTATTTAGAAAGCATCATTTCTATCTCTCGTGTAAATAATTGGTCTTAATTGGAAAGAAGTTGGATATCCTATGTCTAGTTGATATTGTGAAGCATGAGGTTTTTGTCGTGCGGTTGTTGCTACTGTGATGCACGAGGTTTCTCCCGTGTGGTTGTTATTGAAGGGTTGCACGAGGTCTTAGTCATGCCATTGTTGTTATTGATGTTTTGCACATGCGGCGTAATAAGGCGGGATATGTTATATGCTTATATGTGGGTTGCGTATGTGGCGGAATAAGGCGGGACATTGTTATGCATGTGTGGCAAAATAAGGCAGTGCCTATTAGATTATTAATTGCACATGTGGCAAAATAAGGTGGGCTATGTGAGGGATTGATTGTATAGAGTTTTGATGGCATGTGGAGGCATTCCTATTTGTTTTATATTGTGATTGTGGGTTGCTTACATGTATGAGCGTTATCGCTTGGAAGTTGTGAGGAAACATCGTAAACGGTCTGTTCTCCTTTTCATGTTTGCTAGCTGGTAGAATTTTGTTAGAAACACTTGCACAAGCATACACGTAGCTGAACACTCCTATTAAAGGTGAATCCCTCCTGATTTTGCTAAGGGTAGAGGTACAACCTTGTTTATCCATTATATTTGTGAGAGTGGCCCTAGTTAGACAGTCCGTTGTTAGCATGACCATGAGATTGATGGGGCACATGATGCCAAATTATTAGATTTCAGATGTTGGGTCTTCGTGAGTAGTGGTTTGTCCGAGACTGGGTGAAATTGTGGAAAGAGTTGAATAAGTTTTGTGAACACCATTGTAAGATATGAGTTATTGACTTGTTTTCTCCCTATCCTGTTGTGACCTTAGGACTTGGATTGTGATTCTTCCATCGTTCCGTATCATCATTTATTATATTCTCGTTATTACTTGTTGTATTTTTTCCCTTATTGTGAATTGTAGCATTTTTGGTCATTCATGCAGTCTTTACATATTGATACGCCGTTACCATTATTCATATGATTATAATATTTATTGACCGGTAGGTGCCTTGACTGTTCCTCGTCACTACTCCACCGAGGTTAATATTGATACTTACCAGGCACCGCCGTGGTGTGCTCATGCTACTCTTCTGCATATTTTTATTGTGCATATACATGTACTCCCACTCAATTCTGTCAGCCTTGGAAGGAGGTGTATCGATAGAGACTTCAAGGTATATCTGCTACGTCTGCAGACCGAAAAGTCCCTTTCCAGCTTTCTGTAATAAGTATAGCTCTTCCAGTATTTCTCCTTTGTATAGATATTCTTGAGTCAGAGCCTCTTATGTATCCCTTAGCTTGTGATTTGTGAGATTCTGGATTTTGGGAGTTTGTTAGCTTCGAGAATTATTGAGGTATGTGTCGAGCGGCACCTTAAACACCGTTTATTTTACCAGTTCAATTTTATTTATTTTCTTCCGCAATTATGGTTTATCTTCCGCATTGTTAGGCTTACCTAGTCATAGGGTCTAGGTGACATCACGACATGTTCATGGAGGGTGAACAGGGTCTTGACAATTCAATATTCCAGTATTATGTACTTAGCGTGATCCAGTATTCAGGTGTCACGTAACTCAGTATGGTTCAATATTTCAGCATCATGTATTTCAGTATGATTCTCAGTTCCTGATTTTAAATTCCTGAATGTTGAACACCTGCATTTAGGCCTGAGGCCGCAGTTTATATGCTTTATGCATGTTTGGACCTGAGGCCGTAATTTATGCTTTATGCATGTTTGGGCCTAAGGTCGTAGTTATGTATACGTATACTTGATCCTGAGGCTGCAGTTTATGCGTTATGCATTTTTGGGCCTGAGGCCGTAGTTATGTATACGTATACTTGTGTCTGAGGCTGTAGCATGTGCACATATGTATTGAGCCCGAGGCCGTAGCTTATTCAGATAAACAGGTTGTTCATCATTCAAAATAGGGAGTATTCATAACCTTACTTCCTTTATTTAGTTCAGTTATCAATTATCAGTTATCTTTTCAGTTATCAGTTATAAGTTTAGTTATTAGTTATTAGTTATCTTTTTGGTTATCAGTTTAGTTACCACTTCTCACTTCAGCTTCATTTTTCAATAGTTAATATTTCAGTTATCAATTATCAATTCTCAGTTGCCAGTTTAGTTTCAGTTTCAACATTTATAATTCTTTCTTTGAGTTGCTTTGTATACTAGTACAATTCAAATGTATTGACGTCCCTTTTGCCCGGGGCCTACATCTCATAATGCAGGTATTAATATTAGGTTAATCATTCAGAGTGCTAAGATTCTCGTACCAGCTGTTCGGTGATCCCCAGTTCTTTCAGGGCATTATCGTTGCTTTTACGGTCATCAATATTTTCGGACCGTACCAGTTGTTTGATAATCTCTAGTTCTTTCGGGGCATTATTATTACTTTACGGTCTTCAACATTTTCAGACAACCAATGTTTTCAGTAGTTCATTAGAGGCTCATAGAGTAGAATAACAACTAGAGAGAGCATGCTTTTCATATTAAGTTGTGTTGACTACAAATATGTTTCAGAATTGTATTAGGTTTTTTCCGCACTTTGATTTATACCATCCAGAATTTTAATATATCAACATGTGTTAGTTTATCTTTCGCATTCAATATGTTATGGTATCACATGTTGATTCAGCTAGCCAGTTGGTTTGTTTAATTATATGTAATCAGGCACCGAGTGTCGTGTTACGTCTAGGCCTAAGTTCGGGGCGTGACAAAGCTTGGTATCATAGCACTAAGTTCAAGAGTCCTAGGGAGTCTATCAAGTCGTGCCTAGTGAAATTTCCTTTATATGTGTGTGCCGACCACTACTATAAACGGTTAACTACCAGGACATTCATGATTGTCTCACTTCTTTCTACTCTAGATCGTGCCATGAAGCTTAAAATGATAGTTAACCTTCTCTTCCTATCGAATTCCAAACGTATTGGATGCCCAAGCAACGTGCAGGAAAACCTAAGGTTCTAGAGAGGACAATTTCCCATTGAGTATATCTATGGAGTACATATTGGTAACAAATGAGATTTGAGAGGATATTGAAAGTGGGATGTAATGGGTAGTAGTACAGATTAGAGCATAACCTAATCAGAAAGTATGAAAGCAGTTATCATGTTTTATGGTTGTCAGTTTATCTTATTACCAGTTAGCGGCCTTTCAGTTAGCGGGTTTATGGTTATTTAGTATGCTAGTATTCAATTATATGTTTACCAAATATCTAATTTTCTGCGTATCAAAATTTCTGAAGACTTGTGAGTATACAGTGATGCATATGGATTCTCAAAGTAAATGTAAGTAATAGTGATTATAACGGCATCTTTGTATGTTTTAGGTATTAAGACCCAAGACTCACTGGATGGTGCATGAAGTGATTTATTAGTTGTGTATGGAAGTGTATCCGTTTGTCAGACCTCACGGTGTATCAGGTTAAGAATTCAATCGCAACAGGCATATAATTGATCACTATAGTTTTGGACAGAAAATAGCCTAAGTTAAATATAGCTAAGAATAATTTGATTTACGAAATGAGAACCAATAGCAGGTGACATGAATTTTAGGGAATGATTTTAATTTGGTTAGAATTATTCAAATCAGAACTACAAAGCACCTGGTGAATTTGTAAAGTAGTGGATATTATTGTGAGATAAAAGATATGACAGTTCCATCCCTACATGATGTGACTATGTGTTTAGGTCGGAGGTTTATAGTCTGAAGTGATTTTGAAGTGTATAAAGTTTAGGGTTAGATATTCCAATTTTGTTTACGACAGATAAATTTCTCTAAGTGTGATCCATGTGCATTGTTCAAAATGAATAATAGTGTACCGCAAGAGAATATGGTCAGATGATGAGGGAAGTTAGGATAAACCTTATGCTTCACTTTAGCTATTCAAAACAGAGCAAGGAAACATGATGCTAGCAAGTGGTTAGTAAAAGAATAGTAAATAAGTTTTGAGTAAATATAGTGAATTAGCAATTTCAGCAGAGCTAGTAGAGGTAAGATTTGATTCACTTAGCCGGGTTAACTCTAGTGAGTGGATGATAGTTTGAAATACCGAACAAGTGTTAAAATCGAAGGAGTTTAAGATAACCCCAAAGTACAATGATAGTGGGAAAAATAGCTAGTAGTAAAAGAGCAAGCAGTAGAAGAATAACTTTTAGGAATTATCGAAATGTGGTTTTTCCAAGATTGATAGTGTGAGCGGAGTTAAATTATTAGATGGTATTATAGTTGTGGGTACATTAGAGTTCCGTTAGGTGAATAGTTAGTTTTTCCTAGTAAGAAAGATTTCTCAGAAGTAAGTTAGAAGATGAGTCGTTATTGACGTAGAGTGAAAAGAATTGAAGAAAATAAGGAAAGTTAGTTGGACCCCAACAAAAAGAGAAGGATCCGCAAGTATAAGATCTTTTGTCTAAGGGGTGATGCGAAAATTTTCAGTAAGTCCAGTTAGAGATTTGAGACCCAAATATTTAGCATGGAATGTGAAAAAGAAGATCAGTTTGGTAATAATGAAATTGTATAATTACCGCAAGGAATAGTATAACATGTGTAAGAAGCACAAAGTGAATAGAATGATCACTGAGCTCAATTATTGGTGATAAAGTGATCATAGAAAAGCTATAAAATCTTGCCCGGTTATGTATTACGAGGGCAATGCCATTGCATGAGACCTTTCCGAGTAGTGGTGAGAGACATAGCTCACAACAAGACTATAAGTGTTTTCAAGAAGTGCTTAGGAAGATGATCAAGTTTTGGAAGTATAGCTCATGAATGAGGTAGATAAAGGAACTATGTTGAAAGAAGTTCACTGCTTAGCCAAGGTAGGACTTTGAGTTTCGGACACCAAAGATAGTGGAGTTGTTATCCAGAACAGGACATGTTCCTCCTTAGTAGCCAATGTGAAGGAGAAATGGCTTGGTGATCCCTACTTATTTCAGCTAAAGGTAGGAATTCACAAACACAAGACTATGGCTTTTGAACAAGGGGGAGGTGATAGTATTTTGAGGTACCCCGATAGATTATGTGTTCCAACCATAGATGGACTTAGTGAGGGAGGAAGATGTTTGAAGCCCATTATTCAACGTATTCTATCCACCCAGGTTCCCAAAAGATGTATCATAATCTAAAGACTTATTGATGGAACAACATGAAAAAGAGCGTTGAAGACTTGTCACACCTCCAAATTATCAGCAAGTGAAAGTCGAGCAATAGAAAGACTAGTGTTCCACAGAATACACATATTTTTGATAAAATGAACTTTTAGATGTTTTTTCAGAAAGGATTAGGCACAAATTTTTCATCCTAGGCAAGATGGCCAAGCAGAGCGCGTTATTCAAACAGTAAAGAATATGTCATTGATATTAAAGGTAATTGGGATGATCACATACCTCTCATTGACCTTGCTAATAATAACACCTACCATTCTAGTATCAAGATGGCAAATGTAAGACTCTGTATGGGTGAAGGTGATCGCCAATTGATTGGTCTAAAGTTATTGAAAAAGAGTCATTGGGACCAAATTTAGTCTATCAGGCAATGGAGAAAGTTAAATTGATTCAAGTGTGTTTGAAGAAAACTCAGAGCTGCCAAAAGTGCTATTCGAGCATGCATCATAGAGACCTAGAGTTTTAAGTTGATGATTGGATGTTTTTAAAAGTTTCGCTTATGAAAAGCATTATGAGATTTGGGAAGAAGGGGAAGCATAGTCCCTGCTATAGTGGGCCATATAGATTCTTACGAATGATTAGATGAATTAGCTTATGAGTTGGAGTTGTCACCAAAATTAGTGGTGGTACATCCAGTACTTCACGTGTCATGTTATAACGTTCTAGTTTCCAGTACTCAGATAGTCATGTCAGTTCAATATTTAGATACTTATGTCAGTTTTATACTCAACTACTCATGACAGTCCAATACTTAGATATACATTCATCCCAGCTCAGTACTCAAATTACTCAAATATTCGTGCCAGTTCAATATTCATATATCCATATTAGTTCAGTATTCACGTATCCATGACAGACCAATATTCGATCAATAAAATAGTCATTCAGTTCAATATCTCAACAATTCAGTAATCATGTATGCATTCAGTTTAGTATACAAGTGTTAATGAAAGTTCATATTTCCACTAGACCCGTTTAAGGTCTGGAGCTATCAGAAGTTACTGTTACGAAAATCATTCGAAGACAAATGATCCCAAGGGGGAGATAATATAACACCCCGTAAATTCGGCTTAGGTATGATCGAGTTAAAGGAGTATTAATGTTATAGTTTGAACATGTGAAGTCCTATCGGGATGAGTATGGGTGAGAATAGTATTTCAAAATCAAGATGGAAAGTAAGGTGCGTAAAATTTGAAAAAATCGACTAAGTTTGTAGAAGGTCTGTCTTACAATAAATTATAGTGAAAATGTGTGAGGAATTGGGGAAAACGCAAATAGTGAAAGTTGTAGCCTTTGAAAAAGATTTCCAACGATATATTATGGAGCCTAACAGATCTCTGTGGAAGAAGTTATGACCTAATTACTAAAGACATACCACCAGTTATTTTGGCGGATAGCGAAGCGAGCTCGCTTCGCCAAAGTAGACGCGGATTTTTGTCTTCCCATGAATGCAATGGACTGCGAAGTTAGGAACTTAGCTAGATTAAACGTGCCCCATTCCCCAACTCTTTTAAGCCAATTTTAGGATTCATTTTCCCTATTTCTTTTGGATGAATTTTGGCGTCTTCTCCCAGCCTCTCAAGACCTCCAAACCTTCCCATCTTCAAGGTAAGCAATCTCCATTAACTTGGTGTGAAATTCCATCATTCTTACACTAGTATTGATGAAATCTACTTATAAAGCACACAGATCTTCAAGAAATTCCTTCAAGAACTCAAAGGAGGATTTTGCATAATTTATTCCAAACGGTAATCCTACACCCGTAGACTTACATGTATGAATTTATTATGGGTATATGAGTGTGAATTAAGTATTGGGACTCTTGGTGTGGTGATTAAAAGCCATAAGTTTCCAATATAAATACGTAATTAGTATAGAGATTGGAAGGTGATTATTTGATGGAATTTTATTGGTTGGGTGCAGATAGATTGTCATACATGTGATGTTGGAGGTTATAAATTGGTTAGTCATGATGGTGGGATAAATTGTTGTTGAATGGTGATAGTTGGATGCACTAATTGTATGGTAGTGAGATGTAGAGATTTATGCCTACAAGATTTTTGATAATATGCCTAAATGGTTTAAGTTATGGAATTTGTTACTAATATTGGTTCCATTGGATATTGCTATTGTAGATTGAAGGTTCTTAGTATTGTGGATCATTGTAGTAGCACTAAGGGGAAAAATTGTAGTATGCGAGGCTAACTCTCTATGTTTGGGAATGCTAATAATTCTCCCTACACTATGTTTCTTTTACGATGTATCAACTGCCTCATAAATATAGTTAAGCCTTGTTCCTTGAATAATTGTAGAACTTCTATTCTCTAGCTTCATAACTGGTTCGTGACTTTTATTTTGAACGAATTGTTTCAATATAGACTTGGGTTTGATGTCCCTAAGTGTCAGTATAGAGTACTAAGTATGTCATAAATAGTTGAAGTTTCAATTTCCATAATCAGTTCATGAATATATGTCTCAGTAAGAGGGAGTATTCTAGTATTATATAATTTATTATGATCCAGTATTCCAATGTTATGTAATTCAGTATAATTCCGTATTCTAATATTATGTACTCAGTGTGATACAGTATTCATGTATCACGTAACTCAACATGGTTCAATATTTCAACATCATGTATTTCAGTATGATTCTCATTTCCTGATTTTAAATTCCTTAATGTTGAACACTTGCATTTGAACCTAAGGTCGTCGTTTATATGCTTTATGCATGTTTGGGCATGGGGCCGTAGTTTATGCTTTATACATGTTTGGACCTGAGGCCGTAGTTTATGCTTTATGCATTTTTGGGCCTAAGGCCGTAGTTTATGCTTTATGCATTTTGGGGCTGAGGCAGTAGTTATGTATACGTAAACTTGGGCTGATGCCATAACATGTGCACATATATATTGGATCCGAGGCCGTATCTTATTCAGATAAATAGGTTGTTTATCATTCAAAAGAGGGAGTATTCATAACCTTACTTACTTTATTCAGTTAAGTTATCGATTATCTATTCAGTTATCAGTTATTAGTTATTAGTTATCTTTTCGGTTATTAGTTCAGTTACTAGTTCTCACATCAGTTTCAGTTTTCAATAGTTAACATTTCAGTTATCAATTATCAATTCTCAGTTACCACCTTAGTTTCAATTTCAGCATTTATAATTCTTTCTTTGAGTTGCTTTGTATACTAGTACAATTCAAATGTATTGACGTCCCTTTTGCCCGGGGCCTACATCTCATAATGCAGGTATTAATATTAGGTTAATCATTCAGAGTGCTAAGATTCTCGTACCAGCTGTTCGGTGATCCCCAGTTCTTTCAGGGCATTATCGTTGCTTTTACGGTCATCAATATTTTCGGACAACCAATGTTTTCAGTATTTTATTAGAGGCTTCATAGACTAGTAACAACTAGAGAGAGTCGCAGGTATTTCATATTACGTTGTGTTGGCTAAAAATATGTTTCAGAATTGTATTGGTTTGTTACGCACTTTGATTTATACCATCCAGACTTTTAGTATATCAGCATGTATTAGTTTATCTTCTGCATTTAGTATGTTATGATATCACATGTTGATTCAGCCAACAGTTGGTTCGCTCGGTCACATATAGTTAGGTACCGAGTGTTGTGTTACGTATAGGCTTATGTTCGAGGTGTGACATGAAGTTATTTATAAAATGGATACAAATTAAAAGTTTTTAAAATAATGAATATAGATTAAAGCTAGTGCATATTTTTATGCTGGATAGGCTAGCCCATATTGACTGGTTTACCCATTACTAATGAAAAACCCGCCAGTTCCCAGTTCCCCACGCCCGTAAATAAAATATTTATCCCAATTGCTTTCATTGAAAATTTCGTCAAATTTCACAGTCCCGCAGTGAAATCTGACAGTCCTTTCAAGTTTCAGTTACCAAATAATTGCAGCCTCTGAACTGAATTGAAGTTTCAATCTTTCAGTTCTATCAGTTACAAAGTAGAAAAAGATAGTAGTTAACTGCATTTTTGTGACTGCTGGCTATGAAAGTCCGTCCAGCGAAGCCTCACTTTTTCAAGCCTATTCTGCCTGGCTTCAAGCGCGCTCTGGTGAGTCAAAATTAAATGTTTTTAGTGATTATTTCATCTTTGCTTATATATTTTTATCTGATACAAATATTGAATTTTAGAGGAAGAAGAAACAATCTAAAGCTAAGCTAAGGAGAGAAGAAAATAATGCAATAAGATAAAAGGGTTTTTCATTCATGCCTTGAAAATGAGCTGATTCTCAGTACATATAGCCCCAAACATGAGTAAAGACCTAAGGACTAAAAAGAAATAAAAGAAACTTACAAGGGGTAATTAAATAATAAACTAAATTAGCTAAATGGACTCAAATGCAAATAGTAAGACTTATTATCTACTCAACCAACTCCTCTCACTAGCTTCATAGCACAACCCTGCAAGCCCATTGTGCAAGCTCCACCAATAACTCCAACCCCTTCCATTTTAAATCGTATCAGTTCTCCCCCGTTAAGAGCTTCCTTGTCCTCAAGGAAGGGAAGATAGAAACATGTACCCTAATAGCATTTCCACAGTAGATCATCCAGCAGCGTTCTTCCAGAATTCAATACATATGTATTAAGGCACAAAACAATCTCAGTATATCAACCACCATGTAGGAGAAGGACAGGAAAACAAAATCATCCCATCGCACAAGCTCAATGCTTGTCGTTTGAACTGGTAACTGTTCAACATTGAACAGAATATGGGGATGAGATTTCCTATCTGCAGTCTCTTTGTTGTACCAAAAAATTACTTTCTTTGGAACTAACATAACAACTGGAGCAAGTGCAACAACTAAGGCTACTACCTCCAAGCCTAGTTCTGAGAGTTTAAGAGTTGGTGATTGTGACTTTCTTGTGGAATCCTTTCTACGTGATGCTTCAGGCCTTAAACCACAACTACACAACTTAGATTTCTCATTGAATATGTCCATCACTGTAATACTCACTTGAGACGTTGTAGAAACAATTAAGAAACATTGCTAAAAGCATCAATACCACATGAGGCACATTGTACTCCCAATATATTATGTGTACATCAAGAGCTTCAAATGTATCCTGTAGGTCATAACATGGTGTAAATCTTCTTGAGAACCAGTGCATCTTTTAAACACAATGAGGAGGTCATGGCATCTAAAGAGCCAGCTGAGAGAAATTATCAAGTACTGCATAGAACAAGGTGAGCTACTGAAGAAACTCACAGTAAGACTACTCAATAATTTCTTTAGGATCGTCTGCTTCATATTTCCCCAAATAGACATCTTCATCTTAGGGAACATCAAGAAGGCCTTTGGAAATTTGCTTCTCCAGCTAGGGTATGACCAATTGGATAAACATCATTGTATTTCACTAAAACAACTGAGTTTCCAGCATTGCAAAAAACATCGAGACAATGGTACGCACTACTTTCTTTCCCAATGCCATAACCCAAAAATCTTGAGCCAATAATTTTAGGATCTAAGAGAACCCCCAATGGGCTTTGTCACACCTCCTTTTTCCGCTGACCCGTGAGGGCGCGATGGAGTCGAAGGATCACATCAGTAAGAGGGGACAATGGACTATTCAGATTGTAAGAGTCTCCTTTACTGCAACTTGTGTCGGCAATGCTAGATGTGTACCTTCTGTACTTTTTCTTACAATTTTCCTTCCATGACCTTTTGTAGATGCAGCACTTGCGAGCAAAATAATACAAAACAAGACTATGTTTTGCACCGCCGTCAAATTCATCTATGTAATAGCTCCCCTGATAGCAACTCTGGACCCCAATGCCATGATTATGCCAATTACACCTTCCCATCAAGCCACCCCTGTCCTCAATGATGATATGTGAAAATGAAGAAATAACCACACATGGATCGAATAGGATCTTAGAGTAGTCCCCAATCATAAAGTTCTTTCCTAACACAAGAAGAAGAATTTTAATGGTACCAGTTAGCAACTCTCCTCCTGAAAGCAGTTGCTTCAATTGTTGATCAACGGGACAATATCGAATAACGCGTGCACCACTACCCTTCCACAACATCTCAATATCAATTGAGAGAAAAGGTAATTGGCAGGCCAATTCCAACAACCAGACAAGTAAACTCCACTTTCTAATCTTAGAATCGCCAACTACCATAGAATTCCCAAATTCTTCTTTTGACAATATAAAATTGCTAAAAAGATCCCATAGTACCATATACCAGTCACTAGTAAACAATGAAGCACCCAGGAAGCCTGCTTGTTCATAAGCAAAAGAACTAAAAAAATTCCACCAAATGATAGAATATATATCAACATGCTTATACTTTACTAGCTCTTCTAACACCTCAAGATAGCAATTATGCACATAAAAATTCCCCGTAATCATCAAAGCCATATCAGGATGTCCAGTCCCTATATCATTTATTCCAAAAGGGACATCGAATTATACAGGATACCTAGGTATGCCAGAACAAATAGGTGATTCATCACTAAAAATAGTTGGGTCTAGGACCAGATGATTCACAATTGAACCTGGAAGCTCCCTAATTGCCTCAAGTATCAAAGAAGAAACCACATTATCCTCCTCTGAATTTTTCTCATAACTGCTCTTAATAGAAAAACTATAAAGAACAACTGCTTCAAGTTTCTTGTGGTTCATTCTCAATTCAAAAAATATTTCAAGGTGTTGTTCATTAGCAATAACTATGCATGAGTTAATATGATAAAACTCATAGCAGCCTAATTGCCTTAGCTGCTCGTGCGACATGAGATCAATGAACAAAATCTCATCTGGCCACTTCAATAACTCAGAACTAAAGTATTTTGCCACCTTCTGCATAGTTATTTCACAAGCTTTCTCCACAGTGTGCTTGCCTATTAGTAATCTTGACAAGAGATACTCCAGATGGTTTTCAATTTCCTCTATAATGGAAGAAATTGAAATCATGAGCTCATGAGAATACTGATCAACATTAGTGGCCTTCTCTAAGTTGGTTTTTACAAATGCAACATCCACTTCAGATATTAAACGGATATCGAAAGAATAATAGAAATCAGTGGAACTATTTCCCCCTCTACATGCATCATATTCTCTCCATGGTTCGTCAATTTTTTCTGCATTTTCATGAAGGCTAGTAAGAGTAAACTGGTCACTTGGCTTCAACATGGAAGGTATATTTTTACCAAAACCAGTCAGCTCTACATTTGAAAGAGCTACTACTCTCTTATTAATTACTTGATACTCGTCAGAAGGAAGCATAGTACTCTCGAAAAAATATTTGGTTGAACTAGAAACACTTGAAGCCTCGCCTACAGTTGGCGTTTCTAGTACTCCTCCTAGCTCCTTGGTCATGCATCCTTTTGTCTCCCCAATACGCTCACATTTTTCAATCTCACTTTCCGTTGTTACATATATTCCCATACCTTTAGCTTCAAGAATCGAAAGATCTGCTTCTACCACCATTCCTTCTTGCTCCCCAACATTGTTCAAAATTGACTTCTCAAAATTAGAATCAGTATCAAAAGTCTTTCCCACAAAATTCATTGCTCTATTTTCTAGCCGATCAGCAATTGGCATTTCATCAAACACTTGTTGCACATGAGTTTCGAAAACCATTTTGCTATGCACAACAAAGGGTGAAGACTCTGTAGATAACTCAATCTTAGTCTTTTTGACCCTGTTATCCCCTAGACCATCAGCATCAAGCACCAATTCCATTTGCGTGGGACTATTATCTTTGTTGCATATGGAAGTGATGTCAAAATTACGAGTTTCAGAAATTCAAACCTTGTGAAAAAGGTTAGGATTAGTAGCGACTCCTGAGGCAAGAAAAGATATGGTTTGATGGTGCTGCAATTCCACGACATATGAGGACGTCGATTCTAGGTTCTTCGCTGGATGATCCAGTCCATAGTCAGCTTCGACCATTCCTGTCTGCTCCGGAAAGAACTTGGATATGGCAGAAATTGCACAATTATCGGTACTATTATCTATAATAGTTGGAATCCTCTCAACCAACGGAAATTCAACAGACTGGTAACCCATAGCGTAGCCTCTGTCTGGAACCACTCCAGCAGTCCAACCATGAAAAACCTCCGGTGAGTGATATAGATAATGAGAGGACTGAAAATCAATGGGTTATGAAGAATGATGTGGACTAAAATTAGAAGAGTATAGATGGTTTTGATTGGATTGCTGCTGGTGCTCACCATTATAATATCCCATATTGCTATAACAATAAGGGTTACTATAAACATAAGGATTATGACCTCCATATGTTGTATTGCTGAAATCCTGTGGAAGGAAGGCGGGCAAAACAACTTGTAAAGAGTGACTGAAAGTGGCTTTAGGGACATAAAGAGTATTTTGGAATGCCATTGGTGACTACCCACAGAGCGAGGATGATTGCTCTGATACCACTGATACAAATATTGAATTTTAGAGGAAGAAGAAACAATCTAAAGCTAAGCTAAGGAGAGAAGAAAATAATGCAATAAGATAAAAGGGTTTTTCATTCATGCCTTGAAAATGAGCTGATTCTCAGTACATATAGCCCCAAACATGAGTAAAGACCTAAGGACTAAAAAGAAATAAAAGAAACTTACAAGGGGTAATTAAATAATAAACTAAATTAGCTAAATGGACTCAAATGCAAATAGTAAGACTTATTATCTACTCAACCAACTCCTCTCACTAGCTTCATAGCACAACCCTGCAAGCCCATTGTGCAAGCTTTTTAGTGATTATTTCATCTTTGCTTATATATTTTTATACTAACTATATGATATGGAGGTAAAAAATTGGTCCCAGAAAAGAAAAACATAGTCCATATGAACATGCAAAAAGGTTAAATTTGCTCATGAATTATGCAAAAATGTCTACATATACCCTCCGTTGATTGTTGGGGTCAATCATGCCTTTGGTGTTAGTTTGTTACAAAACTGGGCTATTTTTAGCGTCAATGGCTAACTGTACTGATTAGCATGGTTTGCTGTCACATGTCCAAATGTTAATAACAGGAAAAGGGTCAAATTTTGCCTGAGAACTGTATGAAATGGCCTAGATATGACATTCGTGGCTTACAAATTAACTATCCCTTTTTATCCTCTCCGCCTTTGAACATCCCCACCTATTTTAATCTTTTTAACGGACGAACAACAACAAATTGGAGATATTGAAATAGTGAAACAATATTCCACTGCAACAGATAATTAAACCAATCTCGGGCGAAAAATATACCGGCTACGGGATCAGGAATCTGGGCGGTGGGCGAAAATTACCAAATAATTGGGGTTTGATAGTTGAGAGGGTTCTATCGGAGTAGCTAGGGGGGAGAGGAGATGAGACAAGACAAGGGTGGTCATTGAAAAATGAAAATTCAGGCAACTGTAAAAGTTACTGGTAGCAGTGTTGTCAAAGGCGCACTTAAGCCTTGATACCAGGTGCAAACATGTTAAGTGCTTTGCCTCGCCTAGCGGGCAGCCGGGCACTTGTCGTCATCAAGGCGGTAAGAAGACATACTTTCTTTGCCCAATGAGGTGACATTAAACAATTGATATTTCACTTTATCATTAATATTTTTCAACTTCTTTGCGTATATATTTGTTATTCATGTTGTAAACGTGTAATTATTTTTCTTGGACTACACAGACATATTTGTATTTTTTTCTCCATTTACACCTTTTAATTAAAACCCACACTTTATTTCGCTTTGCGCTTAAAGACCCAACGAACCTTAGAGCTTGCTTGCATTGGTAGTGGTGGTTCTCAGCTGTAATGGATCTGAAAATTCACTGGGCTGGGTCTGAATATTTTCAATCGGAAAGATACTTGATAGAAGAGCTCCTAAAAGTAGCACATCACAAGGTCCACCGCAAGGGTGGTGTCAGTGGACGATCTTTTTAGCAAACTAACCATATCATGCAATCAATCTATTACCCTCTCATTCTCTTGTTCATCAATTTCGTGCGAAGGGTATGATGAAGAAGTCTTTATACCTTCTTCCTCAATTCCATGAAATAGAGCAGCTCTCTTGCCACGTTTCCTTCGAGAATTCATATATACCGGCATGATTGACCGAAACTATTAAAGGAGGCAATATCTAGACCATTTCGCTTAGTTCAGGGCAAGTTTGACCCTTCTCTCGTTATTAAATTTTGGACACGTAGCTGTAAACTGAGCTAATCAGTTTCATTAGTCAATAAGGGCAAATATTACCCATTTTTGTTACGGCAAGGGCATATAATTGACCCCAACTATTACCAAAGGCAGACATAGACCATTTCTCATAGTTCAGGGATGAATTTGACCCTTTGCCCTTTTTAATTGTTTATCTGGGTAGAAAAATATTACTGTTTCACTTACTAAACAAAACAGCTTGATGGTACAACTCTAAGTTTATGTGGTACTGCAGAAAATTCCTAAAGGTTTTCTGAAGTATCTAAAGGGACATGGGCATGAACATGCAGTACTGAGAAGGGGTAGTAAGAAGTGGCTGGTGAAGCTGAATGGCCAGCGACTGGAAGAGGGTTGGGAAAAGTTTGCAGAAGAGCATGATTTACAGTTAGGAGATTTATTGATTTTCAGACATGAAGGAGAGATGGAGTTTGAGGTTACCATCTTTGATTCAAGTCACTGTGACCGAGAGTATGCGGAGTATCTGCAAGGTGAAGAAGAAGCACATACTGTTAAATATCCTTCCAAGAAATTTGAAATCAAAGGTGATATCTTTAGAACCCATTAGCTTAAACTTGATGAATTTGCAACTTAATTCCCTTAACATTCAATTTGTTTAGATTAAAGATTAGCTCAAAGACGGGGTGGATGTTTGTATCTTATTCATGTTTTGATCATAATTATTTTGTCATATTTAATTTATTGATATGGATTTGTCTACCATTGACGATGCAAGACTTTTCCCCATGCAGAAGCTGCTCCTCAAAACCCTATTGGTCAATCTCATGTTGTATGCACAGTTAGATCCTATTGTTTTTCAAAAGGTTACTTTGTAAGTCTCAAAATTCATTTCGCCCTAACCCTTCAAGAATCTTTGGGCTAAAGGAGACTTGTGCACCATTTTATTTTTCTCCCCCTTGGTTTATTGGCGTTATTTACTGCAAAAATATGAAGCATATATGATATGTTTGATGGCATTTGCAAATTGTTATAAACTATTTCAGTGCCTTCCTGGAAAATTTACAAAGGCAAATGGCTTCAAAAACAAGAAATGTGGTTTGATTATTAGAGATGAAAGACAAAGGTCATGGAATTTAAAGCTATATACCTCCTATTCTCAAGTCTATATTGGAGGTAAATGGGGTGAATTTTGTGATGCAAATGGCATAATGGTTGGAGATCATATAATGTTTAAGGTTGTTGCTAATGGAGAAAGACCAATATGGAAATTCCGTCGTAAGTTTTCTCATTTAAGCTATCTCTTAATTTTCAACAATCTTTTTACTTTGTTATATATACCATAACACTGTATTACATCTTCAATCAAATTATTTAGCACCCGTTTGGCCATAAATTTTGGGTATATTTTTTCAATTTCTTTTTTTGAAAACATGTTCAGTTTTTGAAAAAAAATTGAAATATTTTCTCAAGTTAAACCAGTGTTTGGGTGAAAAAATTTCTTCCACTCACAAAACTTCATCTTTTTTTCAAATAAAATGCATGTCCAAACACAACTTCAACTTCCAAAAATTATTTTCAGCACAACTTCAAAAACTTTTTTTTTTAAGTTTCAACCAAATTTATGTCCAAACGCTATCTTAGTGTTTGATTGTCCAAACTCCAAACTGTAAAACATGATTCTCATATCAACTACACTTCTAAAAATTTACCCAACCAAACAGTTGGAAATTTGACTTCAAATGGTAAAGATCTTTAGAGTCGCATTAGAGATGCAGTGTAGTCCTCAACCTTTCCTGAGATATATTGATGACATGGGTATATACTAAAGCAGCCGTTTATGATCTTCTAAAGGAAATCAGAACTTTAAACAGTAGCACTACACTGTAATTACTGAAACAAACATCAATAGCATCACGAAATTAATCAACTGATGCTTATTATAGTACAATCAGTTTATACTAGATGAATTTGCAAGTTATTTCTCTTAACCTTATAATAAGTTTCAACTTTTGTTAGATAAACAATTAGCCAAAAGCTGAGGTGCATTTTTAGATGCTATTCATACTTTAACTATAATCTTTTCGTCACATTTAATTTCTAGTCATGTATTGGGTTTGGTAGGAGAAATCAGACAGTGACTCCACGTGTTGGGATGAAAATTGGGCTTTTCTATCCTTGGATGGCCAGGCAGACATTTTGACCACGACCTGCCTGCATATCCTCACTTATAGTATAGGAATAGATAATTAACTATTCATATGTTCGTATTGGAAGTATCCGTTCCACAAAATATTTCTATTTTTTACATAGCTTTATGTGTAATTAGCAAATGTAATAGAAAAACCAAAGTCCAACCTCATGCCATCACACAAGGCTTTTCTCAAATATATCTTAAATGTAGTATTTTACTAAGGTATCTACAAAAGATTTTCCACTTTCTTGAGAGTAACAGTTACTGAGAAATGTTTTTGAGTTTCACAGAAGCCCTTTTGACCTATTTACAGTGGCTCTTCAAAGAGTTCTTTCTCAAGTTTTATGTTTGGCTTATTCAAGCACTTCATTCAGTAGCGCATACTATGAGATAGGGTTTCCTAACAAAAAAGCTATATGTTTCTGTGAGTCGAGTTAGCCCTTCTAAAATAACTTCCATCTCTCCTTTTCCTCTCAATTTATTTTCTTTCTTTATTGTGACTAAAGAAATTCTTTTCTACTTGGTTTTAGATTCATATTATGTTGCAATTCTAACATTGTTGATTGTCTGTGTCGATTTAAAAACTAGATCTGAGAAAAAATGCATCACACCAGCCCGAGGGAAAGAAGACTAATTTGGATATTGAAAGAGTTTCCACTCCAGGTCCGGATTTCACGAGCAAATCCTTCTTGTTGTATCTAATACAGTATGTTTTTTGCATTTCATTTCTAATACCTAGGCTAATAGTAATGGTAACTAGAGTGAACTCCTACCAGATGTGTGATAGTAGAACATAGCTAGTAAGGTCTTGTTTGAGCTTTCCCATAGATCTGATACACTACAGGTATTACGTGATGAAAAATGTTGTGCTAAGATATGATTCACAATAACTAATTGAGAATTTGAGATAACTTACATGATTCTTTTTCTTTTCAGGAAGGATGTATTACACAATGAATGCTGTATATATAGTTGATTAAACGAATTGAGAGAATATTAGACTTTTTCACACATAATAAACATTTGAATATGAATAAAACCATGATCAGATAGTGCAAGAGGGAATATGGGAAAAGTAGATTCATCGTCTTCATAGCTGAAAAGTAGTTTTACTATGCAAGAAATCTGCATACAGTAGGATAGATCTATAGCCTCCAAGACAGATTCTATCATGTTGATCTATTGATATGTTCTTTTGTTTGTATATCGTAAGTATTCTTTCCATATATATTTCTTACGACTTTTTGTGTAATTAACAAATGTAACAGAAAAACCAAAGTCCAACATCATATCATCATGCAAGGCTGTTCCCAATGTAGAAGCTGCTAAGGACTTGCATCTTGGTCATCCTCATTTCATTTGTACCATGAAACCCTATTACCTTTCAAAGCACTTTCTGGTAAGAACTCATCTCGTTATGAGAAAATTCAGAAAAAATACGTGAACTGCTTATGTTAAACTGGTTATAAACTGTTCCAGCGTGTTCCTAGCCCATTCGCACGACAACATGGTCTCAGAGACAGGAAATGTACGATAATGATAAGAGATGAGCAAAGGTCATGGACATTTGCGTTATATTCATGTGGCATAGTCACCTACATTGGAGGTAGATGGCACGACTTCTGCATTGCAAATTGCTTAAAGGAAGGAGATCAACTAATGTTTGGGATAGTTGCCAATGGAGAGAAGCCTATATTGAAGTTTCACGGTTAACTTCTCATCTAAGCCCTTCTCTTAAATTTAATCCAGTTCTCCAATTTTTTGTCTAGTTCTTTTTTTGGGGGGGGGATGATGTAAGATAATTTCATTAAATGGCATCAGCTTGATGCGTAGCAAAAATAGACAAAAGAGTGACTGGTCACATACAAAAACTTACTGAATAACTAAGGAGCAAACACAGTTCAATGCTAGTTACAGGAACTTGGTTGAACGAACTAAATAAATTGTTTAGACAAATTGCTTTAGCAGAGTGATTAGGAGTTGAAATTTCATCTGTGATTCCTCTCGTTCCAGATGCATGAAAAATAGTAGCTACCATTTGCCAAGTTTGTTTTGATGTTAGTAGTATATCTTTTATGTTTTCTCAAATTATTATTACGTCTTTCAGATGACCAATTCCATCAACTGATAATAAAATACAAACTCATCATTGACGTTTTTATTTATTAAAGAGTCTTAAATGTAGTGATTTTATTGAAGTATATTTAGAAGTATCTATCAAAGATTTTCCCCTTTCTTGAGAGTTACAGTTACTGAGAAATGTTTTTGAGTTTCGTAGCACGCCTTTTGAACTATTTACTGCAGCTCTCCAAAAAGTTCGTTCTCAAGTTTTATGTTTGGATTATTCAAGCACTTCACTGAGTAGCGCAAACCATGAAATAAGATTTCCTAACAAAAAGGCTATATTTTTCTGAGAGCCGAATTAGCCCTTCTAAAATAACTTTCATCTCACCTTTTCCCCTCAATTTATTTTCTTTCTTTATTGTGTCTAAAGCAATTCTTTTCTACTTGGTTTAGATTCATATTCTGTTGCAATTTTAAAATTGTGGATTGTTTATGTCGATTTAAAAATAGATCTGAGAGACAATGCATCATTACGGCCCGAAGGAAAGAAGACTAATTCGGATACTGAAAGAGTTTCCCCTCAAGATCTGGATTTCACGAGCAAATCCTTCTTGTTTTATACTTATATATTTTTTTCCCTTTCATTTATAATACATAGGCTAATTGTAATGGTAACTGGAGTTAACTTCTAACAGATATGTGATAGAAGAATAGAGCTAGTAAGGTCTTGTTTGAACTTTCCCATAGATCTGATACACTACAGGTTAAAAACTTACATGACTTTTTTCTTTTCAAAAGGATGTATTACAAAACGAATTCTGTATATAGTTGATTAAACGAATTGAGAAAATATTAGACCTTTTCACAAATAATAAGCATTTGAATTTGAATAAAACCATGATCAAGTAGTGCAAGAGAGAATATGGGGAAAGTAGATTCATCGTTTTCATAGCTGGAAAATTAGTGTTACTATGCAAGAAATCTTCATACAGTAGGAAAGATCTATAGCCTCCAAGACAGATTCTATCATGTTGAGCTATTGATATGTTCTTTTGTTCGTATATCGTAAGTATTATTTCCATATATATTTCTTACATGATTTGAGTATTAATTAACAAATGTAACAGACAAAACAAAGTCCAACACCATATTATCACACAAGGCTGTTCCCAATGTAGAAGCTGCTAAGGACATGCATCTTGTTCAACCTCATTTCATTAGAACCATGAAACCCTATAACCTTGCAAAGCGTTTTCTGGTAAGAACTCATCTAGTTATGAGAAAATTCAGAAAAACATATGAACTGCTTATGTTATACTGGTTATAAACTGTTCCAGCATGTTCCTATCCCATTCGCACGACAACATGGTCTCAGAGACAGGAAATGTACAATAATGGTTAGAGACGAGCAAAGGTCATGGACATTTATGCTATATTCATGTGGCAGATTCACCTACATTGGAGGTGGATGGCGTGAGTTCTGCATTGCTAATTGCTTAAAAGAAGGAGATAGAGTAATGTTTGAGATAGTAGCCAATGGAGAGATGCCTATATTGAAGTTTCACGGTTAATTTCTCATCTATGTCATCTTAAATTTAATCCAGTTCTCCAGTTTTTTTTCCCCTTTTTTTGGTTTTGATGAAGTAAGATAATTTCATTAAATGGCATCAAGAAGATGCGTAGCTAAAATATACAAAAGAGTGACTGCTCACATACAAAAATCAAGATTACAATGAAATGGCATTCTGTTTCTTTATAAGGATCCTGTCTAGTTATTAAAGCTTCTGTTTGTAACTGTTTCTATGCCATAGTTTCTTTGTAGCTTATTTATAAGTTGTATGCTATAATAGATGGACACCTGTTCCATCGTAAATATCTGAATCTGATACTGTTTTATGTGAACTGGATGGATTATCAAGCCATCAGTTATAATCTGATACTGGAAAACTTGACTGCATTGGACGCTAGCCATCCTCAGTCAACCGATAATGCTTTCATGCTATTGCAAATGTGTATGAAATTTACAAAGTACTGCTATTTATGCATCTCTAACGGTCTTTAGACAATCTTCAACACATGAGCCCAATGTCTATTTCTTGTCATGATATCAGTGTCATGCCCATCTCTATTCTTGTTTAATCTGATATTGGGTCCTTATATTTTGTTCGCGCTCTAGTTGCTAGGCATGGGCGTGAGGGAGTGTTAGTAGTCCCACATCGTTTGTGGGATAAGCAATGAGACTCTTTATATGATATTGGGCAATCCTCACCTCATGAGCTAGAGTTAGGCCCAGAGTCCATGTCAGTGTCATGCCCATCTCTATTCTTGTTTAATGTGATATTGGGTCCTCAGATTATGGTGTTCACGCTCTAGTTGGCAGGCATGGGCGTGCGAGAGTTTTAGTAGTCCACTTTGTTTCTGGGGTAAGCAATGGAACTCTTTATATGATCTTGGGAAATTCTCATCTCATGAGGTAGAGTTAGGCCCGTAATCTTAATTAAACTCCAATCAATGCCAAAATATCAATTATAGGGGTTAATTATACCTGTTGGACTCTTCTCTTAAAAATTAAGGCTCCTTCAAAGTCAAAGTTAAAAGTCAACTCTCGGTCAACGAGATCATATCCCCGGACCCAATACTTTACAGAAATATACAGTTTGATTTCTAAATTGGAGACCAAATAGTGGTTCAATTCTTCAAATTTCAAACTTAGGGGTTTAGGGCTCCCTACCATAATTTCCCACATCTAACGCATGTTTTCAACGTAAAAATCCATATAGAATCATTTATTTTACTCAGATAGATGCTTATGATCATTACCTTAGTCCAAATCATGAATTTCTTGCTTAAAAGACCCACATTGGAGGGGACTTTAATGGCCATATTGGGGCAGATGCTAGTGGTTATGGTGAGGTGCATGGGGGCTTTGGCCTTGGGGTTAGGAACGGAGGAGGCTCTGCGCTGTTGGAGTTCGCTAGAGCTTCCGAGCTTCTGATTGCTAACTCGACATTCCAGAAGAGGGAGGAGCATTTGGTCACCTTCAAAAGTTCGACGGCGAGGACTCAAATCGATTACCTTCTTCTTAGAAGGAGCGATAGAGGTCCGTGCAGGGACTGCAAGGTTATTCCGGGAGAATCCCTTTCAACCCTTCATAGACTCCTAGTGATGGATGTAGGAATCTGGGTGAAGAAGAAGCAGAGGGGTGCTCGGGGCCAACCGCGAATTAGATGGGGTGCTCTGATTAAAGAGAAAGCCCAGGAGCTGGAGAGGAGGTTAGTTGATCGTGGAGCTTGGAGAAGTTCTGTTGTAGCAGGCGCAATGTGGTCAGAGACGGCGAATCTGGTTAGGGAGGCAGCGCGGGATGTGCTTGGGGTAACCAAAGACTATCTAGGCAGACATCAGGGCGACTGGTGGTGGAACAATGTAGTGCGAGGAAAAGTAGAGGTGAAGAAAGAACCTTTTGCAAAGTTGGCAGGGAGCACAAACGAGGAAGAAAGGCGGGTGAACAGATAGAGCTATAAGGTGGCAAGGAAGGAAGCGAAACTGGCAGTCACGGAAGCTAAAAGCGCTGCTTTTGGTCGCATGTACGAGGAATTGGGGGAGAAAGGCGGGGACAAGAAGTTATTCCGGTTAGCCAAAGTAAGGGAAAGGAAGGCGCGAGACCTGGACCAGGTTAGGTGCATCAAGGATGAAGATGGTAGAGTCCTGGTGGGGGAGTCTCAAGTCAAACAGAGATGGCAGGCGTACTTCCGAGACCTTCTCAACGAGGAGGGGGACCAAACCATAGAACTAATGCCTCCGCTACATTGCTGCAGACTCTCAAACAATATAAGTTAGCAAAACTAACACCTATTGAAGCTGGTTGCTGCAGACCACCCTCTGAGTAAGTTACCCTTTTTTTCCTTTTCTTTCTTTTGCGAGCTATTTTGTTTTAGACTAGTTTAAATATACTTGCGAGGTTGTTCGATGCGATCTTCAGGACCAAAAGGATGCCGGAGGAGTGGAGGTGGAGTACAGTGGTGCCCTTGTATAAGAACAAAGGGGATATCCGGTGTTGCGACAACTATAGGGGCATCAAATTAATAAGCCACACCATGAAGGTCTGGGAGCGGGTGATCGAGGCCAGGGTGAGGGAGTCGACATCTATTTCCGTGAACCAGTTCGGTTTCATGCCGGGTTGGTTCACTACAGAAGCTATCCACATTGCCAGGAGATTGGTGGAGCAGTTCAAGGATATGAAGAAGGACCTGCACATGGTGTTTATCGACTTGGAGAAGGCGTATGACAAGGTCCCTAGGGAGGTACTATGGAGGTGCCTGGAGGCTAAGAGCGTGCCGGAAGCCTACATCAGAGTAATCAAGGACATGTACGATGGAGCTAAGTCCAGGGTTAGGACAGTGGGTGGCGACTCAGACCATTTCCCGGTGGTTATGGGGCTCCATCAAGGATCTGCGCTTAGCCCCCTCTTGTTTGCCTTGGTGATGGATGCTTTGACGCGGCATATTCAAGGGGATGTTCCTTGGTGTATGCTATTTGCTGATGACATAGTCCTGGTAGACGAGACGAGGGTCGGTGTTAACGAGAGGCTAGAGGAATGGAGACAGACTCTCGAGTCTAAAGGGTTTAAACTAAGCAGGTCTAAGACAGAATATTTGGAGTGCAAGTTTAGCGCTGAGTCGAGCGAAGTGGGAGGGAGCGTGATGATTGGATCTCGGGCCATAGCCAAGAAGGATAGTTTCAGATACCTTGGATCGGTGATCCAGGGGGACGGAGAGATAGACGGGGATGTCACTCACCGTATAGCGACGGGGTGGTCGAAGTGGAGCCTTGCATTAGGAGTCTTGTGTGATAAGAAAGTGCCACAAAAACTCAAGGGAAGTTTTATAGAGTTGTGGTTAGACCTGCCATGCTGTATGGGACGGAGTGTTGGCTGGTGAAGAAATCTCACGTTCAGAGGATGATGGTGGCAGAGATGAGGATGCTTAGGTGGATGTACGGGCTCACCAGGTTAGATAAGATTAGGAACGAAGTTATTCGGGAGAAGGTGGGGGTGGCCCTAGTGGATGAGAAGATGCGAGAGGCGAGACTTCGGTGGTTCGGGCATGTGCGGAGGAGAAGCCCCGACGCCCCGGTGAGGAGTTGTGAGCGGCTAGCGGTGGTCGGTGTGAGGCGAGGCAGAGGGAGGCCTAAGAGATACCGGGGAGAGGTAATTAGACGGGACATGGCCGGGATGCGGATTTCCGAGGACATGACCCTTGATAGGAAAGTCTGGAGGTCTAGTATCAGGGTTGTAGGATAGGGGTTTCTAGATTTTTCATACTCCTTTCCCGGGGTGTGAGGCGTGGTAGGGCCGCCCATAGATGATTAGTTTGTGTTCTCTTTTGGTAGTCATTTATGGTAGTTACTGTTTTGATATCATTGCATGCCTGTTTCTTTATGGTACATATGCATCTTATGTTTAGATAATTTTTATGAGGTGTATGCTGGAGTAACTAATGCGGTTTTTGTTTTTGATAGTGGTTCAATTCTTCAAATTTCAAACTTAGGGGTTTAGGGCTCCCTACCATAATTTCCCACATCTAACGCATGTTTTCAACGTAAAAATCCATATAGAATCATTTATTTTACTCAGATAGATGCTTATGATCATTACCTTAGTCCAAATCATGAATTTCTTGCTTAAAAGACCCAAATGCTGTAATTTCTTTACCCAAAATCACAATACATTGATCTGAAAATCGAGTTTCGGGTGTTTTACACTAAGGACACCATCTTGATCGTAAAAGGGCCTTCACAATTGCAAACCAAGCTTGGGCCAGCGATCGCTAGCCCCAGTCTACTATCGCAGATTGTGGCCAGGTCGTCTTCGCTGTTGTCGCGAAAGTCTCTTCGCGACTGCAAGCCTCCCTGCTACAGTAGTCTTGGCAATCATGGTCCTCTTCCCGTGATCACGGGTTGCACCAGACTTTGCACCAGGTGTGTTTTAACTTCCTAATCTGATCTGGAACTTCCACGAACTCCTCGAGACTCAACCCAAACCGTACCAACAAGTCATAAGCAGTCATACCTATAAACACTTCCAGAACATAAATTTCGAATAAAAACAAGCAAAAGTATGAGTCGGGTTGCTACGCAAGGCTTTCCCTAATGTATGATATGCTTGGTCACGCTCATTCCATTTGTACCATAAAACTGTGTAACCTTTCAAAGCGTCTTGTGGTAAGTTATTAAAACTGAATACTACTTCCATTGCTATACTCAAAATGAAAAAAAAAATGGAGAAAAGAAATAGATGAACTCATTTCATTATGAGAAACTTCAAATATGTGTAGCATACATAGGAACTGTTTATGAAACTTGTTAACCGTGTTCCAAATGCATTTGCACGGCTAAATGGTCTAGAAACAGGAGTTGTAAGATAACTATAATAGGCGAACAAAGGTCATGGACATTTAGTCCATATTTCTGTGGCAGACTCACCTACATTGGAGGCGGATTGTGTAACTTCTTCGTTGTGAGTCACTTAAAGGAAGGAGATGGCATAATGTTTGAAATAGCACTTCACTGGAGTAGTATACTGTGAGATACGTTATCCCTTTTTAAGAAAAAAACTATGTTTCTGAGAGTTGAATTAGCCCTTCTGAGACACTATTCATATCTCCTTTTCTCCTTAATTTCTTTTACTTTCTGTATTGTGACTATACCGCTTCTTTTCTACTTTATTGGTTTTCGTTTCATCTTCTCTTTCGATCCCAACGTTTTTGATTATTTCTGTCGATTTAATAACTAGATCTGAGAGGAGAAGCGTCACTCCAGCCCGAAGGAAAGAAGACTAATTTGGATACTGAAAGAGTTTCCACTCAAGGTCTGGACTTCAAGAAATCCTTTGTATCTAATACATTTTTTTTTCTTTTCATTTCTGATACCAAGGCTAAATGTCTATGTAAATAGAGTTAACTTTTAACCAAATATGTGATAGTAGAACGAAGCTAATAAGGTCTTGTCTGAGGTTCCCCTTAGATCTGATACACTACAAGGCTTGGGTGACGAAAAAAGTCGTGCTAAGATCTGTTTTTAAGCTGATTCACAATAACTAACTGAGAGAAATCTACATGGGCTTTTTTCTTTTCATGCAGGATGTATTGACTATAGAATGAATTCTGTGTATAGTTGATTAACCATTTGAAATTTAGCAAAACCATGATCACATAATGCAAAGAACCTGCGGATGAATGACACTGTTGTGTCATTTAAAAACTATATTTGAGGGGAAATGCATCTCTCCAACTGCACGCTAAAAGAGTTTTCTCCGAAGGTCTGAACTTCAAGGGCAAATACTTGTTGCTGTATCTTTGTTTTTATCTGTTCATTTCTCTGATTTTAATGATTCTTCTTTATTTTCTTTTGTTGTCTTTTGTTTTTTGAATATCAGGTCTTAGGATTAGTTAAGACCTTCACATCTCCTAATGCTAACTCTCATATTTAACTGCTGTTCCGTTTTCGATAGTGTAATTTGTCATATTTAATTTCTTGAAAACCATCAACTACCTTGAAGAACAAAAGGTGGGCTGGATATGTAGTTTGTCAAACAACTACGGATCGATTCCTAGTAACTTGGGACCGACTATATGAATTTTGACTGTCTATGCCACATAGTTTAAATCATTCAAGAAACTTAATTTACTGTCAATGTAACAGAGACACCAAGCCCCAGCATCAAGTCGTCAAACAAGGTTTCTACCGATGCAAAAGCTGCTGCTCACGAGTCTTTAGGTCATTCTAATTTTGAATGCACTATTAGACCATATTGCCTTACATATGGTTTCTTGGTAAGTCTCAAAACTCATTAATTTCGCGCAAACTCTTCAAAAAACTTCAGGCTAAAGGAAGCATATTGTGCACCATTTTTTCGTATTTTTATCTTTGTTAAGTGATATATGAAGAAGAACACGAACTGTTTAGTGATGTGTGTAATTGTTATTCCCCATGTCAGTACGTTCCTAAACATTTCGCATCCGCAAATGGTTTCAAGGCCAACAAGAAGTGCAGTCTGATCGTAAGTGATGAAAGGCAAAAAACGTGGACTCTAAGGCTAAGCATTTGCAAAACTCAAGTCTATATTGGAGATGGATTACGTAAATTCATTGCTGATAATTGCTTAAAGGAGGGAGATCGTATTATGTTTGAGGTTGTTACTAGTGGAGAGACACCAATATGGAAATTTCAGGTTGTTACTAGTGGAAATTAGACTCCAACAAGGAAGTATCAAGGCAAGTTTTCTCATCTAGTATGAAATTCGTTTTTCTTTTTAAATACTTCGTTGATAAATGCTAAACTAGC
The DNA here is from genome assembly GCA_032618575.1 of Nicotiana noctiflora. Classification (NCBI taxonomy): domain Eukaryota; kingdom Viridiplantae; phylum Streptophyta; class Magnoliopsida; order Solanales; family Solanaceae; genus Nicotiana; species Nicotiana noctiflora. Next base: position 21,419 of record JASVEL010013237.1, on the reverse strand, counting down.
ATAAACGGCCAATGCTAGGATGTTTTATGCATTAATTCATTACAAAGATTGTGTGATGGTCAATTGAAGTAGTAGACTGACAGTGTTAAACTTCAGAAACATATATAAAACGAAAAGTGTGTCAAGCGTTCTTTCTGCACTCACTTTTCATGTGAATATATATCGCCGTGTTTCTTTCACACTCCAAAACTAGTAATCCCTGTAGCAGCAAAACTTAGTGTTTTTACCTCTGCTGGTGAGAGGTAATAATTACGGGCTTATTTCTTTCACACGTTGCAATTATAACCGGGGGATGGATAAAGTTCGTGAAAGCAAGTGATGTCCAAGTAGGAGACACTTTTAAGTTTGAACAACGGCAAAATACCTATGGCCTATGTCCATTGTGTGTATTTCTTTAGTTCCCTTTGTTTCATGACCATTCTGTGTTAGCATATGTTGCTTCTCTTCTTTGTCCCTTAGGCTATTAGAATGTTGGAGATGTCTTGAAACCAAGAATAAATTTTCACTGAGAAATTTGAAAATGAATGTAACTTTATTAGCTACACGAAATTTTGTACATTGTTGGTTAATTTTGAGTTGATCAAATTTTACTTGTCCGTGTTAGCTGACACTGACTGGTGAGAGAAATTGAAGGGAGTTCAGGATGTAATTTTATGTAACTTTTATAAGTATCTGATAAGAAAGTTCATTCAATTTTGAGTGAAAAAGATAGAAGGAACTCCAGATAAATTCTCTCCACCTACCCTTTCTGTTCCCTACATGTTAAAAACTTTTGTTGATATATCCGAGTATTTAGATTGTGAAAAGAATAGATTTGTTTTCCCATGAAACATTATGGGACTTGCAGTCTTTTTCTTATTTATCCCCGCCTAAAGGGACGCAAAATTCTCCTTCAATTTCGTGTCCATGATATTTTGATATTTCTCGGACCCAACATGTGGGAATACACTGGGTAGGATGTTGTAATGCTTTGGTATTTGATAATTATGTGTCAAATTTCCTAACAATTGATTTATGATGATACTTTCCATATAAAAGATCTACCTGCAGCTTAGACCTTTATGATTCTTTAATGGTTTTTGTACAATCAAGTTCCCCGAGATTTCAATTAATAACTGAGGATATGTTTTGCTTTAAAATTTTGTAGGTAAATATTTTTGGAAGAATGTCAAGCATCATAGTAGCCGTTGACATTAATACTGAAGCAGTTGATGATGGGCAAGAAAACGAGCACTGAAGCAAGTGAAAATGTAGTGTTTAAATATAGTTCATATATGTTGCTAATTCTAAGAAACAGTACTATCTTTTGTATGGTGTTCCTACTTAAGTTTTGTAAATATCCTTTCATATATGACTAGCAATTATAGTAAGCTAGCCTTTGGGTTCTTGCCTATTGTAATTAGACCCTTGAAATCACTAATAGTTATATATCATCGGCCTGACTTTTAATTTTCTTTCCATTAGCAACGTGCTTTCTACTGTGATCAACAATATTAACACGGAACATAAATCTCTATGAATGATTAGTACTCCGTTCGTCCCATTTTAATTATCGCTTTAGCTCAAGAAAATTTTTCAAAAATTATTACTACTCCCTTCGGTTCACAATAAATGTTCAATTTACTTTTTCATTTTGGTTCAAAATAAGTGTCCAATTATGTGTTGGAAAAATTGGATGATTATGGAGAATAAACGGTTTAGCTTGAGGCGTGTCAAGGACACTGTCCTTAAGGATATTTCGTCCACACCGTAATGAATAAAATATTAGGCGTATCTCCCAGGATTCAACAAGCTCTTCTAGTGTAACTAGGAGCAGAAACAACAAAGATTTATAAGAAGAAAACCCAGCACAAAGAAATTGGAAGAAATGATTTTTAACCTTTTCCACTTCTTTCTGTTTACGAAGACAGGTCTATATATATAGTCTCAAAACATATATCCAAGATAGAATATCTGTGAGGCTATTTAAAAGAAAAAGGCCATAAGAAACATTCATGCCATAAATGCATACGTTAAAACTTAAGCCATTAAAATTGGTCATTGACTTTTCAATAACTTACCAATATATACTAATAACCATTCAATTATCTAATTTAATTTGTCCAAATTGATTTCAAATTTGACAAATTTTTTGTTACAAATATTTAAAATAATTATTATAATAAAGACTTATCAATATAATTGTAAAGAAATGAATCTAGACACAGTTTTGTAATATTTCTTTTTGAGATATCAAAAGTATTTTTTCATCAATCCCCCACATATCTCAAAAGAATATTTAAAAATAGTAAAATAATAATATTAAAACATTTGCAGGGTTTCAGAAAAGAGCATAATGCGTCGAATCTGGTGTCTCTTGGACTATGAACCAGACCTAGATAAAATAAGATTAAACTTACAGAATAAATGGTGAAGTTCAGAACTTCTATGAACCAAGAATTCTTTTATAAGTTTAATGTCTTATCTATCACATTATACCCGCACATACTTTGTTGTTTATCGCGGTTTTGCGCTAATAGGCCATGCGCGCGCCTGGTTTTCATGAGTGCTCTAGAAATTTCGCCACAAATTTCATAGGAGCGGCCCCACTCCACACTCATATAGGTCCATCCATCAAGTGTATTCTGCAGTGCAATACACCACCTACAAAAGAGCTATGGATTAGCGGATTAAGAGTTTGATAACTTAGCCTCACATTCGTTGCAGTCTTGCACTATATACACACAGACACCATAGGAAGGGATATAATTTAATAGTGCACATTTAATCAACTAATGACTTGTTATTACCCCTATGAACCTACTTCATGAGATCTCCAATCACATAGGTTGGGTTACCATCATAGTTGATATAACTCAAATTGGCAAAAGTCCCATTCCCCTCGATGTTTCGGATATTAATTTCCTTCCCAAAGGTTTAGTCAGAGGATCGGCCAAATTCACTTCTGACTTCACATAATCTATGGAAATAATTCCATCTTTTAGCAGCTGCTTTATCACATTATGTCTCAACCGGATATGTCTACTCTTCCCATTAAAGGATTTATTTTTGGCGATGGCTATTGCAGCTTGGCAATCACAATGCATCGACACAGAAGGTGTCGGTTTTATTCCTAGCGGAATACTCGCCAAAAGGTTCTTTAACCACTCGGCCTCATTGCCAGCTAATTCCAATGCCACAAACTCGGATTCCATGGTAGATCTAGCTATTATAGTTTGTTTAGCTGATTTCTATGCCACAGCACCCCCACCGAGGGTGAACACATAACCACTAGTGGATTTTGTCTCATCTGAATCAGAGATCCAGTTAGCATCACTGTATCCTTCTAGTACAGTGGGAAATCCACTATATTTAATACCATAGTTCATGGTACCTCTCAAATATTTCATTATTCTTACTAATGCATTCCAATGATCATGACTCGGGTTTTGAGTATATCTACTCAATCTACACACAGCATATGCAATATCAAGTCTAGTAAAATTCATCAAATGCATTAGACTACCAATAACTTGAGCATATTTATTTTGATCTACAACATCTCCCTTATTCTTTTTCAATTGACTACTAGCATCATAAGGAGTGCTTACAGGTACCACATCAAAATTATCAATTTTTTTAAGAATTCTTTCAACATAATGTTCTTGAGTCAACATCAAACTATTGCCATCTCTTATAATTTTCATGCCTAAAATGACACTAGCTTCTCCCATGTCTTTCATCTCAAAATTAGAAGACAAGAAAATTTTGGTTTTATGTACCAAATCAAGGCTAGAACTAAAAATAAGCATGTCATCTACATAAAGGCAAATAATAACACATGTACCATCGACACATTTTATATAAACACATTTATCTACTTCAATTGATGAAAAACCATCATTAATCAATACTTGATCAAATTTTTCATGCCACTGTTTAGGCGCTTGCTTTAGACCATACAAAGATTTTAGCAATTTACATACTCTATTTTCTTGGCCAGAAACTACACAACCCTCGGGTTGCTCCATGTAAATTTCCTCCTCCAAATCACCATTTAAAAAAGCAGTTTTAACATCCATTTGGTGAATATAAAGTTTATAAATAGAAGCCAATGCAAGTAAAACACGAACTGAGGAAATTCTAGTTACAGGAGCATAAGTATCAAAATAATTAATATTTTTCTTTTGGGTAAAACCTTTTGCAACAAGTCTAGCTTTGTATTTATCAATGGAACTACCCGAATTAAGTTTTTTCTTAAAAATCCATTTACAACCAATGGGTTTAGCTCCCGGAGGTAAATCAACTAAAATCCAAGTTTTATTTTGTAAAATTGAATTTGATTCTACATCAATAGCTCATTTCCAAAATGATGCATCAGAAGAAGAAATAGCTTCAGAATATGTTAAAGGATCATTATCCACAAGATAAGTATAAAAATTATTGCCAAAAAATTTTTCTTTCCTTAGTCTTTTGCTTCTTCTTAAATCCTCACTTTCAAAACTATTTTGAATAATTGGAACATGTGAACTATTATCACTTGGAATAACAGGAGCATCATCATTTTTCTCAAATTTTAAAGGAAAAGTATTTTCAAAAAATTCAGCATTTTTTGTTTCAACAATAGTATTATTTTCAAGTACATCACTTTTAATTACTAAAAATCTATATGCTGCACTACTTTCAGCATACCCAATTAACATACAATCAGATATTTTAGATCCTATTTTCCTTTTCTTAGGATCAGGCAACATAACTTTAGCAAGGCACCCCCACACTTTCAAATATTTCAAATTAGGTGGATACCCTTTCCATAACTCATAAGGAGTTATACCGGTTTTCTTATAAGGAATTCTATTTGGTAAATGACAAGCAGATAAAATGGCTTCACCCCAAAGATTATTCGGAGCACCAGAACTAAAAAGCATGCTATTCATCATTTCCTTTAAATTCCTATTTTTCCTTTCCGCTACACCATTTGATTGTGGAGAATATGGGGGAGTTATCTCGTGAATTATGCCTTCTTTCTCACAATAATCATTCAGTAAAATAAATTCACCACCTCTATCGGATCTAACTCTTTTGATTTTTTTATCCAATTAATTTTCTACTTCAGCTTTATAAATTAAAAACTTATCAAAAGCTTCATCTTTATTTCTCAACAAATAAACTTTTGTATATCTAGAAAAATCGTCTATAAAAGTCACATAATATTTTTTCCCTCCTCTAGTCATAGATTGTTTCAAGTCTCCTAAATCAGTATGTATTAAACTTAACTATTCAGATTCTCTAAATACTGAAGCACATGATTTCTTAGTTTGTTTAGCTTCTGCACAAACTTCACACTTATCAATATTCAAAAAATTAATATTTGAAATAAGACCTAAAGAATGCATTTTTTTAATATAAGATAAACTAACATGTCCTAATCTAGCATGTCATAAATTAAAAGAATCAACCAAGCAAGCAGAAGTACTAGAATTTTCATTGATAACATTGAGTACAAACAAGCCATGGTTATAATATCCATTGCCAACAAAATTATTATTCTTGGTCAACACGACCTTATCATATTCAAATATAACCTTCATCCCCACTTTTTCTAATAATACCACATAGACCAAATTGGCTCGGATACTAGGAACATGCAACACATCATTCAATGCCAAAGTTTTGCCAGATGTGAGTGAGAAGAACTTTGCCTTTTCCAAGAACTTGAGTAGTTCTTGAATCACCAAGATAGAAACTTCTTCTCCCTCCTCAACTTGGGTGTAAGACACAAAGTCTTTTTTGTTAGCACATATGTGCCTAGTGGCACCAGAATCTAACACCCAATCTTTCACATTGGCCACAAGGTTTACTTGGGAAACAACCGCAACAATTATATCATCCACTTTGGCTTCAATCAAATTTACTTTAGCCTTAGTGGGATTGTCATTCCCAACTCTTTTCTGGCATTGAGCAACATAGTGGCCACGTTGATTGTTGGTTTTGGGCTTATAACCATTTCTTTTGATCATACCTGTTACTTGATTTTTTCCGACTGTTGTTGTCCTCCACAATGCTGCTTCTAGTAGCAATTTCTTTTCCTTTGTCAACAACAGCGTGCTTGCGGTTAAAATTATTTCCACCAAAAACATCAACATTAGCAACATTATTCTCCATAATAACTACGTGGAAATATCCTTAAGATTGTTGGAAAAATTTAAGGAATTATGGAGAATAAACGGTTTAGCTTGAGGCGTGTCAAGGACACTGTCCTTAAGGATATTTCGTCCACACCGTAATGAATAAAATATTAGGCGTATCTCCCAGGATTCAACAAGCTCTTCTAGTGTAACTAGGAGCAGAAACAACAAAGATTTATAAGAAGAAAACCCAGCACAAAGAAATTGGAAGAAATGATTTTTAACCTTTTCCACTTCTTCCTGTTTACGAAGACATGTCTATATATATAGTCTCAAAACATATATCCAAGATAGACTATCTGTGAGGCTGTGAGGCTATTTAAAAGAAAAGGGCCATAAGAAACATTCATGCCATAAAGGCATACGTTAAAACTTAAGCCATTAAAATTGGTCATTGACTTTTCAATAACGTACCAATATATACTAATAACCATTCAATTATCTAATTTAATTTGTCCAAATTGATTTCAAATTTGACAAATTTTCTGTTACAAATATTTAAAATAATTATTATAATAAAGACTTATCAATATAATTGTAAAGAAATGAATCTAGACACAGTTTTGTAATATTTCTTTTTGAGATATCAAAAGTATTTTTTCATCATTATGTAGCCAAGAAATAATTCAGTTTGTTTTTACAAAATAACCCCTATGTACATATCCTTAAAAAGTTTTCTTACTCCTCACATTAATTGTTTAATTAGGGGTAGTTTAGACATACTAGGTGTTTTTTGTATAGGATTTAGTATTTTCTTAATGGGCGTTCTAAAAGCAAATTGGACACTTATTATGAATCAGATGGAGTATTATTTTATAAATTCAGGATGAAATTTGTTAATTATTATCAACTATACCCCTAATATTGAAGAAGTGGCAAGTCTTTTTAATATTGCTCAATTCTGAAAAAACATTTAATAGGGTAACTTACTCCTTCCGATATATAATAAGTGATCAATTTACTTTTTTATTTTGATTCAAAATAAGTGTCCAGTTATGTAATTAAGAAAGAATTCAATTTATTTATACAAAATAACTCCTATGTACATATCCCTAAAAAAAAGTTTACCCCTCACATTAAATATTTAATTAGGGGTAGTTTAGTCATAGTAGGTATTTTTGTATAGAATTTAGTATTTTTTTAATGGAGGTGTTAAAAGAAAATTGATCACTTATTGTGAATTGAAAGGAGTAGTATTTTTATATCTTGTATTTATTATTATTTTTAATTATCGTGAAAAGATAAAGCGACATATAATTGACAAAGGGAGTAAATTTTTAAGAAATATTAAATTCTTGTCACGACCCCAATCCCGATCGTGATGACACCCAACACAACTGCTAGGCAAGCCCGAGCATTTCCACTCTCATCCCGAGCATGAGGCTCAACTCAATTACTTGAATATTATTATATAAAAAAAAGCTAGGATCTTAACTAATAGATAGAAGTTATACTAAATAATTTCCCAAAGACCTGGGGTCACGAATCTAGAGCCTCAAAACAAAACTGGATAACAATATCTGAACGAAATACTCAAGTCTGAAAGTATATATATAAATAGATTGGAATAAGAATAGTAGCCAGGTCCTGCGAACGTCGACAGCTACCTCAACAACTCTGATAAAATGAGACTGCTCAGCTAAACCTCTGGCGTACCTAAATGTGCACACAAAGGTAGGAGTAGGGATGAATACTAAGTACCGAGTGAGTAAAAAGCATATAAAATGTCTGAAAGTAAGAAATCCACGAAATTCCACAAAGCAAAGCTAAAACTAACAGTCTGATATCATACTACAACCTAACAACAACAGCAAATCACAAATATAACAGGTAATTTACAAACAAGAATGCAATGCAATGCAATGCACATGACCGTTACGGCGCATAGCCCGATCCATTTAACGTCGACGACGCTCACTGGGGGTGTGTACAGACTCCGGAGGGGCTCCTTTAGCCCAAGCGCAATATATTCATATCATTCACTGTGGCGTGCAACCCGATCCATACTCATTCCACAATATGCATATGAGTCGCAAAATAGTTTCAATTTATTTATTTCCAGTTTTCAATTCATTAATAACGAAATACTTTAGTTGTTTAATTTTTTCGAAAAAGTGACTTAGCAGTTCATAATAGTGATTAAACCCAGGACTGAGATTAATAATTTTACAAATCATTCTATCACAACGATATCTATCCCGTAATGATACTACAGGTCGACACAAGGCCCCAAACGTGGCATAAACCCCATATATATTCAACACATAGTGCGTTTCAATCGCCAATATAGTATTATTCTTGTTTGTAATGGACCAAGTCACAATCCTCCGTCATAGCAAATCCCGCACCTACCATGAGATGCGAGTCACGCCCTAAATAGCGTCACAATGTGATAAGCCGGGGTTTCTAGGCTATCATATATACCAACTACTCACCTCTAACCGGCCGTGGACTTGTCCACAATTCCTTTTTCCTTTCATATCGACCTCCTCGCATGTCGAATCTAGTCAAAACCACAGCGAATACATAAATATGGGTCAAAGAGACATAACCCGATCAAAAATACTCGTAAAGTACTAAAATTCACGAAGTTGGTAAAACCCCAGCCCTAGGCCAACTTCTCCAAAAATTATGAAAATCACTCCAACAGATTCATATATCGCCACGAGTCCGTACTTATAAAGAACACCAAAATCGGAGTCCGTTTGACCCCTCAAATTCCAACTTTAAATCTTTTTAGGTTTCAAGCCCTAACCTCCATTTTTACCCCTTAAATCCTTGGGTTTTTAGTGTTTAATCTATATTTTTACATCATAACAACATAATCCGAGTCTAAGAACTCTTACCTGATGAAATCCCACGAATTCTCTCTTAAATATTGCCTCAGAAGCTTCTTCTCATTCCAAAATTGGAACAAAACTCGACCTTCTCATTATAGGTATACTATTCACGTGTTTACTGCTCCCAATTGATTCATTGTGAAATTATAATGAATTTAGGCTTCTGAATCACTCAATTTGACCTTATAATGAAGGCGATATGTAGGTTTTAAGATTTTCAAATAGTGCAGGTTTTTAATACGCCGACAGGGGCAATTTCGTCATTAACCTGAAAATTTGGGCAACCTTAGTAAAATGGCCATAAAATCGTTATACGATGTCCAAATTCGATGATTCTTTTTTATACGGGTCCGTAATTACGATACGGATCTAATTCTTCATTCAAAACAGTAATCAGATCCCATTTGTTCAATATGGTAGCCCTTTATGTCCAAAAATACGAGTTAAAACATCAAATAAGAGCGTGATTATGATCCGAGACACACCCGAGGCCCCCGGGACCTCAACCAAAGGCACCAACATATCCCAAAATATCATCCAAACTTTTACCAATCATCAAAACATGCCTAACAACACTCAAATCATCAATTCACATCAGATTCAAGCCTAAGTTCTTCAAAAACATCCGAAACACGCATTCGATAAAAAAACCAACCAAACGACATCCGAATGACCTGAAATTTTGCCCACACATCACAAATCACATATCGAAACTACAACAACTCTTGAAATTTCATTCTAAATCTCGGATCAAAATCTCACCTATCAAAAAGAATTCGTCAAAATACTAATTTCGCCAATTCAAGCCTAATTCTACACTGAATCTCCAAATTCAACTCCAATTGCACTCCTAAGTCACAAATCATCCCCTGAAACTTGTCAAATCATCGGAAATCCATTCCTAGCATTCTAACTCATAAGTCAACATTTGGTTGACTTTTTCAAACTAACATTCTCATAAAGAGACTAATTGTCTCATTTCTAACCGAACTCTATCCGAATTACTTCAAATTCTCCAAACACATGATATTGAAACATAGGGCGACATAATATGGCGGGAACGGGGCGGTAACTCATGTGACAACGGGTCGGGTCGTTATATCCTCCCCAACTTAAATAATCGCTCGTCCTCGAGCATACCGGAGTTGTATTAGAAGCTAACTAATAGCTGAATGACCTTACCAAGCATATACCTGGGGTGATCCCTCGTCACCCTATCTCGCATAGACCCGATAACATAATACAACCGATCTTTCGCAGTCCATTAATCCATAAATCAAACCATAGAACCACGTCACACGTTCCGAAAATCATACATAAGATCAGAAATTCACATCTGTACTCAGAGTAAGCCCGAACCAGCTGTAATAACCCATACTTGCACCCTCAGGTGAAAACATATGATATATCGCCTAAACCAATCACTTTGAATCATAACTTCTATTCACAACTGTTGTCCTCAACAACCAATTACCGGCAGAGAACCTTTTATTAGCTAAAGCCTTATTTTCACACTTTCCTATAGTGCTAACGATGAATGAAACACGTTATAAACCGTCATCAACTTTCAGATCAACCATTCATGAAACCACTTCCCCTAACTGATATCACAGCAGATTTTCGGGTCAAACTTTGATATTATCTTCCTAACAAGCTGAGATCAAATCTGTCCGTATTCATTAATAAACCCAACGATCACCTCGAATCCAACACCACTCTTGTGATATGATACCTCAATACAAGCCTAAACCACAACTTGCATAATACACGCACTAGTAAGAAACAATCTAAACACACTCAAATAATAACAAATGTCTCGAACGAGAGAGCTGTACCTCAAGCTCATCAATGCCATTACAATACAAGGCTGAGACCCCGTCTCGCATCATAGAAATAGAATGCCTGAATCTACTCCAAAAGGTCATAACTCCCGTAGCCTCACTACAATGCACGATCCTATCCCAACACCATTATACCTAAAGCACCTCAAGTCGGTATGCTCAAAATCAACAACCACACACATTTGATGTCTGAAACTAACGTAATTCATTACACTCGTGGTGAAACAGAGAACACACAACACACAACCCAATAGACCATAACCAATGCTCCATACACTGAGCAACACTCAATTACTCTTCCCGTTCAACTTTCTCTATGAATTCTCAATGGAACTACACGACGTGTGCCCATAACTAACAAAGCACAATGTCTCACAACATCGAAAAACAACTCATAGATTTCCTATATTGCTAACAAGCTCAATAACGATAGACTCAACCTATTCCTCAACTGTACAACTCAGGGTCAACCAAGCTAACTCAAGCTCAATGCGTAGCCATGTCGGCTTGCCAGTGAACTCAATACCAAGAAGCCCGAAGCTGCTCTTTCCCATTTTTATAACTCCTACCGAAGCCGTACGATACGGTTCCCGGCATCAAATAAATACCGAAATCCACAATCTCATCTAGCGATATACCCGGCCACAAGAAATGCATCCGAAAGTCCCTCAATAATGGAACGGGACCAATGATAGCAACCTCTGCACTGGCATCTATCACAAATGCCCAATTAAGAAAGTACTCCTTCCCAGCTATCCGCTGGTTGTTTGAAATATAAATCATTCTGCTAAAACATATTCTAACGCACTTCACCACTTAACCCGTGACATTTCTAGTGTAGCCCCTAGTGCAATAGTTTAAACCACCTCAACACTAAGACAATCGGTTCGAATTCCAACATCACATCCAAAATATAACATACCAGCGAATAAAGATCTACCACCTCAACATAGGTTGTACACCATATCTCCATATAACACATAATTCATCATACATGATCCTAGTTTCCATCGTACTAATACATGCACCCATTTGATACCTAATCATTCCATGACAGATACTCAATATTTACCTGTGCTACCAAGCAAACCCGAATACCACTAGTGGACCCAACAAGAATATACCGCAATACTACTGAAATATCATTAGTTTAATCACATTACCTTTTTCTTAAACACATACTCACGTCAAATCACTTCTACTTAGCAATACCATCTTCCATAATCATCTGGAGCTCTCTTATCTTATCGCTTAGAAGGAATCACTACACATCCCATGCTCTGCATGACATACACATGCCTTGTGCAAATTCTTACAATAATGACACGACATATGAGATCTGTATACTTTCTTAGCCACTGTCGAACAAAAATTCATTAGTTCTATACTCTTGGCAAGAACTATAACCTTATTCAACCAAATAATAGTCTTAGCTCTTTACTTTACTTCATATACTCAGATTGCACCGATCCTGAATTCAATGATCTCGTCTCACTCAGTACGAACTGATCGGGCAATAAGCCACTCCAGAAATAATTAAATGTCGCATATGATGCCCTAATGTGCCAATAGGCTACCAATTCGACTGTGGTACTAAAGAAAATGAGCTCTGGAAGGAATTATCAAATCCTACGCACTAACACAGACTTTCCATGGAAAACAGGAATCAAGGCATACAAAGATGGCATATAGAAAACTATACTCGATATTACACTATTGCGGCGTGCAACCCGACCCAAATAACATACCCATGGCGGCATGCCACCTGATCTACACATAGATCTCACATAAGGAGTTGCACATTGAGCCAAATTTTGCTCATTACAACATAATACCGAGCATCGGTCGTACGCATGCTAAGTGTATAATAATATCTCTAAGGGACATATAGCGTTATAAGATACAAAACTATGCGAATTCTTAACATATAGCAATTTCTCAAGCCGTCTCACAACTCACTCAGCGCAATGCATCACTACAAAAAATATCTGATAACGAAACATCAACCTAACTACTCCTCCACGAGGACCGAGTTACTAAAATGCACACATCTGGCCTGATATTGGGCCATTATTCATATTAAATCTACCCACCGACTTTAAGTCGATTCTGATTACACTGAACTAGTCTAATAACCTTTCAAAGGTCCATAATAACTCCCTTTTATTTGATAGAACACAAGAACAACCATCAAAATCGGAGTAATCCTCCCTAGTTCACAACCAAATAGGGCAAGTGCCTCTAGGCATGGATTCCTCAATTTTTGGACACTATCACAACCTTCGTACTTGGTTTACATCTTTAACCAGTCAAGTGATTGATGTAAGGCCCCGTAAAATTTTGTGCTTAAAACCTAGTAACTATGTTTGGGGCGTACCTCCAAATATCTGGTCGCACTAACGCTGAAAAGCGATCAAGAATCATTAGAAGAGTCGGAAAACCCTTTTTATAAAACACCGATCCTAGGTGACGCTGAAGCAATACCAATTTACCTTAACAATCGAACCTTCTTTCCTACTCATCCGAGCTCGTGACATCTTTGTCAAAATTTTCCTTCATTCGCGCCATTCTTGGCTCAATTTCTGCAACCAGAACTGGTTCGCCAGTATACTTTAAGACAGAACCAATATAGCACATAATCGTGCAATCAGCTAATCAACAGTCACCTCCCCAACTTAGCTCGAAGCCATATATATCACAACACATATACTCTATTGTTGTCATAATACCATGGTGAGATTAGACTCACTCTTTCACAAGCTTGTAGAGACACGGATCATCAAAACTTTTAACTCTTCTACAATTTTTGCATTCATTCATGCAACAGTTAAGCCTACTCTCTGGGCGACCAAATTTTTACTAAGTCCCAAATTTTTCCAAAAACTTTGGCAGAGTTTCCTTTGTAATTAGGTCTATCCACCTGCTAGAGAATCACCAAAACTATCCTAACAACACGGCTACAACTTAACAAAACATCACAATATATATCAACAACATTAATCTCAATATTACATGTATTATATTATCAAAATTGATACATGGGCATGTGTTGCACCTATTCGAATCATGAAACATAGAAAACACCTTTCAATTACACATGAGATCTTCTAACATACACATTAGGATCATACCACTTAAGAACACCCCGTAGGAGATATCCCGCTTGCTTCGCCTCAATTCAGTATTTCAGCATGCCTTTCACCATCATATACGTTACACGGTCATATAATCTTCTCGGGTCTGAACTCATACCGCCACATGAAATGCTCTTCACTCCCCAATTAAGAGACATGAAACAATCCTTCACGTGCCCAAAATTCGGGCTACACATCAAATCACAATAGGAAAGGAACACTTAACAGTTCATCTATTATGCAGCAGACTTCTTCGTCACTACCAAATCATATAGATACATCTCGCAGTTATAATATACCATCACATGGATGTCCAACCGCCATTCCCACTAGTAAGGACAATATCGAACATATAAGTTCAAAACACTTGCTCACACAATCAGCAACTCGGTGCTCAAGCTATAGGAAAATATCCAGCCTTAGGTCCTCCAGACTGGCCCAACGTGAACTCGCGGAGATTACCTCTCACCGCTTTACCAGGGAATCACAAGCTATCAAGGCACATATAATACTGAGCGCTCATGTGTGCATACAGGCGTGTGGAAGAAATTTCAAGAGTTATATTCCAAGCCGAATCAAGTACACACGATAAGAATTCCAAGAATGGGAAGTTTTCCTAAAGGTTCTACAGCCTCTCGAGGATAAATACAGACGTCTCCGTGAGGAATCCCCTAGACTCTATTAAAACAGTTTATGACTCGTGAGACCTAGTAACCTAGGTTCTGATACCAACTTGTCACGACCAAATTTTCAAACCCGATCACGATGGCGCCCCTCGTGAAGACAAGGCCAGCCAACTAACCTAAATCGTCTCATTATGAATTATTAAACTTAGAAATAGAATGATAATAATTAGGAGTGCAAAAGTTGATAATAACACTCCCAAAGATCTGGTGTCATGAGTCTAGAGACTCTAAGCAAAAACTGGAAAATAAGAATATATAAACGAAAAGTCTGAAAATATATATGTAAATAAAACTGGGATAAGAAGAGTAGCCAGGACCTGCGAACGCCAGCAGCTACCTTAACAAATCAGATAACTCTGAATAAATGGGACCACTCGGCTAAACCTCCGGCGTACCGACATCTGCACACAAAGGTGCAGGGAGTAGGGGTGAGTACTAAGTACTCAGTGAGTAAAAAGTATATAAAATAGCTGAAGATAAGAAATCCACGAAATGCCAAAAAGCAAATCTAAAACTAACAATACGTTAACTTGTTACAAACCAGCAACAACAGCTAATAACGGTTAGCACAAGTAAATAACAATGCATGAATGCAATGCAATGCACATGATTGCTATGGCGCGTAGCTCGATCCATTTAACGTCGACGTCGCTCACTAGGGGTGTGTACAAACTCCGGAGGGGCTCCTTCAGCCCAAGTGCAATATATTCATATCATTCGCTGTGGCGTGCAGCCCAATCCATACTCAATCCACCTGATCTGTGCAAAAGAAATACACAGAGTATAACATCAGCACAACCAACCCTATGTACTAGTAAGTGCCTGGCCTAACCCCAGCGAGGTAGTGACAAGGCTAGACAGGACCTACCACAAATAACCTGTATAGATATATGCGCAATAACTGGAAAATATACCAATTTAAGCAGTAAAAAAGGGAGGGAATATGCTGGGGGAAATACTACAGTCAAAGTACAAAACTTATCCGTAAAAGAGTGAAACTAAACAATAATATTGATAATGAAACCACCGGAAGTCTCTACGTACGAATACAATACACTCAGTCTACACTCCGTTGCAGTGTGCAACCCGATCCTCAACTGATATGACCGTTTCGGCGTGCAACCCAATCCTCAACAATCTTCACCGTTGTGGCGTGCAACCCGATCCTCAATATTCATCAATAATTAATACCATTGAGGCGTGCAACCTGATCCTCAATATTTAATATCAAGAACTCACTCAAACAACGACCGCAACTCAAGTGCGCGGGGAGTAACAACAATCAATAGAAAAATCCCACCAAGGGAAAACGATTATCAATTCAAATATCCCGGCAAAGGAGAATACATTAATTACTTACGTCTCGGCAAGGGACTAATCGCTACGCGATCCATTTTAATCACCTATCCCTTGTGTAATATTTCTAATCTGAGCCAATGCTCCAAGAGCCAAAAACCAATCACAAACCTTCTTCAAATATTCACATTATATTACGCTCATCAACCCAAGCAAGAAAGATATACCATTAACTCCGAATTCAACATGTATAAGACCCACGTTCATACTAGACTCGGCTGCATAGATAACCGTCACCATGCCTGTATACCATACTCCACATTTAGCAAATAGCAAATAACATTTTAATCCTAATCCCTCAAGCCAAGGTTAGAACAAACACTTACCTCAAATGCTCCAACTCGACTCACTCCTCAAGTATAGCTCTACACATCGAATTCACCACCAAACTCTGCTCGAATATAATCACTAATTACTTGGTGTATTAACAAATGTTACTTGAATCAATTTGAAAGCATGAAACAAAATTTCCCAAAGTTTTGTTAAAAATTCCCAAAATGCCCTTGGGCCCACGTGGTCAAAACCCGAGGTTCGAACCAAAACTCGATTACCCATTCCCCCATGAACTCAGATATACAAGTTATTTTGGAATCAAACCTCAAATTGAGATCCAAAACCCTCAGGATATGCGCAGCCAGTACCCTCATCTCTTCACCACTCCAGGTATGTTTTCTATGCTCGTTCGAGGACGAACGAATCTTTTAAGTGTGGGAAGATGTAACAACGGCCGGTCGTTTTAGAAAATTATGCCCCGATCCACAATTTAACTGTTCTCCTAAGTTCATTTCTGCTATTGTGGGTTGCCGGGAGGGTCGGTTCTGGAATTCAGAGTGTTTTGGAACACTTAGTCTCTAAATAGAATCTTTATAGTTGAAAAATGGCCCGTAGTCGGAACAGTGTTAAGACGACCTTGGAACGGAAATCCGATGGTTTCATTAGCTCCGTTGGGTGATTTCGGGGTTGGGAGCGCGTTCGGAATGTATTTTGGAGGTCATTAGCTCAATTAGGCTTGAAATGCCGAAGGTTGAAATTTTGGCGAATCTGAACGATAGGTGAGATTTTGATCCGGGGGTCGGAATGGAATTCCGACAATTTCTGTAGCTTCGTTATGTGAATTTGGATATGTCCGCAAAGTTTCAGGTCATTCGGACGTCGTTTGGTCGGGTTTTTGATCGAATGTGCAATTCAGAAAGTTTTAAGAAATTTAGGCTTGAATTCGATGTGAATTATGGGTTTTGATGTTGTTAGACGTGTTTTTATGATTGGAATGAGTTCGTATCGTGTTTTGGAGTATGTTGGTGGTTTTCGTTGGGGTCCGGGAGCCTCGGGATGAATTCGGGGGTCCAAACGGACCAATTTGTGCCAAAAGGCACTGCTGTTCTGCTGCAATAATTGCAGAGCAATTTTGCTCTCCGCGATCGCGGAGATGGCCATGCGATCGCGTAAGGGAGAAATCCTGCGCTCTGCGATCGCGAAGAAAAGCCTGCGATCGCATAAGTCAAAAATCCTGAGCTCTGCGATCGCGAAGTAAAGCCTGCGATCGCGTAAGTCTGGAGGTTGAACCAGTGCGATCGCGTGAGGTTTCATGCGATCGCGTAGGGTATTGGTCGGAAGCAGTGCGATCGCGTGAGGGAGTATGTGATCGCGTAGGGTAGTTTGGGGAGCCGGACGAGTTTGTTCTTCGCGATCGCGTTAGTACGTTTGCGATCGCGTAGGGTTGCTGAGTTGTTCACTGCGATCGCGTCCAGGGTCACGCGATCGCGTAGAGGAAAATTAGGCCGCCCATATTTTGTGCATCGCGATCGCAAGCCCGGTGCTGCGATCGCGTAGAGTAAAATGGCCTGGCAGTGACTTTAAGTCCAGAACATTTCAGTCGCGGCCTAACACACCAAAACCGCCATTGTTGAGCTCCAGGAGAGGATTTTGAAGGGGAAACGCTGGGATATCATCGGGAAATCATCGGGGGTAAGTTTCTTGACCTTAATTCATTGGTTTATCATAAAATCCGTGATTATTTCACTGAAATTGGAAGATTAAAGGTGGGTTTGAGCCCTAGGCCCAAATGTTAGAAAATCTTTGATTTGAATGGGCAAACGGAGTCCAATTTCGATAAATTTTATATGCCTAGACTCGTATTGAGATAAGGAACCCGAATATATAATTTTCGTGATTTTTCGATAAGTCTACCGAAAGTCGGGTTTTGGCAACTTGTGGGTTTTGGTGTATTTTGAGTTATTTTGATTGGGTAATGCCCAATTGGCTTATTTTGATGTGATTCTATTGATTTTTATCAGATTCTACACTTGTGGAGGCCGACATTCGTGGCAAGAGGGTTATTGCTTAGCGGTTTTGTACCGGAGTCGAGGTAAGTGGCTTGTCTAACTTCGTGTGGGGGACTTTCACCCCTAGGATATTATGTGATACTTTAAATGCCTTATACGCGAGGTGACGGGCGTGTACATGAGCTGATTGTTGAACACGTACTTTACTTAAAATGTTCAATGAGTGATATTCCTGTTGTTAGCTGTTAAATTCGATATTCCTACCCGGTAGCAGTTAGAAAAGCATGATTAGGTAGTATTTAACTGTCTAGTTGCCTAATTGTCTTACTTGAGTTTTCTTGGTAATCGCTGGCGATGTTTATCGGTGAAGTTATAGTTAAGCGTATTATATTTCTCTCTGTGTATTCTTTTACTTGCTGTGTTTGTGGAATGTTCGATTCCCAGAAGACCCGGAGTGGTATTGTTGTGGACTGCGGGTTCGATTCCCGGAGATCCTGAGATTTATTGAAATGTGGACTGCGGGTTCGATTCCCGGAGATCCTGAGATTTATTGAAATGTGGATTGTGGGTTCGATTCCCGGAGATCCTGAGATTTATTGAAATGTGGACTGCGGGTTCGATTCCGGAGATCTGAGATTTATTGAAATGTGGACTGCGGGTTCGATTCCGGAGATCCCTGAGATTTATTGAAATGTGGATTGCGGGTTCGATTCCGGGAGATCAGAGATTTATTGGTAGGGACTACGGGTTTGATTCCCGAAATCCTGAGTTATTGAGATACTATTGAGACATGAGGCTGCGGGTTCGATTCCGGAGACCCGAAGGTCTTGAGAGTGGACTGCGGGTTCAATTCCCGGGAGATCCACAGACAACCGAGGGGCACTTATTATGTTATTTTCCTTGTTAGTTTAATTGCTAATGACTTGTAGCTCCTATTCTTTGCTGTCATTTCAGATTATTTACTGTTTTACACAGTTTGATATTATTATTATATTATTTTCAGTAGGGCCCTGACCTTCCTCGTCACTACTCTATCGAGGTTAGGCTTGGTACTTACTGAGTACCGCTGTGGTGTACTCATGCTACTCTTTTGCACGCTTTTGTTGTGCAGATCCAGGTACTTCTGATCGAGTGCATTATCAGTGATTGCATAGCTACCTTGGGAGACTTGAGGTATGATCTGCCACGTCCGCAGATCCGGAGGCTTTCCTTCTATTCTAATAGTACTAGTTGACATTTTTTTTTCTTCATTTCGTTGTTAGATACTCTTTACACATAGAGCCACAGTTGTATATTCTCTTTTAGTCTGTGTTGCCGTGGGATTCCGGATCTTGGTAACGTTTTATTCAGGTGTGTTCTCGAGGGGTGTATGTGCCAAGCGGCACAGATTACACTTTATTTATATTATTCTGCTGTTATCTTATCTTTAACGTTCATAACTTGTATTTTTCCGCAACGTGTTAGGCTTACCTAGTCGTGGGGACTGGGTGCCATCACGACATGTTCACGATTGGTGAACTAGGGTCGTGACAATATACTATAAAATTTTGATTGAGAGTAATGGTTTGGAAAATCGCCTCTTATGTTTTGGGTTTTGAAAAACTGTAAAATGACTGAAAATCTCGGATTTATATACTTTACTGAAGGACAAGTGCGTACCGCACAAAAATGTCCCACGGCCGCACCGAGGAAGAGAAACAAAATGACTCTCTGAACTTACCCAGCGCGGACTGCATGATTTTGGTGCGCGGCCGCGCTGGTAGACTTACACAAGACCAACCTCTCAGCCTCCCAACGCGGACCGCACTGAAATGCACCGAAGGCCGCGCTGGTCGAACTTAAGCCATTGGCCTTTCTGAACGTGGCCACGCGAACTGCACAGAAATGCACCGCGGCCGCGTGGCTTCCAGCGCGGACCGCACGAAAATGACCACGGTCGTGCTGGGCCAGCAACACTCTACAATTTTTCTAAGTACGAAATGTATCGCGTGACCTATCCAAAACTCACTCGAACCCTCGAGGTTCCAAGTTAAATATTCACACACCCTCAAAAATATCTACGGGCTTATTCGTGCACTCAAATCGCCAAAGTAACATCATGAACATCGAATTAATCCTCCAAATCAATGAAATTTCTCAAAACTTCTTTAAACATCAAATTTTGTATTTAAGGTCCGAAACACGTCCACGATGTCCATTTTCAACCAAATTTTACAGATAGTGCTTAACACATATTTAGGACTTGTACTGGGTGTCTGAACCAAAACACGATCCCGATACCTATATTTTCTAACCCCTTTTCATTTCTATTTTTCCTTATTAATTTCAGAAAATAATTTAACAGAAAAATTCTTTTACCGGGGTTCTGGGCCTCGGATTTCGACTCCGGGCACATGTTCGAGTTTTATATTTTTCTACGGATTTACCGGGACCGTCACATTATCGGCTCGGTCCGTTAACCCAAAATAGTGACCTAAGTCAACTATATCAATATTAATATCATAATTCTTTAAGTTTTTCACAAATTTCATATACTTTAACATAAAAACTTTTTGGTTTCGCGCCCGAACTACGCATGCAAATCGAGACAACTAAAAGAGAGATTTTCAAGACCTCGAAAACGCAGAAAAAAGAAGAAATACGGTGATGAGCCTTTGGGTCATCACATAATCAGAATTAAATTTTTTTGGGAAATACACGAACTAGATTAATTAGCGACGAGAAAATATAAAATTTATTGGGAGGGAGAGAGCATTTTGTGGCGATGAAAGGTATTCAAAAGGCGATGATTTCATTCAGTAAGAGAAAATTAAACTACATGCGTGTAGTGAGTTGATTGAATCATAATTTATAGATATTGAGCAAATCTATGTTTTTTATAGACAAAATCATCACATAACAAAAACTGCTACTCGTTGCTCCCATTAATTATCAATATTTTACTTTGTGAATATAATAAAAATATAGCCTATCAGATAAATATTTTTGCTTATGAAAATAGAAGCTAAGAACAAAAAGAGAAAATTGACGAAGAGAGAAACAAATTATTTCTTACTTTGGATCGAAGGAAGAAAGGCCCCGTATAGGTTATGTAAAGATTCGTTGCCCCTAAA